>CM068979.1:54874983-55474983 GCA_035357415.1 Ophraella communa
ATATAGTTAATTTTGTGTAAAAAATATTGCTTATAAATGCTGGAGTCATAACTCATTTTATTCCTGATGTTTTTTTGAGGTTTCTAAGTATATATTTATCGACGTAGATTTTTGATTTTCTACCAAAAAAGTCTAGAGTGAGTAAATAGATTCGATTACTTTGCTGGCCATGCTATAAAACCTTATTTTTTATCCCACCTTCTGTGAGAGCATTCTTTTTAATAGACGTAATGTGACTTTGTGTGGGCCAATTATTATACAATTTATGATCCCTGTCCAGAAAATAATTTTCTGAGCAGTGTGCACTTACAATATAATCTTTATAATCATATAAAAAATATTTAATAAATGAATCAAAAGGATTGCAAAATTTTCAGGAACTTAAGTCACCCTATTGGAATCGTTTGCCTTTCAATCTTGGAATAATTAAAATTTACTGTTTTTTTTTTATTAATCTTTTTTGACATGTCGAAACCTCGCAAACTACATAGGATGTTCAAAAATTCCAAAGAGGTATTTACCAGGAAGAAAGACAGCAGAAAACAAAGCAAAAATTTCTTCCATGTCTTAATGAAGAACTATTGCTAGAATTCATTAGAAACCGGACAAACAAAAGAGAAACAAGAGTTCTTATCCATACCTAAAAAGATGCACGAGAAAAGTGCTACGCAGAACCTTTACCGAGAATTATAACAGCCGGGCTCTGTCTCCCATAGAGGTGGTGAAAGTTTTTCCCCGGAAGGCAGTGCTCTCTAGGAATGCATTTTGGGAGAGGCGGGTCCGTTTAATTGTAAGCATAATAACCTACCGCTTATTCGCCTACAGAAGTTAAGAGGTCTCTCATCTATCGCATAAAATATCTCTGCAAGTAATACTCGCTTAGTACTAATACATACAATTTAAGAGTATAGGCGCAAAATTTTAACTGCCAAGTTGAGATGTCTACCCTATCCCAATTTTTAAACGCTCTACGGCATAACTACATGAGGTCTGTTTTAAGGAAAAGTGGGGTATGCCTTGCCTACAGAGTCGAAATCGGACCAAATGTTTTGTGATCCGTTGTTATTGAATTGTTTTATTGTTATTTCTGCAAAGATTTAAAATATTTATAGTTTTAGTTCATTCTGTTTGTGTTATTACTATTATATTATTATTTGTAGCTTTTACTGTTAATTGTTTTCTTGGACCGTAAACACATCATATAATGGACTAGTTTAGTGATTTTTTTTATATTTGCATCTTATGAAATAGGTTTTTAGTGGTTCAACTGTGCAAATCCTCTAGCCATAATCGGTTTTTAAAATTTAAATTTAATGGTTACATACGTCATAAGTGGTAAGTGACGTGTTTCAATAAGATTGGTAGAAAATTTGCGATGTTGTCGATATGCTTTAATATTAACCGAGAAACTTATCTCTCTCTTTTATTTGTTGTCATTAAAAAGAGATAAACATATCGATATTTTTGTTCTCTGATTAACACTTTATCAAATAAGGAGTAAAACACTAAACAAAATATTTTGTCATTTTCGTTAGTTTAATTTGTTGTTTGGTTGTGTTTGGTTTATGAAAAAGATTACTTCTATACTATTTTTGGTTCGAAAATAAAAATCCCTAACACCTTCTATTGGTGTTATAGCGGTTCCTTTAAAAATAACCAATAGAAGTAATTGTTCTCTCGGGGAGCAACCCTTCTATCGGTACAGTGAGAGAACGAATTTCAAGAATACGGTTTTGGCATTTTCAATAGAACCACACCCACTTTCTATTGGCTGTTCTATTCTATCACCGTCAAGAATAGGGGTCTTGTTTGTTTATTACAGAAAAACACGATTTTCTCTCCTGTCATATATCTTGTCAACTGGTACAATCAGTTAGTCACAGAACACGGTGTTTTGTGCCGCCAGTTCTTTGAGAATACTTGAAACGAACGTAGCTAAACTGTGACAACGTTGACTTTTAAACACACTTCATTATTGGTTATTAGTTGGCGCTACGTTTAAAACTTACTAATTATTTATTGCTAAATATTACGAAATGAGAAAAATTACTTGCAAAATGAATACCAATATAAGTAAGTAGGTATCTTATCCTAAATATATATTGCCATTATTTTGATTAATATGATCCTACTAAACTAGTCCATTATCGATATAACATTAATTCGTTTATTGATACTTTGTGCATCAACTGAATTTAGAATTCATAAACATTCTTTTCTGTCCCTTGCAAATATTATATCTTTTCCTACTAAAACTGATGACTATCCAATTGTATTGTATTACTATATTTTTGCATATAATTGCATATAATTGTTCACCAGGTAATACTTTTTATTACATGTTTTGGTTTTTTATACATACTATTAAATATTGTTATAATTTTAATTTACTCCTAAAACATAGTAACTGCATATTCCATATCAAATAAAAAAAAATAAAAACAAATGATATATAATATCTATGTATATTTTTATATAACCTGAATGAATTTTTAAGTAAATGTTTATAAAAAAAGCAAATCAAACTTACTACTTTATTTCGTTTAAAATTTGTGAAATGTCCTGTGTGTAATTGATAAATGAGAATCATTTTTAAAGAATTCCAAAATTTTAATGTTAAAATATACAACACTAACAATATTTAATTGTAGTGAATTTAAAAAAATAATATTTCTACATTTCGATTACTAGTAACACTAACTTAACACCAGTTATTCAAGACCTAAATTATATCTACCTGAAACCGTTTTACACATTGGGTGCTAACGTATGCGATGTCAGATTTACATATTATTAAAGTTTGTTTGTTTGTAGCTAGGTACCTGATGTTGATTAGGTACTTTTATGACTAGACCAAGTATGGTAGTAAAAAGACATAACAATATTAAAGCCTAGATGTTATTAGCCGTAAGAGATTGTCCTATAACTGGGCAATGATATGGAAAAACCAGGAAAAAACGATATCAAGCTGATATTTACATTAACTTATTATATTTGTATTATAATTTCGTTTTATCTATGTATAAAATGAAGAGTGAATCAAAGTAAACAGTTTAATGGTGAAAAACTACCAAGATTTATTTGTGGATTTAAATTGTGGATCTGCAAGATATCTTTTTATTTTAAGTTCTTCAAGGAAATCTAAATTTTGTTTTTATCATAAGTATTTGGATGTTATTGGTGTGTAAGAGTGAGGTAGGATATTCAAGTAGGTGTTTTGCATTATTTGACTTATCTGGTTGTTTTAATCTATATGCTCTTAAGTATTCATTGAATCTTACTTCATAATTATTTTTTTGGTTTAACCTATTAATTTTGGGCAATTAATTTTGTAAACATTAGATTTTTTTATTTTGGATAATTTTGTTTTTACATTTAACAATTTTGTACCAACATTATTTTGTTTTTTAAACGATATTAATGCTGATGTTGCCGAGGCTGGTATTTTTAAATTTGTATTGAAAATATTTTCACCATTATGTAATACTTTCACAACTTTTAATTTCTTTAGTTTGTTGATGGAATATTAGTTGTAGTGACACTTTCTGTTCTTTCTTATTAATTAATTTATAAAATAAATTTTATAGCCATTAGACGTAGCTTTTTTTGATATCAATTTCTTTATCCAAGTTTAGTTTAGCCATTGGAATGAAAAATGCCCAATATCTCAAAGAATTAATAGCTCCTAATTTATGTGTTATAGAATGATTTGAATTATATGATATGATTACATGTGTTTTTGTTGGTTTTATCTATATAGAATAATTTAGTAAATTATGAATACCTAATGGCTAATAACATCTAGGCTTCAATACTGTTATGTCTTATTACTTCCATACTTGGTCTAGCCTTAATACTACTTAATCAACATCTAGTTCTCTAGCTATAAACAAACAAATTGTAATGTCAATCTGACGATGCTTATTCTAGCAAAGTAGCTGTCATTATAATTTAAAAGCGATTTTTTTAATAAAACGTGGAAATTAAGTTTAAACTAATAGTTGTTTATTGTTCTTAGTAAGATGGACTTCCACAGAGTAAGGGTTAATACAATAAGTTTAATTAGATCTAAAAGATTTTTTAGTTATAACATTTTGCAATGGACACAGTGTTTATTATTTTCTTTATCTGTGGTTCCTGTTTGAATTTTTTTTTTTTTAATCTCTTTATAATTATATTGTTAAGGGAAGAAAGTCTTTCAGATTAAAAACAAATTTGAATCTAATAAATGACATTCAGTTTACACCCCCATAACTATTTTAAATAAAAATTCGAACACCCAGTTTAAATGATTTTATTTTTATAAAATTTTGTATAAGTACTCACTGAAGCATAAGTAAATGAAAATTTCAAAATAATTGCATTGCATTGCTTTAAAGCCCTTTTACCTTTAATAATGTGTGGATGCACCCCAATGTGTTACGCATTTTCCAACGCGCCAAGGCATGCTTCTGATCGGCTGGTCAATGTCCTCCTGAGGTATCACATTGCAGGCAACCACCAACTCCTCTCGAAGTTCTTCTAGAGTCTGAGGAGGACGTTGCAAATTGAACAATATTCTACCCATCATATCCCACACGTGCTCAATTGGGGACAAGTCGGGAAATCTTGGTGGCCAATGTTAAAAGAAATCTACTGTGACTATTGCGACATGTGGTCGGACATTCTCTTGTTGGAAAGTTGGATTTGCCAGAGTGTCTTCTTGGATATAACGCTGCACGTTCATGTTACCTCTGATGATGATTAAAGGTGATCTCGAACTATAAGCTACAGCACCCCAAACCATAACTCCAACAGTTTGATGAACATACATTTCAGCAAAAAACCGTGGATTTCTTCTTTCACCACGCCGTCTTCTAACCATCGCTCGACCATCGTGCATGCCTAAACAAAATCGAGACTCAACGCTAAAGACAATACTGTTCCATTCCTGATCCCAGCGTGACCGCTCTCTGCACCACTTAAGGCGATTACGTCGATGTTCTGGAGTTAAAGGGAGGATCCAGTGTGGTCGGTATGAAAACAGGCCAAAACGTCTTATTCATTGTTAAACACTTCGCATGCCAATAGGTCCTACGTGTTCTGTAAACCATACATTTGCAATAGACCTAGTAGCGGAGAAACGGTCCCCTAAGGCCAATAATCTTAGGCGGCGATCTTCACGGTCTGTTGTTCTACGGGGGCGTCCAGAGCGCCTTGCTCTTTGCGTACGGCCTTCTCGAAGCCATGCTTGATAACACATAACAACGGTGTTTACACTTCTTTGCACTCTAACTGCAATTTCCTTAAATGAAAATCCAGCTTCCCGAAGTCCCACTATACGACCCCTATTAAACTCACTAAGTTAACGAAATCGTACAGGTCTCCGTACTTTAGGCATCGTAACCAATCGTAAAGAATGCCAAGAACCAAAATCCGCAAAATTTGGATCTTTACTACGGCTACAATATCTATTTTTGGATTGTTAGTGGATTTCAAAAAAAGCACCTAAGACTGAAAATTTTATCAATTGTTTATTTCAGTATAATAAATAAATTCACCAAATTTTATTAAAATAAAATAATTTAAACTGGGTGTTCGGATTTTTATGTCACAGTATAATAAGTGGTGTTTTTAGGTTTATTTTGGCTTAAAATTTTGCACCCACTCTCTTTACGTCAAATAGTTTTGTTTTATTTCAACGCCCAAGGAGATTAAACTTCTTCTCGCACGTCTTCACCTATATCATGAAATGTTTGACTTTGAGGTTTCATGAATATCAGAATTACGATTTAGAGACCGGAAAAGTGACTAGGAAAGAGAAAACAATTAAATACCAATAGAGTTCTAAAACGAGTACAAAAAAAAGATAAACAAACAAAACTTTAGTTGTTACTTTTTATAACCTCGCAAAATACATCTAATATCAGAAACTATAGATTTATTTAATTTTATTATTGAATACCTCAGTAGACAAGTTGTTTATAAACAACTCAGATAGTTGTTTGAACTGTGTATACAGAATTACATTTTGTATTCCTAATATAATGGACAAAGTAGGTTGATACAATAAATTACTTACAGAAAATTGATATACTTCGTCATTTCCTGAAATAATTAGTCCAATATCAAAAAATGGCATAGCTTGTAGTAAAATGGCATCGACAAAAAGATCGGTTAAATCGGTGGATACAGGAATATTGGCTGCAAAAAATTTATACAATATTATATATTAACAGCATTTATTTTAATTTATAATTAATTTAATATAAAACTTATACTCGTATACAGGGCATATCATGTGGCTTCTAAAAAGTGTCAGCTCCTCTTTTTTTCAATGTATAGGGTAATTGTGCAATTGACTATTTATTTGAATTGGCTATATTGTTTACACGGCTCACTTGATTTTTCTAATTTTTTTCTTGATAGAGTACACTACTATGTATCATTCGCCTGGTATTAGCCAAACTTATTGCACCCTGTATATAGTTCTGTGAAATAAAATAATTGATTTTCAAACTACATAAATAGCCCATAAAAACATTTATCCAATTTTGGAGAACGATCAAACAAACACTGAACAAAAAACAATAACTACTAACAATAACGGACTACAATTTAAAAAAAAACAAAATTATGTATATTTTCATGATAAACTCTAATAAAAAATAAAAACATTTACAATTATCGTAACAAAATAATTCCAAGTAGACTTTCGAAATAAAAAACTGCAAGCTCTACACATTTTTGGTGCCGATTTGTTAATTGCCGTATTCAATTATGGATACTATGGGTATCGTTTCTAATAGTATTACAAAAAAATGAACTTCTATAAATTATTTGTTGTAGATTATTAATATTTCCTGTGTAAACAGGTTGCTTTAATCGTCCCTGAAAATGGTAATCAACGAGATGGAAATTAGGCGATCTTGAAGGCCATGAACTAGGATCTGCTCGTCTTATCCACCTATTACCATAACCATAATTCAGATGTTATCTAACTGCCAGTAAAAAGTGAAAACAAATCCCTCGGATAACAACGTTCGCGTTGGCAAGCAAATTCGGCAAAATATTTTGTAAAAAGTCTTAATAGACCTGCCTTTTAAAAGACCATAAAAAAGTGAAGACTACTAACTGGTCATTTATAACACTAATCCCCACGTTAATCGAAAACTTTAATTGGGAACGACAATCTCTTCTTGAATAGCATGGTGATTTTCTTCTGTCCACGCATGTGAACTACGTGAATTATTAATCCCATCTGTAAATTGGAGTTTATCTCTAAATGGTGTCCTGTACAGCATTGATGATTGTTAATCTATCCACAAAATTTCAACTTAGGGATTTCATCTCCGGCATGTAGTCACATCATTTAATATAATATGGTTATACATTAGTTTTTTGTTAGACTCTACTCACTTTTGATTCAGTAACATTGAGTTCTCGATTTATTTGTCCAGTGTTGATGGTAGTATTCATAGTAATATTGTCAATATTGGCGATTCATCTACATCTCGTTCGGATTTTCCACCAGGAAAATTGCCATTTTCTCGCAAATACTTAAAAACTAACCCAAATTTTGGATGACTGGGAATTCTGTGATATTATCTACTAGCAGACCTTCCTTTCCCATTACAGAATCCCTAAACAAAAATTATGTGAGCATATTCTGTGGTCGAAAACTGAGAAACTAAGAATCTAATAAAAGGCTAACGTAGTCTTGTTCACATAAATAATGATTAATAATGAGAATGAAAATGGTATAATAAGTATATTAAAAATCGCCAATCTTAATTTTAAAACTTTTTAAAGATATTTTTATTACCATCAACACACATTAACACATACAAGAGGTTTGCCTTTTTCATTAATTATTGATTAAAAAATAATATCCAATGCGATTTTTGAGTAAAAGTTCAAAATTAAGCAATTGATTTTATCCTAGACATTATACAATGTGACAGTAGAGATTTTAAATTTATACATATTATATTATGTTGTCGGTACTTATTTTAGTTAAAAAACTTATAACTTCTATTTTTGGTAGATTTAATCGTTCTCTAGAAATTGAATAAAACATTGTCGTCTTCATTGGCTATTTATGAAGTCTGAAAATCGGTTATCGCTTTTAAAAATATATACAGGGTGCGATATACGAATTCCTAATTACAAAAATAAATGTAAATTAATGAAGAAGAAAAATTGATACTTTTTAGTATCATGATAGCCTCTACATATAATAGAATTTTGTAAAGTTCCTCTTGGACTCACCCTGCATAATATTGCGCAAAATATTTTTTATTTAAGCTTTTGATCATAATAGCGGAATATGTTTTCATTTTAATTTTAATTACATTGTTATTCCAAGGTTTAGAAACTTATATTGAAATTTTCTTCGATTTTTTATAAAAAAATGAAAAAATGAACTTACTGATCAATGTTTAAGGAATTACTTACTGAAGTCTAAATAAGATAAAAAATTAAAGTCCAAAGAAAATTGAGCACAACTCTCATAGAATCTCTTAAAGTCTTGTAGATATTTCTCGGACGTGTAAGTGATTTTTGTGTTTAGAAAATACTCCAATACTTCGAAATTATTGCTGGTAAATCCGTTTGCTTGTGCATGTCTTCCGCAAGCTAGATGATAGAATTCTTCACAAGGATCCGCCTCGTGCTCCATATACATCAACATTTTCGAAGCTGCTCCTTTACATATGGAGGTACTGCATTCGTTGGGATTGTTAACCTTTTTAGATATAGTTGCACGTTTTACTCGCGATTCTGTTAAAAGCATAAATAATGTTTAGCAAGCCAAAATCATTAGTGGGAGTATTTTAAAATGGTAATAGAAAAATATCACTGTCTTGTTTATAAATTGATATATGGACTGAAGAGGCGCTAATTATGTTTTATTTTAGCTTTTATAAAAAATAAATCAATTTAAAATATTATAATCAAAACAAAAAGACACATCAAACTAAGCAAAATTCAATTAAAAGGATTTAAAAGCATCAAAGCTATAAACAATAAAGATACGATTTTACTGTAATAATAGTGGTAATGTAATTAAGTAGGTATTTACCCAAAATGTCAATGTCTTCTTGAGGTACTAGAAAATCAGCATCTCTCTAAATATTAAAAAAAAAGTTAATGTAGTGGAATATATAAACACAATTATTTAACTGATCAAATTGCATAATAGTTTTTTATTTTATTAAAAATCGATAATAGTTATAAAATAATTGTTAAAATAAGGGAACCAAACTGGATAAATAATTTTTCTTCTTCAAGCGACCGAAAAATGTATCTTTATAAACATATGTAAACGTAGTATTACTACATATTCATTTAATAGTAGAAGGCAAAGCATTTTAAGGCATAGGAATGTAAGTTATTAATGGGTGGAGCTTCTGACACCATAAAGTTTTTTGAATATTTCATTAAGGATAATAACGATTTATTTATCAATATTTATACAAAATATTCAAGGGTAACATAACAAGACCTTGATTATAGTCGGCTTTTTTGTGGTTTTTGGATTTTTAAAATATTTTAGTATCAATTTGTTGAGACATAATGTGACATTAATAATCTGATTAAAGCCCGAGGCTTTAGCTTGAGGGCTTTAATCTTTGATTCTCGGATACCAAAGACTTTACAGCTTTTTCGATGGCATTAGAATCTAATGCACCAAATCTTTCGATTTTAGAAAAATTATAACAATAATTAATAATGCCGTTGTTAAACTGTCAAATATTTGACATTTATATTTGACGAGACTATTTTTCTATTGCAATAGCCCCTGATATTGTTCTAGTGCAATAGTCGCTAATATTTGATTCTGATTGGTCCGAATTCAAAAAATTATGTCCATCTATTTGGTTAATTTGAATCGAAGTAAAAAAATCAATTTATATTTATTAATCGCCTATCTAAATTAAAATAAGAAAAAAAAATAATTATTGGTTTGGCCGCTTGAATTAATTTATTTGTTTTACTAATTTACTTTAATAAGTTCCATATATTTTATTAAGTATATGGGAAAACCTTTGTAGCTGAAAAAGAAAAAATGTTGATATGACGATTGAGAACAGTATGCTCCACGGGGTGGAAGTGTACGGTGAAAGAGCGGGGATAAATGCAAGAATTAGACCACTCCTGCGGATACAGAGAGAAATTTTAGTAATAGTGGTGAGGGGTTCAAAACAGTGGGTGGACTGGCAGCAGCGGAATTCTTAAGATCCTACCCATTGGATGTGTTACCCAGAGCTAAGTAGAAACAGTGGATGGGTGCAACAAGAGAACACCAAGGAAAATGGTATGGACGGGAAATTTGATAATTTGAACTACTTCTTGACACAGGTGCTCACTGAAAATACGAGAAGAGTAGGGTATATCCCAAAAATTAAGAAAAGAGAGACTGGGGTGTGCAAGAGATATGAAGTAGCGAACTTAAGTTCACTTATTCCAAGTACTAATGTTTGCACACAAAATTAATTACTTCATGCTAATTTAATATAAAAAAATTCAAAAAGATAAAGATAGAACAAAGAAACCAGTCGTGTAAGTAAGAAAATAGGTTAAATAAATAGGATTTAACAATGTATTTCGATAAAAATATCTGCTTACTAAAGTGTTTTCGTTTATTTCGTTTATTTCGTATATTAGTGTTGTTTTCATATAAATAAAAACAAAGAAGTAATAGTTTTAAAAATCTTTTAGAAGGGGTAATTTTAAATTTTTTACTTACCAAAAAATCACAAACTCCAATATGCATCACAGGCAGCATTAAAACTAGGAGAATTTTTAAGTTAACCATGGCCGTTATTTTAGCAAACCTTCAACTAAAAACGCATTCTAAAATAAGATTAATATTTGCAAATTAAAAACCTAAAAAATAATTTAAAATCCAACCGTAATACTTATGCAGGATATTATTCAAATCATAATAAAGCTAGACACTATCAGTACTCGTTTAAAAATTAATTGCTTTCCTTTAACCCAAGATACTTTTTATAATTTAACGCATATTAAGATAATAATTTGAGAAGACTGAAATTTCGTATGTTATCAACTTCCGGGCAAGTTTTTCACGTATACAAAGCGATTCAAATAAAACATTCTAAAAACGAATCAAACTTTATAAGTCTACGTCGTAAACAAACGGATATTTATTTCTAGCTAAAATACTTTTGGAAAGTAAATATAAGTGATCTTGGATTAAGAAATAAATTTGTATTAGGATTATTATTTTAGTTATTTAGTTTAATTGTTTGAAGACCAATACGGTCTTTCATATTCTGATTTCTCTAATTTTTGTGGTTTAATTTCATTATCTGCTATAATTACTATATCATAAAAAAATTCTATTTCTATTAATTCTATTCTCTGATTTTTTCGTTCATTACATGGTGTGTAATTATTTTTCTTTAATTAGGATTTTAGAACTTTTATTTGTCTATTTAGCGACAGTATGTGTATTCATTAAAAAATTAGAAATTTTCATGCAATAACACATTTCAAATTTCTATGGTATATAAAAATTCGAGTTTTTAATTTATTTACGTGAACTGCACGATTCTTTTGACTAAAACTGCAAATATTATTCACCTTTTTGTTGATATTAGATGACATTTGGTCTGATGAAATTGGAGAAATAGAATACCACACCTTATACGAGTATGCTCGTTTTACAGAATATCATTTCTATTTTTTTATTTCTTTTTAAGAGTAAACTTGTTAATTGTTGTAAATGTTAAGGTGCGTCCTCACTGATGCGCCGCGCCGCGCCGTGCAGCGCTAGACGTCACAAGCACATTGCTTGCAGAACGTCTAAACTGCTGCAACATTTAATAGTTCGTTTGTGTTTGCGAAGGATCCAGTTTTGTCCCGCGCATTTTCATATTAATCAAAATAAGTTTCCGTGTCATCATGGACGACGAGTCTATAAAAATTGCTTGCGCTGCGTTTATTGTTATTAATGCTGGTATATCGAAGCCAAAAAGGAAATTAGTAAGAAAACGAAGATACTGGATGACAGAGTTATTTAAAAGTAGAAGCAGATACAGTGGAAGTGATCTGCTAAATTATTTAGCTATTCAAGACACAAGCCAGTTTAAACATTTTTGTCGCCTGTCCTCAACAGATTTCGAGTTTATTGTTAGCCTAATTGGTCCGAAAATAATGAAGAAAAACACTGCAATATACACTAAAACACTGTGGAAACTACAAGCGCTTCAAAATAAAGTGCGCCAAAACAAACAGACGTCCACACTGAACAACGTTCATCGCGCACTTTTCTTTGATGTACCGACTCCTGGCGGATCGTGTTTGTTCGCGCGCGTTCCTGCGCGTTCGCGCGCAGTTTACTGTCCACATCAACTAAAAAGTCAATGTTTGGCACGGCTCGCCGCGGCGCGGCGCATCAGTGAGGACGCACCTTTAAAGAAAAGGTTTTAATTATTCTAAATAAACTTCTAAAAGAATTAGGGCTAGTTTATTGTGTTTTACATAGACTAAGTTATATATTGCATGTTTAAAAATGCATTTCTCTGATTTTATATTTACAATAGTAAATTTTACAACAACAAAATGATTTTTTATAAAAAATGATAAATATGTAACTAAGAACAATAAAAAACTAAATGGTTGAACTAAACTTCCACTATTTATTCGCAAAATACGTTTTTAAATGCAATGACAGCTGTTTCGCTAAAAACTAGCATCGTCAAATTGACACATTGAAATTATATTTTGTTTGTTTGTAAGTAGGTACTTGATGTTGATAAGTAGTTAAGGCTAGACCAAGTAAGGAGGTAATAAGACATAATAATATTAAAGCCTAGATGTTATTAGCCTTAAGGGATTATCATGGATGTATTTCCCTCTAAGATCAGTATAACTGTGCAATGATATAGAAAAACCAGAAAGAAACAATATCATGCTTAATTTTTTTTTAATTAAATAGTATTCTAAACAATTATGGTTACATATCTAAATATTCAGTGCTAAATTCATAAGATTTGATCAAAAAATTGAATAAATGTAATTTACAAAATAATACTACATTATTATCGTTAGATGTAACTATAATATGTTCTCAAAAATACCTCCTAAAGAATGTATAGTTCTAGTTAAAAAGCTATTAGGTAAAAGAAATATCCATCCAGGTATAATATCAGACATAATTGATCTATTTGATGTATGTATTAGTCAAAATTATTTTACTTTTGATAACAAAGTTTAATTCGTGTACGTAACTACCATCATTATTATCCATTTCAATGGAACATCTTTCCACAATATCAACTTCGATATCCGAGTTTTTGCGGTAAAAAATTTTCCTTCCAATTATGCCAAAAATCTTCATTCGCTCTTTCACTAAACAGACAGCATGGTCTGCAGTATATTAATAGTTATTAAGCCAAAATTAAAATGCTTTTCTGGGTGATAAACCTTTAAATTTAAGTGTCTATATGTTTTTGAGATGTCCTTTCATCAAAACCTCACTATACTTGCCATTCAGAGCGAATGAGACTACCATTATAATTCTGCTCTTCTTTTACCACTCACAATCTGTTTCAATCTACTGTGTATGTGCCTGTAACCCAGCGATGTTCATTTAAAAAATACATCGGAGTTTTTGCGATACATCAATCAAAACGTGTTACATCAATGTTTTACGATATATTGAACTGATGCATCGAATAAAAAACGAAATATTATAGTAAGACTATGATGGTTATCACAAAATATTGCATAAAATAGGATAAGAGAATTAAAAAATTTAAAAATTTAACAATCCAGTAAAAGTGACATGCGCAATGCCATAGTGCTTTTAAATTGTCTCCTAAAATATAACTTAATTTATTTTTTGTGAAGCCTTGTGGAGCTTTAAAGTATTTGACAAAAGTTTTGGTCCATGATGAAAAATGTCACTTACGATAGTACTTCAAAATAATATTTTATAAAATAAATTAAAAATAATACAATTGCAATGCAATGAAATACAAAATTGAAGAAAAGTATAATGTGGCCAAAAGGCAGAGTTTAGTTTCTAATATGCAAGGCACCATTAGAATTTTTCTGTTCCACTTAACTGGCACAAAAAAATATAATTTATCATTATATAGGCTAGTATACTAAGAATATAATTTATTTATTTAATTAATTAATTTATAATTAATAAAAATGTAAAAACTATGTATAATATGTTTATAAAAATATTATTAGAAATTTTAATTGGTGAAGTAATTTTAATTTATTTAAATGAACTGAAAATTTAGTTTGAATTAATAAATATTTAAAATTGATTCTATAAATATTTCTATATTAATAATTATTTCTAGCATGAGCTCCTTTATATCGATGACAGACTTAATCAAAAAGCTTTTATTGGGTAAACAGGTGAATAATAAAAACAAATTAATTAGAACCAATTTATTAAAACAAAAGATAAATTTAAACCAGAAATTAGATTAGGCAAGTATCGAAAATGTAAACAAAGAATAAATTTTATTATTTTATATATTAAATAATAACTAATTATTAAACAATAAAGAACTTATTTGGAATAATAAAGAATTATACTAAATAAAGTTATGATAATTATTAAACCTGTTAAATTTTATTAAGTTATTAAAATTAAATATATAATTTATTTCTTAATTAATCAAGCTAAATATCTACTACAATTAATACAAATATTTTACAAAAAAATTTTCTGACCTTAATTATTCTGCTCCTCATTAGTTGAAAGAAATTTGAAGAAATCTATGAATATAACGGATTTCGACGAAGGTTGAATTTCCGTTATTCTGAGCTCTAATGAAATAAGTTGAGTTTTGTTAGCAGATTATTGTTATCCCAGATTGGTTTAACGAACCTGGTTCAGTGTTTTTGTATGTTACCATAGTTTTTAATTTAACTTTAAATGGTGAGTACACTTTATGTCTTTACTACACGAGTAAAATGTTTAACTTTGCACTACCACCTTTTCCTCACTAATATTCCTTTAAACAATATCTTCAACTTTGTCTTACACGCGCATAATTAGTTATCCTAATATTTCTAATTTTTGAAATTTACTTTAATAAATTCAATAGAAATACAAGTGTTCTTTTTCATACATTATAAAAATATGTGCTCTAGAAAAAATATGATTTACCTAACTAATTAATTGAGTATTCTACTATGTACCTACTTAAATAGTTTACATCCAACATAAATGATACTGATAAAATTATACAATAATAAATACTTATATGTTAATATTTACTAACAAACATATTGTTTTGGGCTGAGATGGAAAACTCATGTTCAAATAGATGCTGTCTAGGCCCCATACAATGATGATGTCACCTCCAAGGGGATGCCTACCAACCAAACCCACCTAGTAACTCGTCCTTATCTCTGTATCGGAATCACTACCCTAGCATACTTCAAGACGGGCGGCGGTCTCTCTATTTACTCCTGCCACTCGCAAACTCAACAACATTTCCTTCCCCTAATCATGATCTCAACTACTCCGATTACCTCCTCCCATTCTTCTTTTCCTCTCAACTTTCGTCTACTCTGAGACCTACCACTCCTAGCCCCAACTTTAATCCATCCTTGTTTCTCCAGATATCTCGCGTTTAAGTCAGATCAACACACTACATTTACCTTCCTCCTGAAACACCACTTTATCCACAATTTCGTGAGCAGCCCTACACTTTCCAAGGTTTATCTGTAAGAACCTCCATCTCTATCTCTTCTATTATCTTATTCATCCCTTCTAAAGGACCCATTGGAGCCCTAAAATTTTTTCTTCCTCCTTGCGTGCCTCATTCTTTAGATCATTTTTCTATTTTCCACGTTTCATCTCCCTTGCCTTATGACCCCTTTCTTTGCATATTAGGCATAGAACTTCTTGTCTCCAACATAGCCTGCATTTAGCCTTTTTTTTCTCTCCACCTTACACCACGCTGCCTTATGGCACCTAGAACACCTGCCCCCCTCTCTCTTCTCGATATCTATTATATCTATTATATTTTAACCCCCTTTTCCCCAGTACAGCGACCGCCTTTTCCAATTCTGCTCGTACCCCTGTTATCTTAATCCCATTTGTCTCCCTTACCACCTTAATTACCATAGTTTCCTTTTCAAATCAGTACTCGATTTCGTTTCGCACTTGCTCACCTTTCATCGACGTGGCTGTCCCCAACAGGGGACAGCCTGTAAACCTTTCCACCTCGCTCAGCATACTCTTTACCTTAACCTCCTTCTTTGTCTCAATTAACACCTCCTTGTTCCCCTTCAATCTCCCCCAACCCCCTTCTTAATCTTTTCTATTTCCTCCTGATCAATCTCCCCTATATCCCTAAGGATTACTGCTTCGTTTTGCCTATTCACCTAATCACCTAACTACATTTGTAGAAACAATTGTCCTGCCACTTAGTCACGCCACCATCTTAATCTATGCATATCCATATGTCGATACTGTGAAGCCCGACACTATTCTCGCTCTCCACGCATCAACCAAACAACAGTTGACTCAGGAGTTCGAATACTTTTCTTTAATCTTTACCTACTTTTATTGTTTCATTTTCAATATTTCTTCAAAACGAAACAATAAACAAAGATTTTCATCCTGAGTGATCTCGCTGTGTTGGTCCTAGAGCAGCATTTTGGACGTAGGATCTCCTAATAATTACACAAATCCGACATTAACATTTTATTTATTATAATTATTCTTTAAGACAAAATTAGACAATTAATAACTTATAACAATTATTTCTAATAGCATTGCAGGTGGATGCTATAGATCTGAACTTGACCTGTTGTTAGAGTAAATATTTTATACATTGTTAATGTTTGGCTCCGCGGTACCTAAATGGTTAATTAAATGAGGAGGAAAAACAATGGCATATTAAAAAAAGTGATATGACTGAGCAATAATTTAACCTAAGCTTCTAAATAATAAAAAAATATTATTTCTAGATGAGAACTAATTTTGTTAAACGAAAAGTTAAGATAGAAATAATTGTAATAAGAATTTTGCTACTTTTTTAATAATGGTAGTGAATGTCTAATGTAAATTGAAGACATAATATACAGGGTGGCGCACCGAAAACAAAACAGATGCATTTACTGACAGATGATTCCTTTTTTTAAAAAAACGCTCGGACCCGTCGATTTTGTTATCGAGGGGGACACAAAATTGGCATAAAATCACATTAACATTTGCAGCCCCCTAAGCGGGGGTGGCACCATCCCTAAAATCATAAATGGAATGGGGGGCCGAATGATCCATCATTTAAAAGGTCTTTCAACTTTCAACCTTAACATTTGCAGCCCCCTAAGCGGGGTTGGCACCATCCCTAAAATCTTAAATGGAAAGGGGGGCCGAATGATCCATCATTTAAAAGGTCTTTCAACTTTCAACCTAACCTAACCTAACCATCATTCTGATTTTCAATTATATCTGCTAGCGCAGGATCTATGGCATTTTGCAGTAATTCCAAATACATTTCACCAGTCAAATTTCCAGGTAAGAAAAAAGGACCAACCAAATAATCGCCAAAAATACCAGCCCAAACATTTAATTTTTGGTGGCTGCTGTGTGTGTACCTCATGGTAAATTCTGGGATTAGAGTCCGACCACTATCGACAATTATAACGATTTACTTCGCCATTTAAGAAAAAGGAAGTTTCGTAGGAAAAGCAAATGTTAAATAAAAATTGTTCATCGTTTGTAATTCGTTCACTCATAACTTCACAAAATTCTAATCGCTTATCAAAATCGTCTTCATTAAGTTCTTGTACAAGGTGAATTTTATACGAATGAAAATTATGGGCCTTTAGAATCCGTTGGATATTACTTCGACTAACACCACACGAAGTTTGCAATTTGCGGGTACTTAATGTAGGATCTACAATAACTTGCCCTAAAACCCCCACTCCTGTTGCTTCGTTCCTTATAGGATTTTCAATATTACGTTTTTTATTGGCAACTGATCCAGTTTCCCGAAATTTCGCTACAAGTTCTAGAACATATTTTCGGTGCACATTATTGTTCTCATGTCGCTCATTAAAAATTTGTGTTGTTATATTAGCGCACTAATTATTTCCGAAAAATATTTCAATAATTTCAACCCTTTCTGCCGTGGAATATACCATGGTTAATTTATGTATAAAGCAATAAATGATATTTTAACAACAAAGATTGGTCAAATCAATCGCAAACTAATGTACTATTTCCTATTTAAAATAAGTACGTGGTATTCTCTACTTATCTTTCTTCAAGAAACAACTTTTTTTGTCACAAAGAACACTTCAATTGCTATTTTTATTATTAATAAACCATGGGCGTAGTAAATAAAAGCATTTACTTATCAAGAAAATGCTTTTACTCAAATTTCTTCTGAAAGAAGTACAAACTAATTTGATGTACCTATTAAAGTCTACTTTAAACTTTAAATCAATAAATCTCCAAAACTACTGAATTGAATACATGAATTTTACATCATTATAAAGGGAGTTGAAAGACCTTTCAAATAATCATTCGATCATTCGATCATTCGACCCCCCTTTTCATTCAAGATTTTAGGGATGATGCCAGCCCCGCTTAAGGGGCTGCAAATGTTAAAGTGATTTTATGCCAATTTTGTGTCCCCCTCGAAAACAAAATCGACGGGTCCGAGCTTTTTTTCAAAAAAGGAATCATCTGCCAGTAAATGCCTCTGTTTGATGCGCCACACGTATTCTCGAAAATACAAATACTTGGTAGATGATCCATTAAAATAAAAAATAAAAATAATAAATATAAAATTATATTACGCCATCAGTAAATTACCATATTTTATTGAAATTGAAAATTGGTGATGTTTATGCAAAAATAAAGCTAATTAGGCTGTTCTAGAAGCACACAGATCCTTTATTTATCACATTAGTTAAGAAAATAGCTCCAAAACATGTATTTTACTTAATTTAATTTTTTTTTAATTGCAACAATGCTGTTAGGTCCAACTGTATTACCGGCTTAAATATGGGATAAAGTTCAACACAACAAAAAAACTCCATTTTAAAATTCAAGTTTGCCTTAGGCCGTTATAAATTATCCGCAAAATACAGTCGGAATGTGTTTTAGAATGCTGAAATTTAGTCGATAAATTTACGGTTGATGGCACTAAACTTGACTTTAATTGCGGATTGCCGCAGTTTTATTGTCATTAATCCCAATATTATCTTTTTAATGTATTTAAGTCGAAAAAGTTTTATAAAAGTGTGTGAACCAAACTCCAAAGTAAGTTTCAAGAAACCAGATTTTTAATACAATCTCATTTAGATCTTCAAATAAATAGGTTAATAATAATGAGTTGTGGGAACAACATGTTTGCACGTAAAGATACTTACCAAAGTATTCATCAAGATAAAGAACAAAGACACATTTAAAAAGATTAATATATAGAAAAATAATTACAATAAGAAATAATGATTTATTTTTATTGGAATGATAACCTATATTTATGGTTTTGCTGTTGTGGATGGCTTTGATAGTAATGGATTAGCCACTTTCATATTTTCTTTTTATATATTTTTTTGTAGTGCATCCTAATTAAAATAATGAATATGTTACTATTTTTTGTAAATAAAAATTGCTAATACCATTGTTAATAAAAAATATTAAATACGGTATGCGCTAAAACAAAGGACACTGAAATCAGGAAGCCTGTGAAATATAAACGCGTGATATGAAACAAGTGAAAATAGTTGTCATGGTATTTTTAGACATTGTTTATTCTAAACAACTGTCAAAAAGATTTAAAATAGTGCTTACAACGCAAGATAAAATATTTTTTATCGAGTATTATTTCTGCTCAGATGGAAATGGACGATTAAATGTACCTACTTTGCCAATGGTTGCCAATCAATTTCGGTAAAAGTTTCAAAAACCTGCGACTAATGAGGACTTTTTAAAGGTCGTTAAAAATTTCGAAGAACAGGAAGCGTTCTAACTGTGACAACAAATGCTAATCAAAGAAGGCTATTTTCACAGGTGTGGATCACCAAAAAGAAAAATGAATTTGATTGAAACGTCTACCCGAAGAATGGTTAAGAATATTGGTGGTTTTCCCTATAAAATACAGACTTGGCAACATTTGACAGGACAAGACAAGAAATTAAAAGTTGTTTATTGTGCTTCAGTGTTGGCAATGGTTTGTAAACAACCCCTATTTTTTTTTAATATGTATTATACAGACAAATGTCACAGCCATCTAAATGGATTTGTCAATCGACGAACAGATCGTTTTCTTGGTTTTGAATGACAAGACATTATTGTAGCGAAACCTCTTCATAGTGACCGTGTAACGATGTGGTGAGCAGTGTCAGGTAATGGATTATTGGGCCCTTACTTCGTGGAAGACAAGCGTAGAAGATCCGTTACACTAAACCAAATACGATATAGACAAATTTAAATACTCTTTTTTATCTCAGACAATTCTGTCGTGCCAGAAAAATACAGTTAAATACCCCATAGTTCCAACAAGATGGGTTTAATTGTCATAACACGACAGCATCCTTAGTTCTTATTCCAGAAAATTTTGAAGACCGCGTAACTGTTTATTATTATTATTATTGTTATTATTTCTATTATATAATTATACGTAAACGAATTGGTCATGCATATATAATTTAATTTTTGATCGTAATTTTTATAAGATTTAACCATGTAATAATGCCCCCGGCATGTTTGGTTATAAATAAATAAATAAATAAAAACTACCCGGTCACAAATTTGTCTTACTCTTCTCATTCACTTGGTCCAACAACTCTAGATGCTTACGTATGGGGTGTGCTAAAACAAGCTATTTTTACAGAAAAACCATCGGCAGCTATTGATGACATTCGTGAAAAAACTTTGTCCAGAAGAATGCAGCAGCCTATTTTTAATAACATGCTTAGCAATCTTGTTAAGCGTTATGAGTATTGCTTGGAACGCAATGGAGAGCACTTTAAACAAATTTTGTATAGGAGCAAAAGTTTAAATTCGCATTATTTGAAATGTTTTTTAAATTTTCATGTTTAATAAAGCTTTGGTTTTTCAGTGTCGTTTGTTTTGGCGCATACTGTAAAATTTGAATAATTTTATATTTATTTATATAAAAAGGTTTTCCAACTTTATTACCCTGTAATAACATTATATATGTAAATCATGATTTCATACCATTTAGTCATCATTTTATTTGGCTTTATTAAACTTTATATTAACCGCAGTAAGTAGATACGCATTTCCGCAAAAAATTACCTATCTTCAAATACCATCTTATCTAATTGAATGCGGATAGGCGTCTATAAAAACATTACTATTAAAGAAAATATTTTCTTAAAATTATTTATATACTTTGATCTTTAATTCTATTTATAAAAACAATATTGTATTTTGATATAGATATGTTGATGATGTGTCAGCAGGTTTTGTAGGTGGCAAACGACAATTATAGTATATTAAGTATGGAGAACGGTAAGGGTTTTATACCCTCAGACAATAATTGGAGTCGTCGCTCCGCCCCTCCTCCAAACAATTGTCTTGGGTCGGTTACCCTTAACGTTCGACATACTTATAACGTTTTTTGTACGATTGATACCATTATAAATTATAAAATTAAACATTTCGTCATATTGACTAGTTTCATTCATTTTATCAAGATAGATACTTTGGTTGTTAGGTAGTAACTAAGGTGCATAACAACAATGGAGAATTGAGTTTTTATTTAGTTGTCAATAATTTTAAGAACCAAATACCTACCAAAGTTTAAAAAAATGGTGCTAAAGAAAGAATTTAAGAATCGATAAAAAGACTCTATTGGCATATTTCGCTCATAGCCATATGCAGTTAAAAGTTCCTGGAAACCTCTGGGCAGAATATTCAATGATTAAATGCACCGCTTGTCTTTATGATGGCATTGATATTTCCAAGTTTTCAACTTTGATCGCGTATTTGATGAGAAAAAATGTTGGCTATAGGCCTAACAAAGCAAGCATTTTTACCAGGGAGCAATTTGAAAAATTTCTGATGGGAGCACAGGATGAAAAATTTTGAAGGTAATGTAAGCCAGTTTAGGTAAAAGAAATACTTTAATGAAGATTTTTTCATAATTTATAGGTCGCAATGATATTGGGGATATCTGGTGCCTGAAGAAGAGAGGAATTATATAATATTACTACGAATGACATCCAATGTAAAAGTACCCGATTCAAAAAACGAATATCCAGCGTAATTTTACAGTCGTTAATAAACCAGACGATAAAATTCCATATTTAGAAATTCTGCAAAAGTATATAAAACTTCGTCCATTACAAGTAAAATCAAATCATTTGTTCTTAAGAAAAATGTTGTGCTCAAGTAATAGGGAAAGGGAAAATCAGGGGCTCTCAAATTGCAAATTCTTAAATTTGCCTAATCCCGAGAACTATCCTGGCCATTCGTTCAGGACATCAGCAACGCTTTTGGCTAAAAAAGGTGTTGATGTCCTTGGATTAAAGTATCATGGAGGTTGGCGTTCATCGACAGTGGCAGAAAGCTATGTAGAAGATTCTCTTCAAAATAAAATAAATTTTGCTGAAAAAATATGGCGCAGTACTACTAATGTATGCGATTCTGCAGGAGGTGCTCTTAGAAGTGAAACCACAGCCCAAATAAGTGGGATTTCATTAAATAATTTAACAAATTGTACCATAAGTTTCAATACTAATAAATAATTCGTTAGTTTTTTTATTCTTTCAAAAAATAAATTAAAATTAAGAGATTTTTTAACTCGACGGTAAGTGAGTTACTTAACGTCGTATTGGAGTACTTACCGTCGAGTCAAAAATGATCAATCGTGCAAAAAATATATTTGTTAATTCTATTAATACTTTGCATCCTAAAATTAATTTTACCGCAGAAGTTGAAGTAATTAACTCAATTAATTTTCTAGATTTAAAAATTGAAAAAGAAAACCACTGAATAAAGTTTATGCCTTTTCGGATTCTATAGTAATGTAGTTAAAGCATAACATGTAATTTCCATAGTTATGTTGCTCCAGTCCTCCCTTGATTTTTTTTTTAGTTTTAAAATAGTATATTAAACAACTCATTTCATATGACTTTCTATTATGAAACGACTTCAAGTACGAATGTTACAAGAGCCATATGAAATAAGTTTTTTATAATGTTTGGTATATTTTGCCATTTTACCATTTTTTAAATTAATTTATTATTTTTATGTAAATAACGTACATTTTTATTTTAAAAAGTATTAAAATTCTTTTCTTTACCCTACATGTCTATTTATTTATTTGATGACAAATTACGTTTTCAGTTTTAATTTCATACTATTTATGTTTAAAATTACCCATAATATAGGTAGAACCTTTAAAAATATTAAATTCGCTAACCTAAAGGTATGAGACACCTTGCCTTCAAAAGTCATATTTTTATGCAATCATTAAATTAAATTAAATAATTCAAAAATAATAGATGTATTTTGCAAAAAGGGCTATTTAATACGACCAAATGTAAAGGAATAAAAATTATAATAATAGAAATGTTTAACATTTGTTTGGAGCCGATAGGACTATTTTGTTTTCTTACTTTTTTTCTTTGCGTTACACTTCTTAATAATCTATGTATCTATGGTTTAACTATGATCTTATATAAACATTGTTTGAATGGTTATTTCTTATAAATAACAATTATGTAAAAATAAATTTGAAATGAAATGTAGATTTGGGTTTCTAGTTTTAGTAATTATTGTATCATTCTGTATGTAGATTTCGGGAGTAAGTACATTGCCTTACTAATTGCGGTAGTCTGAACCAGTTCGTGCACATTCATGTAAATAAGTGAAATTGCTAACAACTAATGAGATTATCCGTCAATTTATCAAAGATAATTTCACTAAATTATTAAAGCAAGTTTAATAGGTACCGAGGAGGAAATATGCTTTTACACTTGATAAAATATTCCGTGAAAATGTTTTGGATATCAGAAAAGTTTGTGGTACTTAAAACTTTATAAAAAATACAGGTTTTTATATACAATAAGGAAACTAAAAATAAACTTTATCATTTCTAAAAATAAAAATCTTTTCCTATAATTTAAAATACGGATATTACTACAAAGAGATAAGTGAACTTTACCGATATAATGATGAAAATGTGATCACTACAGCTCTTAACTTCTATAGACCAGTACTCAAATACTCAATTTATATATAATTCCACTTACTACAATCGCTACTATAATACTAAAATTAAAATAGCTCTAACTCTTATGTCTCTTTTTTCTTTTGAGATAGAACTAAATAGGTGTAAAATGAAATAAGAGCTAAAACCTGACAACACCAGAATACAGTTTGACATTATTAGCATAAAGGTTCTCCGAACGTTTTGCGTGATCACAGTGTTTGCTTATAATTGTTCAATATTTTTTTCATCTTGACGTTTAATGTACAGTTTCAGTACAATAAACATTATATTGTAGCGTATACCGAAAAAAACACAATGGTGAATTCGCCCTCACAAATAATTGAATGCATAAACTGAACAAATGAATATTGTCAACAATTATTTAACTATGAGAACATAGAATGTTTTAATTCTTGCACAACCAGAAAAATTGCAATATATAGTTTAATACGGCTTTGTGAAACATATTTGTTTTATTTTTTTAAATCGTGTAATACTCAATTTTCCCAATTCTATTTGACTTTATGCAGATAAAATGAAATTCTGAAAAAGTGTAAAATTGTTTTCACCTGCACCCAGGGTAAAGAAACTAAATAATTTTCATACCAAGCTTGACCGTTTTCTATGAAGAAACAACTACTTTCTGGGCTATATGCCCCAACGGACATTGAATTACATTCCAAAAAAAACGTGATGGCGACCGACTTCGTCGATACTTGCAACCATCTCTATCAATTTGCAAATCAACGGGAAAACACTAGACGAAACACTATCGACGAAGTCGGTCGCCATCACGTTTTCTTTGGAATGTAATTCAATGTCCGTTGGGGCATATAGCCCAGGAAGTAGTTGTTTTTTCATAGAAAACGGTCAAGCTTGGTATGGAAACTATTTAGTTTCTTTACCCTGGGTGCAGGTGAAAACAATTTTTCACTTTTTCAGTTTTTTATTGACTGCACCTTATAGAAATTTTTTCTTGATTGTTATCTGTCGATTACAGTTACCTTTGATCTATTGGTTTGCAAATGAACGGTAGGATGGCGCTTTTGCGACTTTATCATTGAATCGTGGATTTACGGTTCATGTACTGGCGTAAAAGAATCATTCTGCATCCTGCTCTGTGGGATGAGAAGAACTACTTACCACGTACTGATGAAATACAATAATATCGAAACCGGTCTACGAGTAGTGTTCTTCCCGTTGATTTGCAAATCGATAGAGATGGTTGCAAGTATCGACGAAGTCGGTCGCCATCACGTTTTCTTTGGAATGTAATTCAATGTCCGTTGCTTGGTATGGAAACTATTTAGTTTCTTTACCCTGGGTGCAGGTGAAAACAATTTTCCACTTTTTCAGTTTTTTTTTTATTGACTGCACCTTATAGAAATTATTTTTTGATTAAAATGAAATTCATTTATAAAGTCTAGTAATTTAAGAACTCAATATCTCAATTTTTTTTACTAGGTTCGGTAAATACTACTAAAGTTGTCTTCTGTTGAAATTTTTGAATGTTTAATATGCCTAATTGCTATCTGGAAAGTGTTACAATAATAATATAATTATCTTATTTGCAACCCCGGGAATTCTGGATATAGAGTAATCCTACTTAGAATTATCGCACCAGTCAGCATAACAAGTCTTGGGGAAATCTCCAGATGTGGTATAGAAAAAAATCTGTAAAAAATCCATTAAATGATAGCACCCAAGTAAGTACTTTTGTTCTTTTTACTTATTTAGTTATATAATATTGTTTTCTGTTAGAGAATTCACCTCTGGTGATGTAGGACCTAAAATGCAGCCTCAGGAAAGAAGAGTTATTCTAGACGAAACACTTCTGTAAATTTAATTGATTATTTCTGATAAATACCTTAGCCACCAATAAAGTTCTTTAAGTCCCCTTTAAATTATTGTTACAATTTACACAAAATAAAAGGCAATTTTTGAAACTAACATGGGTAATTATGACTAGGTTATTATAAGTTGTAATGGGAAATCAAAGATAATATTGTACAAGGGCAATTTTAATTTAAATTATAAATACAAGTTTCCATTTTATTTTTATCAATATTATTTTATTAGTTAGACCTGCGATAATTCCATTGATGGGTTTGCCGGGAGAGTTAATCGTGCATTTATTATTACTTTTAATGTTTGTGATTAATTTAATTGTTTAATTTATTTTTATATTTTGTTGAGATAGGAAACTCATGTTCGAATGGATACTGTCCAGGACCTATACAGTGTTCGACTCATCTTCAAGGGGATGCCTACCAACCAAACCCACCTCGAAACTCCGCGTTACCTCCGTCTCGGAATCACTATCCTAGCATATATCAAGACGGGCGGCAATTCTTCACATACTCTCTTTTTACTCCAGCCACCTCAACATTTCTATTCCCCAACCATGTTCTTAACTACTTAGCTTACCTGCTCCCATTTCTTTTTCTCTCATTTTGTTCGCCATGTTTTCCCAACACATCATCTTCCAAAAAGTTTGCTTTTCAACTTCCTCAATACTTTCTTATTCTTCCAACATCTAAACACGTGCCCCACAT
This sequence comes from Ophraella communa, assembly GCA_035357415.1. Taxonomy (NCBI): domain Eukaryota; kingdom Metazoa; phylum Arthropoda; class Insecta; order Coleoptera; family Chrysomelidae; genus Ophraella; species Ophraella communa. The sequence goes on from CM068979.1 coordinate 54,901,730, forward strand.
CATCCCAACTGTATACCTTTCGCACATTCCTGTCCCCCTCTTCCCAATATTATGCAAGTCCAAAGGGTAGAACCTTAACAATATCGCCGCTACAAACCACTCCCTGTAATGTATCCCTACACAGTCCTTAGCAAAATTCCTCTTTGCACCTGCAGTAGTGAATTAATCTTTATGTTAACACCCGCTCTTCCACCCCACACCCTACACTCTGTTCAATCGTCCTACCAATAACTCTTTTCTTCCATTCTCCCGGTCCTTTCAGATTACCCATAAATCTCGTCAACCATGCTGCCCGTACTCTTACTTTCTGTGCCGCCTTCAACATGTGTTTTTGAAGGACATTTGGCTATTCAACCACACATCCAGGTACCTACTTCACCGAGTTTTCCATACGAATATTCTTTCCTTTCACCAACGCCTCTATGTCCTTCGCATTGCTTCTGCCACTTCTAATTCTATCTCTCTCAATCTTTTGCACAATCTTCCCACACATCTTCTCTTCCTTTCTTTCTAACCCTGCCTTTTCCTTTATTGTACTTGCACTAAATGAAGAACAAAGGAGGTTAACGGCCGAATTATCTCCCACAGGTAAAATATTTCTATATATTGATATGATTTATTTTAGTTAATTTTTATATTTAATTGCTCTAGTTATTTATTTTAACAATAGCCTCATGTTGTACCTGTCAATTTGTAATGATGTACTTTATTGTTCTTGATATTATCAAAGATTAACATATTATAACTAATATAAAAACTTACTTAATTAACTTACATACAGTTTTGTTAAATAATATGTCCTTTATTAATGTTTATTAATTATGTTTTGAAATAGTCCTTTCACTTTTTACTATATGAGTGTTTTTATCATTAGTACAAGTTATTCTGTCCAACACTGTAGATATAAGAATTTGTAAACTGTATTTAACTTTGTTTGTTACATTATTTATACTGTTTATGTGGTTTTTTTAGATACATCTCAGGTTGTGATGATTTATTTGAATAGTTATTTAATATCGAAGACTAATATTTGTCTCCTTGTGACCTGGTAAGTATTTCACTTTATAAATCAAATTTAAACACTTAACTACTTAAAATTACCCATTTATTTGTTAAACATATGGAAGATATTAATAGTTTTTAATTTTGTTCCTTTTTATATTTGCTTAAGATTTCACTTTTACTTTAACATAAAACTATATCAATTGTATATGAATAGATGAATTGGGATTAGTTATTGGAATTGTACATGTTTAGAATGTTATTGATTGATCACCATGGATCCTATCCAAGATAAATTTGTCAAGTACATCCTCTATCTATTTGAATGTTTACTATAAGAAATTATTATATTGAATACTTCTGATGAAATAAAGAAAAAGTAACTGATGATTAAATACAAATTATTAAGATATCTTTTTTATTATAACTTATTGAGGTAAGTTTTACTTATTAATTTTTCTAAACTTAGTAATTCATCTCTATATATAATTTTATGTTTCCTATTCCTTTTATTTTTGTTTAAGATGTAATGCCTTTTATCTATAATTATGTTTTTTTTATTGAATGGCGTCTATGCATCTCACAGATACAAAGCTTATACTAGGCTGGAACTCTAAAAAATAACTATAATTAATAAGAAACAGACAGCCGTTCTCCAGTATTTTTGCATTTACTGAAGACGGCACTATAGTTTCAGGTATAGCAAAAACATAAAAAGAATAAAAATAATGTTCTATTAATATGGTAGACAAAATAAGTTCGGTATACAATGTCAAACTAAGTACAAGAAAATGGCCACTATGAGGTACTATTCTCCACAATTTCAAGCGGTTAACAGGTCAATAAGTTGTTTGGAAAATAGAAATAAAGTACCATTACACCGAATTGTAGTTCTAATTGTTGACTGAAGCATTGTGCATTTACAACTTCAACAACTAAAACTATTGTCTGTTACTGGAATTACTTAGTGCCAATTTTATACAAAAAATATGAGTTACTTTAATTTCAGAGAAACTATTCCATTTCAAAGGTCGAGATCCTAATATATTATGCTAAATTCCATAGTTTTATGGAGAATTTTAGGGACTTTTCTTTTTCTGAAATCTTTGTGCTTACAATTTACTTTTTGTTCTATCTATCCAGATGTAAAAGATTGGATAACCGTTACTGACTTGATTTTTTTAAAAGACCTTTAAGGATTTAATAAATACAAAATCGTAGTCGATATTGCTTGACCCAAATTTTCTCAAGTGAACTGAAAATTGAATATGGGAGGATCTTAGCGGTTATAGATTTTCACAGGAACATGAATTCTAATCTGAGAAATTGTAAGGAAGCGTATTAATTTTATCCTGCGCTTTCTGTTCGAGACAACCAACAAATTTTCCATAGAAACTTGATTGTGGATGAAAGATTTCTTGTAGTTGTATTGGAAATAACGTAAATTGTAAGGACAACAGCGAATGAAATTTCATTCTGGCCTTATGAATAATTAATATAAGGATTCTTTATTTTATGGAATTTGTGTTATATTAGAAGAAAATGTTATTAAATATTTAATTGGTTAACGAACTTTTCGGTAAAGTTTATTTTATATTCATAAATCAGAAGACTGTAAACTTGGTACACACTTAATAAAATAATAAAAGGGATAAAAATGTGTACTTTAAATAACTGCACGTTAAGTGGGTAATATTTTATTACATTTTTTTATTGCCTTTAAGGTCATGCTCATGCAGCCAGACGCTATGTGGTAAAATGTTTGAACGATCGAGTAATCGAGTTGATACTAATATGTAAACCTGCTGCAGATAATATTAAAAACAAAAGTTCCAATATTTTGAAACCTATTATTCTTAACTGAATATCTGTCAATACTGTCCCTAAAATTTTTTCTATAACAAAGAATTAAGTTACAAGGGTCACTCTCTTCACGCCCAGGTGTCTGTGACGGCCTTTTTTTAAACAAATACAAGGTTATAGGAACAGAAGGAGGCGGCTGAAGGGATGGTCAAGGAGTTAGAGAGGTTAAAAGAAAGGAGGTTTTAAAGGAGAGAATGCAATCAAGATAGGACATAAGGCAATGAGATTGGGAGGGGTAAAAGGATATAATAGATAGGGTTTGGGATATTAAAAATGGGTGGCATAGAGGTTAAGGTGGAAAATCCAGTGGTCGGTGATGAAAAAGTTAAGGTAGTATGGGTAAACAAGGAGGATAGTGGAACGGAGAGAGGGGTGCAGAGATTGTTTCGGGAAAGGTTTCCGATCCTGATAGGAAATGGGGAAAAAATGGAGTGGATCAAGGAGGTAAGAACTAGGGAGAGAAAAGGGGGAAGAATAAAGGAGAAAAAGCGAATCTGTAGAATGGAAGAGGATGGTAGGGAAGAGAAGAAGGTTTTTGAGTTACTAAGCCGGATGTTTGCAGATCTTGAAAGTGGGGACAGTGTTGGGCTGTACAGACTCTAACAAATGGGGATGGAAGTGCTAAGGAAGATGGTGATATGGGTTAAAAAGAGAGGCACGACGGTCACAATATATACAGATAAGGAAAAGGCAAGAGAAGAGAAAAACGAAGCGGTAATCCTTAAACATAATTAGGATAAAAATCAAAAAGAGATTGAAAATATTAAGAGAGGATTAGGTGAGATGAGAGGCGAGTAGGTCGATAGAATTAGGATATCAAGGAACAGAGAGGTGATAATAGATGCGAATAATGGGGTTGAGGTTAGGGGGATGCTGGACGAAGTGCAAAGAGTTACAGGAGCAAGGGCGGATGAGACAGGAAGTGGTACAAAAATAATTAAGGTAATAGGGTTAGATCCGTGCATGCAAGATATAGAGATAAATAAAAATTAGAAGTGTTAGTTGGAAAGGAACTAAGGTGATTGAGGTGGTAAGGGAGAGGAATGGGATGAAGATGGCGGTGGTGACTGCGATATGGAAAAAGGCGGAAGTTTTGCTTGGAAACTGTGTTATATAAATTTAAAATTATCTTTGATTTAAACAACCGCAAGAAACACATTATCCTTGAAATATTTGATTATCCAAGAAATACGTGCTTCTTCTGTACGCTCCAGCAAATTCCACATTTAAGAACAGTAAACAACTGAATGTTTGAACGGAACTTTCACTTTTTATACGAAAAATAGGTTTTTAAATCCAATTACAGATGTTTCGCTAGAATTAGCACAGTCAGATTGACATATTGAAGTTACATTTTGGTTTTTTAAATGAAGCTACCTACCTATTGTTAATTAAGTAGTATTAAGGCTAGACCAAGTATGGAAGTTTCATTCAAACGTTTAGTTGTTAACTGTTCTTAATAAGATAGACTTTTACCTAGTAAGAGTTAGTAAGTAAATTTCAAATTAAAGGTTAACTTATACATAGACAAAAATAGTTTATTTTTTCTTTTGTGGAATTTATAAGTTTCTCCTAAAAGTTTTAAATGTGCAATTATGATTGTTTTCAGAGTAAACTAAAATCTAAAGAAGTTAAACTTGCAATAAATAATAAATAATCTTTTAATTTTATGTAACTGTTAACAAGTTTAAATTGTCTCCGAAAAACTTTAACTTTAACAACAAAGTTATTTATAACTTGTGTAAGCATTCATTTGATAAACTAACTTACATAAAGAGAATTGCTGGTTTGTTAAAGATTTAATTAAGATTTGAATTTTATCTTCGGTTCATATCTACATAATTCGTTATTGCAGACTGTAAACTAAATTTCTAAAGTTGATGAAATACAGTGGCTATGCAGTGGTAAGGGTAATATCGCCTTGCTATTAGTCGTTGTTATGAGACATATAATATGTACTATGGTAGATTGGAAAATAGAACAACCGTTTAAATCTTCCTGACCGCAACCTAATTGCCTCTAAAACATTTTATGTTCAATAGGGTTATCGTTTAACTATCTTATCTTAAAGTTATACGATGTAAATAATATTTATTTTAAATAGCATAATAAACTTAAAATTTTATTTTTACTATTTACTATTCTAAAACTCCTCGAAATATTACTTTTTAATTACTAGGGCTTATAATTAAAATTGTAGCCTGGTTGGATATAGAAATGTTTCACTATACTGTAGTCACAAGATGTATGTGTACCTACTGTATTTTCTTAAAGCTAGAAATTTTGAAGTGTATCAAGCAGCTTATTATCATTACATTTAACTTGGTTGTGGTAGTTTATATTTAGTGTTAAAATAACATCCTTATATATCAAATAAATATGAATGCATTGAATAAATGTATATATTACATGTAACAAGTAAATTGACTTTTTAGGTATAAATTTTATTAAATTGATTGACTGGACATTTCTCAAAATATTTAAAAATATTTGTCAAGAAATGTTTTTGTCAATTGCCCACGAAAGCGAAGCGAGTGCGGTCATTGGCTTGAGTAATTGAGTAATCGACAACGGTACACGAGTTGCACATACTATTTTGTATCACAAATACGGCGATTTATGTACGGTAAAACAAATAAAAAGTAGTAAATGCAATATTTTTAATTTCAACTTAAACTGCTTTGAGTGTGCAAAGTATAATTTGCTATGAGGGACAGAAAAACATATTTCTACTTTTTTTATTAATATTGGGAAAAGTAGAATTCCATACATGGTTCTCTGAAATGTCAATGTCATCTTAGCAACGAGTAAAACAAATCAGCTGCCTTATATGCCCTTTGTTATTTAAGTAGTTTTATTTTGTTTTTTTTTTATATTCTGTGTGTGTGTTTTGTAAAACTTTTTCTTTTTCTTTAATTGAGCATTAGTATTTTGTTTAATTTTTACTCCTAATATCTTTATAATAGGTATGGCAGTGGTCTGCAAATGGAACTTTTTAAAGTTGCCACTCTTAAGTTACTACCCGAAGTGGACCACCAGCATTAGACACGAGCCTTAAACGAACCTGTATCACCTTATAGGAGATCAACTTTCCAGAACTGCTCACCTCCATCTATCCAAGATAAGTCCTTAACTTGTCTGTCTCTGTTTCACAAAGTCTAATGCTTGGTCGTTAATGAGTTAATGATCTTCTTTCAGTATTAATACTGCCAGCATTTTCCGATTTGCTGCTCAATATTTTTAAGTAACGATGCCTTCTCAGATGATCGAAGAGTTCCAACTTGGAACTGAAAAGTCTCCACACATGAATTCCTTTTCGACTTCTGTAGACAACTGATATAACTTAAATGTGTCCTAAAAAATCAGGTGTTTTTTCAAAAGCATTGCAATGCAATTATTGTCTTCAAATGACCCCAAATCAATGTTTATACTATGATTTTAGACATTTTGTATTCCAAACTTCTGGTCCAGAAATATTTAATTAGTCTAAGAAAGTTATCTCATCACAAATTTGTCCTAGTCAAACAATACTTACACATGATTAAAACATTTTAAACAAAAAATGTATAACTTGTCTATAAAAATTTTAGATCAATAATTTAAGCTGAATATTAATTCTTGTTTACAAACACGACATATGCCTGTTGGCTCGGACTAAATTTACAATTATGTAAAATATGGTCAACGGACTACATCTTGACCTACAGTTATCAACGTAATTTGCCATATGTTACGTCCAGAACACCAACTCCGTTTATTCAGAATTAAAGTAATTACACAATAATTCTGATCTGTATAATTATTAAAAGCTTTATTTGATTAAGCCAACAAAATAAGAGATCATTTACGTAATTAAAATTAGAATTCCTTGTAATCAATAATGCCCGTTATTAGTGAATTTATAGTCATCCAAATGTTTGTTCTTAAGGGATACATTTAAAATAACAGATGTAAATTGGATTTTATTTTTTGTTCGAATTATCATTACATTTCTTAAATAAAAACTAAAGACAATAAATTAAAATGAAAATGGGAATATTTAAAAAAAAACATAAAGCATTAATATTATAGTTACATCAATGGCTGTTTCATAAAATTAAAAAAAGGATTTCTTTACTAATATAGTACTAAAACAAGGACTATGCCTGAAAAATTTATAGTCACAATTACACTATTGAGAACTAGCTATGGCGCATTTTCAGTTAAAATAGTCAAATTGGTGTGAAGGTATGAATCTAGAACTCTTGGTAAAAAAAATGTGTAAGTAAAATATAAGCCATAGATATCAAATAAATTATGCAAATTTTGGATATGGCAAGAAAGAACAAAATGACAATAAAACCAGTTTTGTAATTTCTAGATAAGAGTCAACATATTTGGTGCTAAAACGTACAACAAAAGATCATACAAAATATCAAGCAAAAACATCTCTAAAATAGAAAGAAGAATGACAAACTGGGCATAAAACAGAAAAGGATAAAATAAGTTTGTATATACAGGGTGTACCAACCTTACAACAAAGTTCGGTATATGGGTTGTATATTATACCGATTATACCCTGTATATTATACCGAATTCAGACTGCTCACATTTTTTTTGAAGATTTTGATATAAGGTTTTGATACGTTATACAAAGTCCTTCAGAAGTTATGGATTCGTTTGTGTGAAAATCGTAGGTAAATCAACGCTCTGTAACTTATTGTACGTTGAAGAAAAAAAAGGTATTTTTCTTAACAGAGTTTCGTAATATGATACAATTCTATTAAATATTAATGACATATTGAAATTACTATTTGTTTGTTTGTAGCTAGGTACCTGATGTTTATTAGGTAGTTATAAGGCTAAACCAAGTATGGAAGTAATAAGACATAACAATATTAAAGCCTAGATGTAAATAGCCCTAAGGGATTATCCTGGATGTATTTCCCTCTAAGATCAGTATAACTGTGCAATGATATAGAAAAACCAGGAAAAAACTATATCATGCTGATCTTTACAATAACTTAATATATTTGTATTTTACAATTATGTCTTATCTATGTATAAAATGTAAACTAAATCAAAGTAAACAGTTTAATAGTGGAGAACTTCCAAGATTTATTTGTTCATTAACAACTTTAAATTGTGGATCTGCTAGATGTCTTTTTATTTCAAGTTCTAAATCTAAATTTTGTTTTTTATCACAAGTGTGTAGAATTTGGATGTCATTGGTGTGTAATAGTGAGGTTGGATGTTCAAGTAGGTGTTTTGCATAATTTGACTTATCTGGTTGTTTTAATCTATATGCTCTTAATTGTTCGTTAAATCTTACTTCAAAATTTCTTTGTGTTTGATCTATATATACAGCATTACACTTTGGACAATTAATTTTGTAAACACCAGATTTTTTTAATATAGGTAATTTTGTTTTCACATTTAACAATTTTGTACCAACATTATTTTGAGTTTTAAATGATATTAATGCTGATGTTGCCCAAGGTAATATTTTTGAAATTTTATTGAAAATACTTCCACAATATGTAATATTGTTATACTTTTTTAACTTTTAATTTCTTTAGTTTGTTTAGGAAATATTAGTTGTATTGACACTCTGTTCTTTTTTATTAATCAATGTAACTAAATAAAACGAGTCTCCAAAAATATAATTCTAACCATAATATTAAACTAAATGTTCAAAGTGTTCACCGTTAACATCAATGCAATGCTGCAGTCTAAGTTCAAATAACTGACCAAAATTTTTCTCTTTGAACATCTATTTTAATATTATGTTTAGAATTATACTTTTGAGGACTTGTTTTATTTAGAATAAATTGTTTATTACAATTTATTATTTTTAAGGATTGTTTGTTACATTAAACGTTTATTTCTTTCACATAATAGGTTAATAATGGTTTACAATAAATATTACAAAATAACTCTGTTTTCATAAACTTTGGGTATAGGGAATGCTTAACAAAAATTAAAGTTACATAATGGAATATTCTATTTATGATATAAAATATAGGGTGATCCGTTTGAAAGAAGAGAGAAAATAAAAGGTTTAGAGTTATCGTCCACCCTACAATAAATATTACAAAATAACTCTGTTTTTATAAACTTTGGGTATAGGGAATGCTTAACAAAAATTAAAGTTACTTAATCGGGTATTCTATTTATGATATAAAATAGGTGTTCCATTTGAAAGAAGAGAGAAAATGAAAGTTTCGAGTTATGGTCCACCCTGTATACAAAAGGGAAAATAAATAATATTTAATAGAATACGGTGATATTGTATCATATTACGAAACTCTGTTAGGCAAAATACCTTTTTTTCTTCAACGTACAATAAGATACAGAGCGTTGATTTACCTACAATTTTCACACAAACGTGTCTATAACTTCTGAAGGACTCTGTATAACGCATCAAAACCTTATATCAAAATCTTCAAAAAAATGTGAGCAGATACGAATTCGGTATAATATACAGGGGTTCCCATTTAAAAAATCATATGTTTGGTTTGTAAAGGAACTATACAACACTCTGTATAGTTTAAGATAATTTCAAAATTTGAACCCTAAAGATATCTACTATTTTTGTTAATAACATTTTTTGATATTTTCTAAAACAACCCATATACCGAACTTTGTCGTAATGTTGGTACACCCTGTATTATACTGATACAACATTTTTTTACATTACACTAATATTGATGTAAAGTTAGGTTATTTACCTAACCATATAAACGAAATGTATACAGTACATACTATGTAGGATTGGTTAACATGAAGTTACCTATTTTAAGTATTTCTAATATAATTTTCCTACATTAGTTAAATAATTTTAATTACAAATGATAAACAGAAATTAATTTTAAATGACAAGCTAACTTCTAAAGTGTACCTAATTAAGTAGTATCAGTCATCTTTTTTATTATGTTACATGCTATGGTGAAAGATGGTAATAAAATTGATTTTACTACTTATTTTATACTAACCCATGATTTTACTGAGTGCCTTAAAATGTTTATGGCACTGCTGTCAAAAGTGAATTGTCAGATTTTGAAAGCAAACTTCAAAAGATTTAGATTCTATTTATTAACATTAATATTAACAGTACAATTTGTGCAATTTGACAAATTAATTTCTTGCACTGTTGTTTTATCATTTTCCATGGCTAAAAAAGAAAGATGATTGGTAAACAATTATATTAACCATGGTTGATAGGGTCCACAATATACGATTTAATTTAAAATTATCTCCTTTGGATGTATTAATACATTTTTTAAAAATTTAATTCAAACTGTATAATTACTTTATTTGAACGTTTGTAGAAAAAATATTGTACGATATACGTGTTAAAAGTACCTTTTAAGGCACTTATGTGAATTGCAGAATTCGCTTCGCTCATTCTGCAAACCTTCACATGCGTGCCTTAAACATGTTCTTTTAACACTTATATCATAAATACATATTAATGAACATTAATACCATATTTAAAACCAGATTTAAATTAGAAAACTAAATAAAAATAAATCTAACTATTAATTATGAATAAATTGTCATAGGTATAATATAGGTAGCCTAGTAGTTTAAAAGAAGAATAAACTTAATTGATAAAGAAAATTTGGGTCTATCATTTTATTGATTAATAGTATTATCATATATTTTATTATTAGTATATTATTACACGAGCGATTATGTAGGCCATTATTCACAAGGGTGATGATTCAGCCCACGAGCCGAAGGCGAGTGGCTCAATCACCCGAGGTACTAAATATGCCTTTACAATAAAAAAATATTAGATTTAGTACAATTGTTGTACATCATTGAACCGTTTCCGTTGCCTTAGCCTAATTTGTACAAGCCCGAAGCAAAGGGTTCATATCCAGTCTTTAGGATATCGACTGCCGCGCCCCTTTTTCAACCACCCCCGGTCCTCCTGGTACCAGTCTGCACAAATGTCAGTTCTTCGGTTCAAAGAACAGACTTGTCTTGTCCGTTAAACCAGTTTGATGCTAGGCATCTTTTACTGGTGTCCTCTTCTTGTTGTCTCTCTCGGTTTGGCAGGCTTCATTGGTCATCTCGTGTTATCCGATTAGACCGGCCTCGTCTTTTTCTTTGGGTCATTTTCTTCTTGGTGTACCTGTAACATACTTTGATTAGTGTGGTAGAAGCTGGTGCTTCGGTCTAACGTACTTCCACTGCCCATCGCCCGGGTCGTAATCTAGCAGGTACCTGAGTTTCGCATTTGGATGGTCTTCAAGTCTGGCAAAACCTATCTCCGCTTTATCATTCATAGATCTAGAATTCTTTCGAATTCCAGATCTCTGAAGATGTCTTGGTTGCGAACGTACCAGGGTGCGTTCACTGCCTGTCGGATACATAGGTTCTGCTGAACTTGTACCATGTTCCTGTTGATTTATTTTTTTCCGTTGCCATGGATAACTAATAAAACCTTAGAATATCTGTTGGCTTATGAAATTCGTGGCCTGTGATTGGTCAAAATACCGTTGGCTTATGGTTCATAAGCCAACAGGTAAATATAACTACTATTATTATTTAAAGAAAAACCGTAAATAATAGACATATTATTTCATAGGCGTAGAAAAAATAGTTTACTATGTATAAAATATACAATTTAAAATGGAAATTTCACAAATTTCTTATAATTATTTACTAGTTATTACCTACTTAATTGGGCAGAGATAGAAAAATGTTCCCGATGTTTCTCAATGAGGGATTATATAAGACAGTCTCTTGATAGAGGTCAGTTAGTTACACTTATAGTTAAAGTTGAATTTGATTTTTTGGCTAATTTGATAATAAAAAATTATAAAAGACTGCTTACCAGTTAAAAAAATTAGTAAATATCACCAAAACACATTCATAAGCACTTCAATGCTCCGGAATTTAATAAATAATTTGAATTTCAATACAAAAACAATGATAAAAAGGAAACGTCAATTTTCGACAAATTCATTTTCGCTCGTTACTTCATAGGTCGAGTTCATCTCTCAAGCTGCACGGAAAAATAATTGTATTTGTATAATCAGAAAATTTTAGTTATAAGTCAGTAAGCAAATAAGAAACTTATTTGGTTTTAACAATTAATAAAGTTCAAAATAATTAAACAGTAGTAGATATACATTTAATAGTAATTTTAGTGTGCGCAAGCTTCTGACCAAATAAATTCTAATTTTTTTCTTAATAGGCCTTGACTCTTTAAGGACGGAGTTAGTTTAAGGAAAATATACGGCCTTAATAATATTTTTGAATACAAACAAAAAAATATGCCATTGTCATATGACAACGTTAGGCCTTAACCCTTAACTAATAACTACTACGAATTTTAATTAAAACACAAGATATCCACAATTTATCTGGTGTATCTTCATACACAAGTTGCGAACTATCTTTCCCCGTGCAACGGGGGGGGGGTTCTTTTTGAACTGGTCCTTTGATGTTAGGGGACAACTTATTAGGATTCTATTTTTGCGGATAGTGTCTGTACCAGCATATCCATTTTTATTTATACACTCAAACAAAGGCATAAGGTGGAACAGATTATCAACGTTAAATTGGTAAAGCAATTCCTTTTTCGGTACACCATTCTTACAAATGGTGCTACGGCTTTTCCAAAGTGACGATAATGTGTAAGATTTGTAGGTACACTATTTCCTTGATATACCTTAAAATTTATGATAGCCTTTCTTGGTATTTATGCTCCATACTGTATATCCAAAACGGATAGGCTTACCGCGGATAAATTGTTTACATCCGTGGGGGCCAAAGTATTTTATCATCAATTCATTGTGATCAATGTACTCCTAGGGGAAAAAATTTGCTAAACTACTCTTGAAACCAAATAAAATGTTTAGTCATTACATGCTGTTTAGCTAAAAATGAATATCCTTCATAGTTTACGGACACTGTGCATATATACAGCGTATAAATTTTATGTTTATATTTTTATTTAGACTAGTTTATTAAAGTTAATTGAAAACTGCCCCTATTTATACTAAAAAATAAATAAGAAATCTTTAGAATGGACAAAACTAAATATTTAGGACAATCTTACGTTACCCGCATTTTTTTTCTTCTCGCATTGTTTAAGCAAACTAATAGACTATTTCATACCAGAAATTGTTCGACCCATCCTTATACCGAATTTGGTCCAACACTGATTTATGAATATCCCATACACTTTTTTGTAGACCAAGTCTACAGTCTACAAGAGTCTAGAGTGTGTCCAAAAGTAAATTGACTCAAAGTAAAAGTTTACGTATAATCATCATCTTTGTGGGTTTGACATAATATGATATCTCATTGTATGTATACATACAGGAAGGACTTTTCTTCGGATGTAGTGCTGCAGTTCTTATATTGTTAATTCTTAATAGTTGTGGTTTCATATGATTTTTAACCCAAAAAGAGCCTTGGTCAGACTGAAGATGCTTCATTAACGCTTCTATAGCAGTTTGGAATAGTGTTTACTTTGAACCGTTTGATATAATAGTCCACAAAAATTACTATTTGTACCTTTGTTGGAAGAAGAAGACTGTTAACTGCAATTTCATCGAATGATAACACAACGTTAAAAGTTTGCAGCGTGGATTGAATTCTGGCATTTGGTTTTTCCTTGAGTTACAACTATTATAAACCTTATAGTAGTTTTAAACATCTTCCCGAAAACCTATCCAAAAAATCGGTCTTAGACCCTATCCAGAAATGATCTAGAGAAAGACCATCGGGTAGTTAACTCATCATATTCTTTCGTTAGTTGCATGGCAAAACCATACTCTCTTTGGCTTCTTCATTTGTACTAGTATTCCTTGATTATACCAGAATAAACTGGACGTGCTCTCATTGAAAAATTTTAGCGATATTTATAAGATTGACATTCTTTGTAGTCACAGGGTCCTTGCAATGCAAATATGAATGGTAGTTAAACGAATAATTCAATATTTACGTTTATTTTATGTTTTAATGAAATTATAAATTTTATTCGCGTAATTACCAAAGGAAAATCACAAAATTACAAAGCTATATCATTTCACCTCGAAATTTAACAGTTCTTGCATGTAAAATAAACTTTAATATATATCGCACAATTGTAAAATGGGTTTGCGTATTTTATATGCATAAAGGAAACTCAAAATTGCTTTCATTACTCAAAACTAGTTGGATCTCTTACCGCTTATTGCAATCAGATTTTGGCAATTCCCACAATTCTAAATAATTTAATACTGCATATAATTTTAAATATGCCGCGTAACACCAAAATAAATTAACAAAGCGGGGATCTATGAAAATCATTCAATGTTACTGGCCATGAGAATAAACTATGTATTTTTATTTTTATAACTTTACATTTTTTTTGTAGAATGTAATTATTAATAATTACATAATATAATAAAATATACATATAATTAAAAAGGAAGTGCATAAAATGTTCTTTCACTTCCTGAAGAGAAACAAAACATTTACCTGTACGATTAAAAAAATACAAGCATCTTGAATGAAATACAAATAAAAATTCATAAAAATCTTAGAGCATGGTCTTCAACCACGCTATTAAAACTTTAGAGACAAACAATTAATAAAAGTTATTAAACAAAAACCACTTCACAGTAATATTTTTAATGTTATAAAAAATCAATTTTTGTTTTGTTTCAAAGTTTTACTAGAACTAGTTAAATCCATACCTTTTTTTATTCAAATCACATTAGCACATTAGCTTCACCGTCCTGTACATTAATAATTTTCAATATCGTTTAAATTTTTAATTAGTTCATTATATTTATGGACGTTGTGTTGGAAAACTTGAAGATAAGACAATTTATTTGTTGAAATTTAGTAATTTGCTGTCTTATCTGAAAAGTCTGTCCAATACTAACGCCCATACCTCCATGATATCTTCTCAGACACAAAAACCACTTCTGAGCTGTTAAGAAAACTGTTACATCCCAAGCAGCCAGAACCATTAAAGAAACTTTCATCTCTCCACGAAGAAGCTGAACCCGCCCTCCTACACAGCACAGAAACCTACACCTTTTTACAACTCCAGTTCATTTTCAATAAATAATCTATATTTTAAAAAAACAGTTTCATTTGTATACCTTAGACTATAAGTCTTAAGAGTGTATCGTGGTCGGTCTTTATTTCAGGTAGCTTCTTTATTTATTGTTTAATTAAAGTAATTACAAGGTGTTTCTATCTTTCTCACCTTAGTTTTTGTGTAGTTTGTTTGCTTAATCGATAGCGTTCAAAATATAGTGGCGCCCTTATTACTTATACATCCCAATCCTTCCTATAGTGAGCATTAACTTGGAGTCGAACCACGGCCTGGAGAGGGTCTCTTAGCCGGGATCTCTTTAGGAGAGTTTCTTAGTTACAAATTGGCTCCCTGCCTTTTTGGAACTAAAAAGGGTAACAACTGCAAATAATATTTATGTTTTCCTTGTACTGCTTGTGCTTTTATTAAATTATTCAAATTATTATCTTTGAGCTTTTGTAACAAATGCTAAACGATAGTCAACCATGATAAACAAAGAACTACTGGATGAGATTAATTTTTTTATTTGATATCGTTGTAAACGATGCCGCCTTGATACGATCAGAAAAACAAAAATACATTTATTTACATTCTCTTTGCAAAGAAAACATAATGAAATAATATAATACGCTCCTCTTGTACGAAATTAAATCTAAAGAATGAAAAAAGAAAACGTTATAAAAAGACGAAAGGGCTAAAATTTCCGTAGACTGATACTTAACGAAGATGGATTTAATTTAAGAAATTCCTTATTCCAAACATCAATCACATAAATCTCTAAAAACAAAAGTAAATAAATTTATTTGTAATGCAAAAGTGGATTAAAGCCAGATTTTTGAGGGTATATTAATTCCTAGAGGTTTTTATTAAAAATATTTAGAGATCAATAAGTAAATGCTGAATATACGAATTTTTTAAAGAAATTGTTTTAAAACATAACACTTGATGTTATTGAACAGAAATAGAATCTTAAAATTACAAATGGACAAGTTGTACTTTTGTGTACCTAGTACTATTTACCACTTATAACTAAATATTTTTGGTTAAAATTTAGTTAAGATATGTTAAATAAAAGGTTTGAGAGATTTATTTCTTTTACAGGATGAAGAGCATTTTGAAAGTGATTTTGTTGGGTCTTACACCGTGCAAATAAATGTAGATTAAGATCTAATTTGGAAAAAATGCAGATGGAGAAATTAGTCCTCCCTGTGGACATCCTCTTTCTACTACTTCAATGGTATCTTCTTGTCCTTTAAGAACTTAAAAGCATAAGATTTAATGAACACTTAAGAGCATATAGGTTACAACCAGATAAGTCGACCTATGCAAAATACCTACTTGAACATCCAAACTCACTGATATACACCAATGACATTCATATACTGATCTTAGAGGGAAATACATCCAGGATAATCCTTTAGGGCTAATAACATCTAGGCTTTAATATTGTTATGTCTTATTACTTCCTGGTCTTGTGGGATTTACTGTATCCTATTACACATTTAAGTGGTGCCCCTTCCTAATTATCCTAAGGTAACCAAGGTTCTCTTTTGGTCTGGTATAGCAATTTTTTCGCTCTGTCTATCTTAATTTGTTTTGTTTTTGTTTTGAATGGTGTCTTCTGACTTTAAGTCAATAATCTACCAGAGAAGGTTCAGATGATATTTCGATGTTGGGACTATTTCCATCTAGTACTTCCGACTTTAATTTGGTTACAAATGTTATATTTTTTTTCGGTTGTTTAAAATATAGTTAAGATATGTTAAATAGTTAAAGGTTTAAGAGATTTATTTTTTTTACAGGATGAAGAGCGTTTTGAAAGTGATTTTGTTGGATCTTACACTTTGCAAATAAATGTAGATTAAGATCTAATTTGGAAAAAATGCAGATGGAGAAATTAGTCCTCCCTGTGGACATCCTCTTTCTACTACTTCAATGGTAACTTTGCCGAACGAGGTAATATTCTTTATCCATTTACTATAAAGACAGGGACTCTACTTTGAAGAGCTGTCGATGAATCGGGAGATACGTCATAGCCCCTCCACGTCTAAGAAATAAGCTATCTTCTTGTCCTTTAAGAACTTGAAAGCATAAGATTTAATGAACACTTAAGAGCATATAGGTTACAACAACCAGATAAGTCGAACTATGCAAAATACCTACTTGAACATCTAAACTCACTGATATACACCAATGATATTCATATACTACACATTTGTAATAAAAAACAAAATTTAGATTTTCTAGAAGAACTTGAAATTAAAAGACATCTAGCAGATCAATAGTTTAAAGTAGTTAATGAACAAATAAATCTTGGAAGTTCTCCACTATTAAACTGTTTACTTTGATTGAGTCTTTATTTTATACATAGCTGAGATATTATTGTAACATAAATATATTAAGTTGTTGTAAAGATCAGCATGATATAGTTTTTTCCTGGTTTTTTTATATCATTGCACAGTTATACTGATCTTAGAGGGAAATACATCCAGGATAATCCAGGATAATATGTCTTATTACTTCCTGGTCTTGTGGGATTTACTGTATCCTATTATACATTTAAGTGGTGCCCCTTCCTAATTATCCTAAGGTAACTAAGGTTCTCTTTTGTTCTGGTCTAGCAAATTTTTCGCTCTATATATTTTAATGTTTTGTTTTGGATGGTGTCTTCTGACTTTAAGCCAATAATCTACCAGAGAAGGTTCAGATGATATTTCGATGTTGGGACTATTTCCATCTAGTACTTCTGACTTTAATTTGGTTACAAATGTTATAATTTTTAACGGTTGATTACCATTCAGCCAAGCGGTTTGTCTTCCTTAGATTAAATTATGTGTTAGAATGGAAATAGTTGCTTCGTACTATAATAACTGTCCAGAGAAGTCAAGGCGGTAAGAGTGCTTCTGTATTTTTCCCAGTTCCTCAATTCATTTGATTTTTTACACAGCATCCTTACATTTTTCCTTAATTTGTCCAATTTTCTGTTCACCAAGGCGTTTGTCTATTATTCGTCTTGCTTTTAATGGAACAGTTTTTCTGGTATACTTTTAGAATTACACTATTGCTGCTGTCTCTTCCAGATCAGCATTGCTTTTGATTATTGTGGGTATATGTGATCATTTTATTAATAGTCAAACTTTTACCCGTTTTTAGGATAAAGTTAATGTGCCTGTGATTCGATCATGATGTTTCGGTAGACACGTGCCAGTTAATTTTATTATTGATTTTATCGGTACTCATGGTTATGTCTTTACATTTCTTAGTAACAAAGGTTGGTATATATGCCAATGCCGATGGTATATGAGGCAGCCTTGGTATGTTGAAGGTTTGCTTAGGAAAATTTAATACCCGCCATTTTTACACTTGGGTGGGTGGACCCTTCTTTCCAGAGTTCTTGATAGGTATGGCTTTATCATCCTTACCTTTGCATTTTTGGCTATTAGGGAGGATTTGTTTCCCCTTTTGGAAGCCCGTCGTGTCTTTCCTCATTTCTGGAAGTTGCTGACTTCATGAGGGAAAAAATGTAACCTCCTTTCTCACTCCAGCTTCACCCAGAAATGCATGAACTATCATCCTTCCCAATTCGTGTTCTTTATATCCCTGATGAGCAAGGTGGTTCGCCTTTCTGAAGGACTTTTGGCCTGAAAGTTAGTTGGTGAAATGCAAGGAAAGGCTCTCTCCACTGCCTTTATAGATAAATCGTTCACGGAGAGGGTCCAAGTTTTACAATAAAATACTTTCCTCTATTTTCAGACTCCGATTAATGTTTCTCGGTCCATTGAGGACAGTTTTTACATCTTCTTTGTCTTCGTCAGGTATGTATGCCATACATACCTTAGTTTTAGGGATATCTTTTTCTCTATGGCCTTTAGCGGTGCTCCCTCCCATAATTTAAGTTGATTAACCGCCTCAATTAGCCACTCAAC
Source organism: Ophraella communa (assembly GCA_035357415.1). Lineage (NCBI taxonomy): Eukaryota > Metazoa > Arthropoda > Insecta > Coleoptera > Chrysomelidae > Ophraella > Ophraella communa. Next base: position 54,920,555 of record CM068979.1, read on the forward strand.
ACTCGCTTTGTCGGCACATGTGACGTAAAGCCATTCTGGCCGATGTGAGCAGCCACAGAATTTAATTTCAGGTCCGTATTCAGGCAAATCCTTGACGGCTCCTAGGATGACTTTCTGTAGTCTTCCTAAGTTTTCTGCCCCAATAAGCGCAGTCGGGTAGCCAGAGAGGACTACTCTCTCACTTTGTGTCCACTAATTGCAGTCCCATAAGACATCAAGTCGGCCCTGGCCTTTTTCAGAATAGCAACCTCGGGGGTGCTTTCAATCCAGCGAAGTCTTTTTCCGACGCTCTTTTTGGAAGAGGTTTTATCCTTTTACAAACTTTTGTAGAACCTCTTTTGAAGGACCTCCTCAAGGGCTTGTTCCTAAGGCGTCCCTAACTTCAACAACCGTTGCAGCTGCTTACACGCTTCGACCCGCACTGAGTTTTTTTTATTTCCCCTCTGGGTTTTTCATCGGAAGCTCGGGAGTTTATCCTTCACCTCCTGAGATATTTCTCTTTCAGGAGTACGTTCTACCATCTTCTGAACATATGTTCAATAAGAGAGTCAGCACCCCGCGGGATAAGGATCCCGCGAGTAGCTAGGGAAGAGGAGTCCACTCGCATGACCGAGCATGGTTATTTACATCCAGAGGTCGCCTGGTATCTGGATGCCACCGTTTAAGACTGAGTTTACCCATAAGCCATCAGCACGGTACGGATACCACGTTAGATTGAGGATTTTTAACGCGGTTTAATCCTTGTGTATCTCTATCGTGTGGATCTGATATATAAATGCATTGATACCATTTTTTAAATAAATAAATAAAACTTAATAATTCAAGTAAAAAATGTATTTGTGGTAACAGTGTAGCATGCAGTTTACAAGGATTACATTAAATAATAAAAGCGCTTCTAGTAGTAAAGTTTTATTAAGAATTGCAAGGAGTAAAAGTATTAAATGACCGTCTAATCTCAGAATTTAACTTAAACTGTAACTTTGTAAAACACATAAAAATAAAAGTTTAAACAAGGTTCTTCATATAAACTACGTCAGTGTTAGATAAAAGTATGTTACTTATTTTTCTTTTAGTAAATTAAACAAGACTTTAATACTATTCGAAAATCTCCATATAAATACCTCTAAAATCCACTTTATTATAAAAATATAAAACAGAGTGGATTTCTGTGTCTATGTACATTTCCGGTGGCATGTTCTTAACAACAAAACGGATTTTGTTGCGGTTTTTATTAACAGTTAGATAATTCTTAACGGAAGGTTTATGTGTGTAATAAAAAACCTCAGCAAAATGTATTATGTGATTTTTTAATTTGTTACTTTGTGCAAGCAAATCTATATTAATTTAATATAAAATAGAACAATATTCCTGATAAATTTATAAATAAGATAATTAGCTCTTCTCTAAAAAATTCGTATTAACACAATAATATAAAAAATAATAATAACTCTGTTATTAAAGATAAATTAACCAACAAATGCCAAAATACCATATGCAAACCCCATATGCAGATTATTAGCAAAACAATTGATTAAATACTTAATTTCTTTCCTATACCTTACCCATTTCATTTTATAAAATATACATACTAACCTTCAATACTTCTTCAACAGATCGAATTAATCCATCTTTTTAAGTGGAATAAGTCAAGAGCTAATTGGAAAATTTTTCAGTGCATCTAGCAAGAAAAACTTTCCACAAACATTACACGATTGCAAGTTATCCTTGATTTTGTATATTATGCAGTATCAAAAGCTGTGCCTGTTAAAAAACTCTTTTCCCTTATAACAACTAGAGCTGCTATTGGGACCAAGGATACACAGCCATCATCAAAACTCGCTATAAAGCTCTAAAGTTATATAAATAACAAGGAAATTTAATTAACTATCTTAATTACCAAAATATTGTCTCTAGAACTACGCATTTGTTTAATTTAATTAACAATAAACAGTATAGTCACAAAAAAATCGAACTTATTAAAAAGTTAATAAAAATTGTTTTAGACAAATTAGCACCTCCATATGTAACGGGAAATCACTTTTCTTATCGCAAATAAAATCTCCCCTTTCATGCAAATTCAGACCCTTTGGCTAAGATATTTGGTTTCGTAGAAATGAATCTAGCACTAAAAACATTAAACACACCAGGACTCGACGTCTCTGCTTATAAAATGTTATATAAATTTTCTGAAAGTGCTGAATAATTATTACTTTAATTATTTAATAACAGTTAGTGGAAACAACAAAACTATTATACGGAGTTTAAAAATATTATGTGTCAAATACTTAAAACATAAAAATCCAAAGTTAAATACAAACGTACTGCTGTCCAATCTCACTTATTAGGTAATGTATAACCAAATCTTTTGAAATAACGATAAAAAGCAGATTGGAGAATTCTGTAGACCCATTTTTTTTAGCCATTGCTCAATATGGATTAAGCAAATGTCATAGTACAGTAGTTGACGCCCTAACACAATTTATTACTGATGTACAAATATGTTTTTCTCAAAAAAGGTATATGTTATGTTATTTTATTTATAGAAATATTTATAGATTATAATGGTGCATATGGTGCAGTTGATTTGGGTATTTTATTATGGAAAAACTCCTATTAGTTATAGAGTAGCTAGCAAGAAAGTAAATTTAATTTTAAATAGAAAGATTTATGTACGTGACCATAATAATGTACTACCCCCTCAAGTCTCTACCTTAAGTCCAATTTTAGTTAATATTTACACTGCGGAATTGCATGACTATAAGAGATTCTATTAAAATAATTCAATATGCCCATATTTGTTCTATCCAAAGTTCATATGATCAATGTATAAATAAGTCTTGAAATTATGTTTTTCATCGTATCAAAGACTGGATACACAATAGGGGTTTTAGTTTTTCCCAGGAGAAGACGGCTGGCATGTAAACTACCAAACATAGACTTGTGACTAATAATCTTTGCTCTGTAGGTGAATATACTTAATTCATTGTTACTGTATATAAATTTTTAGGTATAATCATCCCTTAAAAAATTTTTAGACCAGTCATTTTTAGAAATAAATGGGGTGCAGAAACTAACATTTTACAAGTCTTGCATACGATCCATTGTGTACTATGGATGTATTTTATACGGTGCAGCATCAAACTTTAATTTAATAATAATAGAAAGATTACAATAAAAGGCAATCAAAATACGTCTAGGTGTAATGGTATCGTCACCTAATCATGCTTTGAAAAACAAGATATTAATGATATTGGTCGATAGTTTGTCATTTCAGTCTTCTCTCCACTTTTATACATTGGCTTCACAATCGCTAACTTAAATGGTGATGGAAAATGTCCCTCTTCCATAGACTTATTTGTAATAAATGTTAATGGACCCGCAATATATTTACTAATGCATTTCAGAGTTTCGGCTTTAATTTCATCAAATCCTGGAGCTATCCTCGTTTTTAATCCATGTATTATGTTTAATACTTCTGTTGTATTTTTAGGTGCGAAAAACATTGAATGAAGATTTATCATTTTAGTCTCTTTAAAGGTATGGGATTTTTTTATATCTTTGGCTAGATTTTCACCAACAGCAATAAAGAAATTATTAAACAGTTCTGCCAAGTCTGAAGTTTTGTCCACTACTTTTCCATTTTTATCTTTAATACATAGCGTTCTAATTTTTCTTGATTTGTTTGATTGGTTATTTACTATGCTCCATAGTTCAAACAGTTCAAAGAAAAAAAATTAACATCATTTAAGCGATTTTGAAAGAGGTCGTATAATTGGTCTGCACGAGGCAGGAATTGAATTTGGCGAAATCGCCAGACGAATGGAAAGAAATATTTATTCATTTATTCAGAAATATTTATTCATTGTTGAAAAAGCTGGTCAGAAGACAATAGGAAACATCGCACAGAAGGTTCTGGTCAACCTAGAATGACAACAAATCGGGAAGATAGACGATTAAAATAACTTTCCCTTAGGGATCGGCATAGTACTTCAAGATCCAATGAAAACATTTTTTTGGGAGAAATAGATCATAGAATTATAATGCGCCATATTCATTGCACGGACAAATTGTATTAAAGAATGGAGTGGAGTAGTGTTTTTAGTATTTTCAGATGAATCCCACTTTTGTATGAATCCTACTTGTATGCCCATGATGATCGTATAAGATTAAGGCGTCGAAGAGGTTAAAGACGATTTTTGGAGTTTGCTTTGAAATGAGAGAAAGCCCTTACCAGGGGACTCATAGTAAAGGGTGGAATTAGGTAGCCGAATTTTGGTATTTTTACAAGGTCAATTGAATGCTTAAAGATACATTCAAGGAGTTCTGGAACCGATTGCTGTACCATATATTATTCCAACAAGATAACGCCCGTCCTCATATTGCAGCAGTTACTTTGAACTTTCAACAAGACTCCAATATTGATATTCTACCGTGCCCCGCACGTTCAACCGACCTTTCGCCCATTGAACATGTTTGGGATATGATGAATAGAGGTCTGCTTCCCAACCCTCCAATGAACTTAAGCGATCTTCGTAATGCCTTGCGAAATGTTTGGGGTGAGTTGCATCAAGAAACTGCAGATAATCTCATAAGAAGCATATCAGGAAAACTGATGAATATATTCATTTAAATGGAGCGGCAACAAATTACTGAGTTCGGGTGTAATTGTAATTGTATCTTAAACACAAAATTATTAAAAAAAATCAATTTTTAATGGGTCATGCATTTATTTGTTACAAATTATAGTATATATATTGTAATGATTCACTATATTAAACAAAAATAATCTTACTTTAATAAATAGTAAAAAAGTCTATGTAATTAATTTTAGTTACAGTTAATTTTAAGTTCAGTTAGAAGGTTGTTCCATTTAGATTAAGTTTTAATAACAATTAAAAACATAAAATATTCTCAACACAGATACTTATTCATTATAATTTATAATTAAAAAGGAAATATTAGTAATAAATACTTCTACAATAACTAAGTTTGAATTAAAATGAAAGATACTTACGGGTAAAATGTTGAATCTGGAACCGTTGGCGAAACTGATACCGAAAACCGTTTACACTACCACTCAGTTTACCTTCGGTCTCTGAAGAAGATAACTTGGTTATCGAAACGCGCGTCAGGCATATAAAAGTGTGTGTTGGTGTATTGGTAGTGTAAACGGTTTTCGGTATACTTACGGGTAATAAAATAGTGTAATGGTATGTAAAAAGGTGTACAAGTAATAAGTGAAAAAAGACACCATTAGTGATATGATTGTGAACATTGAGTATATGTAACATAAATTGTACTTACAAAAGTAAAAAGACACTATTTACTTAATAATTTTAAACTTAAAATTTATAGTGTAAAATAAAATTTAACTATAAAATTTTAATTAGAAAATGTTTTCCAATGATATTTGGAATATAAAAGAATGTTGTTACATCAAAATTATTTAGATATAAAATGTATTTGCTTATAATTTTAAATTTCATTACAAAATTGTAAAATAGCAGCCATTGAATAGCTCTGCTTCAATTATTAATTTAGTTGGAAAAAAGGGGTTTTTAATTAAGGAAAGTTTTTTTATCAATAGAAAAAGTAAGCATTAAAGTATAAATAATTAAATTCATTTATTTAAAAATTCTGAAATTTTTGGTTAAAAACAAATGGAAAGCAGTTTTTTCTTTTATTTTCGTCGCTTCCGAGGAAAAAGTATAAATACTGCGTATTATTTAATCTTAGGGACAGTCTAATTTTACCCGTAGGCAAATCCACGTCAAAAATGATCTATAAAAACAAATTATAAAGTAAAAACCAATCAATGGAGTTTAAATATTAAAACATTAAAATTGAAAACTAAAATTAAATAGAATTTGTTTTAATATTTATCTGTAAATTTTACTGTTCCCGAAGAAAATAAAAAAAATTCAAATAGATGCATCGTTATTTTGGAGTAGTCCACTGACGCCACCTTAACAACGGAATGATATAGAAGTTCGAAAAAGAAACACTTGTTGATTATTGAGTAAAACTGAATTCAGGAACGCAGCTTAACACATTGGTTGTTTTTAGCAATGGTTTTCCAGAAAATAACTCCAGTTTTGGAGTCAAAGCAAAGATGAATCGCACAAGATAGCGCCATAGTTTTACACTATTTTTATCAAAAATACAATACAACTTGGTTTTTGACTAAAATTCCAAAACATCAAATTCAAAGGTATTTGCTCTGCTATTTTCTTAAGTGAAACTATTTTTTGGCAATCAGTTGTTCGATAGGATGTGTAGAACAATGTTGGATCTGGGTGGGAAAGTATCGGGGGTGAACTGGTACACCAAAACTCAACACTAAACAATTTTGTTAGATATAATTAGGAATTTTAATATTTTGACTGCATCTTCGTATTATACGTAGTCCATTTAGTATTTTTACTGTATTTTTGTCAAAAATAACACTACTTGGTTTTTGACTAAAACAGACATTATATCAAAGGTATTTGCTCTGCCATTTTCTTAAGTGAAAGCGAATCTGCCGCACATTTTATTTGGGAGAGAAATTCATTGTGAAATAACTAGTAATGAACTGGCTAAAAGAAGCTTGAGAAACGGAAAATTATATATAATTTTTACATATACAAGTTTCAAAAAAACTATTATTCTGTTAGCTAGAAGAACACACTATTTTAATTCAATAATAGGAATATCATCGATGCATAAAAAATATATGCAAAAATAGTGACACAAGAATATCCTAAGAAGTAATAAGTATTAAATAAGCCTGGACTAAAATTTTTAAAAAACAAAATAAAAAAAAGGTTGTATTTGTGGCAATAACGGATGAGTCGTCACTTAGACGAAAAATTAATCTGAATTAAGGATCACCGACTACCGAGAAATTCTAGGACCGTTGGTTGCGGGGTGCAGGAATGTTTTTGAGATTAGGTGAGTCCAACTATGTATAGGTATAAGTTTTAAGATATCGTAGTGTCTTTGTTGATCTCTTCTTAAAATAAAAAAATCTCAACGAGACTAGACAAAAAATCTTTAATTTCGAGGTTCTTGTAAAACCCCACTCCTGTTTGCCGCTGCTGCTTGTCGATGGCTACTGTCTGCTCACAGTTAAAACATCTTGTTGATCTTCTCTATGTGCAGCAGCTTACTTCGGGTAGTTTGCACTATCTCACGTGTAGCCCAACCACTTCTCCTCTATATCCTCTAGACCCGCCCCTAACTGGTGGTATAATGCCGGGGAGTTGGAAAATTAGCCATACGCGTTTGCCTTGAAGTCATCCTTTGAAGTTGACTTTGTTGTACAATGCTAATTTTACATTTTTAGATTATCATCGATTTTACTGTTAACTTTTGCCTTTTTAACATCTCTTTTAGCATTGTTTCAAAATTTTGTCTTCTGGGGAAAGCTTACTTTAGCAACTGAGGTCATAATCTTTCAAATGGTTAAATCATTTTTTAAATGCGCCCTCACTTTTAGACTGCATTAGCGTCACTCTACTCAAGGACCTTTCCTAGTTGATCCATTTTTTGTAGCCACTCCCCAATATTCGAATCAGAATTATTCGGCTCAAAATAGTCCCATACCCCCCTACCAACGCAGTCCCCTACCATTTTGGAACTACTATAATGTTCCGAAGGTGGATCCGTGCTATCGACAACTACTAAAGCCGTCTGTTGTTTCGGAATCCTCCCGATATTATGAACCAAACCAACTGCCGTCAAAGTTTGAAACTAATTAATCTGGCATTGTGGATTAACATCATCCACCTGTATAGTGTATAATATGTTACGAATTTATAAATTTGTTGAGTTATTATTGTTATCTATTTGTTTGTTTTTTTATTTTATTTTTTATTTAAATGCTGCTAAATACTATCGTTTATCGATAACTTATATCTCAAGACGTACAGGTTTTACCACAGATTCATGCTCAATCAAATTATAAATTTTCTATTACAAGGGAATTCAAAAATCTTTACAATAAAAGTCGTGCAAATGTTTTCCAGCGCCAAATAAATATGATCGCTCTAAAACAGTTCATAAGCAACACTTTATATAAGTTAAAATAACGGTACCTTCAAATTCTGTCTCTGGAGTGTTCGCTGGGTTGTATAGATGTCGTCGGGGTTAATCTCAGCTGACAAACGTCGTACTAATAGTCTATCTTATCTTGTAGAAACACGTGGGATGGAAAACTTCGGTGGTTTAATTAAAACAGAACCTTATTAAGGATAATAAAAAACTCTTCGTTTTAACAAAACTTCCAATATTTATTTATTTTTTTTTAAAGCAGTTTTTAAATAAATATTGGAAGTTTTGTTAAAACGAAGAGTTTTTTATTATCCTTAATAAGATGGACTTCCAAAAAGTAAGGGTTAGTACAATCAATTTAATTAAAACAGAACCTCTTACGATGTAGGAATTTATTATTATTTACTCGTGGATTTATTTATACAATTTATTGGTTGATAAGACTTTCTTTGTACAAGTGATGTGTTACATTAAAATTACATTTGGAACTATTATCTTAGATTATAAAAGTGATGATTTTTGCTTGATTCAACAAAACCTATTTTTCTAATTCAAAATTCTAACTCGAATAATGTTTAACTTATAAAGTTAATAAAATTTATGACAAAATCAAAGTCTTTTTTACGAGTTGAATTTACAAGACAATGGTTATTAGTTGAAACTTTACAAGACGATAGTTCTTAGTTAAATTTTAAATAATGAAAGTTGAAATATGAGTGATGAATGTTGAACAATGGAACTTGAATCTTTTAATAACTATTGTTGAATTTATGTATAAGGGGTCTTGAATGTTTTAATAACTGTTGATGAATTTTTAAAAAATGAATCTTGAATGTCCACAATTCTTCCTGACTGATTCTTTTACGTAAAGTGTAAAGATCTCTCTCTTTCTCAATGTTTTATAATTTATTATGGTCAAAAAAGCTCTCAAATTCTCTAACACTGAGGTTTAAAGGTCACAAAATCGATCGGTATATTCTTTTACCAAGTAAAACTCTTACGTAGTTCTTCACGCAGGTGGCCTTCAAAGTTTTTAAAGATCGCGGAATATCACTTCACACACGCAGCTGCAGTTCGTAGTAACCACGTGCAGTCGTACTTCTGGTAATTTCAGACCTCACACAGACAGGTGCAGTTCCGTGGAGGAGTTTTTATACAACTTTAATAGATTCTTGAAAATCCTTTTATGTGTTTAACGAAAAAATATTCTTAGAAAATTTATAATTTGTTCGTTTGTTTCTTTCATCAAATTATTTATAAATATTTATTGTTAATCTAGCGAGGGCGTCTTGTGTTAACGTTTTTTTGTCCAAAACCGAATTACAGTCTGGATAAAATAAACACACTCTTTAATCGTACTTTCATAAATGTTTTAACAACCTTGGCAATATTAGCGCTAGTTACCTAAAATTGCCGCTCTCGCTACCCCCTTAAGAAATGAAATTAGTATTTTCTTTATTACTTAAAATAATAACCTAAATTTCTGTCTACTGCGGATGCTCATCTATAGTTCTTACAAAGGCTGCGATTACTGAACTAATTAATTCATATTTTGATTTACTTTTTGGCATCCATTACCACGAAAGACGAAAAGCCTATGAAGTATATGAAGTAGACTACTAAAATGAATTAATTTATCAACCGCTTCAACTTTAAATTTACCTAGTCTATTTTCTAAATCAAGATCCCAAACTACATAGAAAAAGCAAAAGAGAATTAAAATTTTAAAATTAATTAAGTTATCTTGTCTTTTCATTAAGAAAGCCCTTAAATAGTCTTATCTTATCTAAGAGATTATCTTCTGCGTGTTTTACAATTAAAACCCTTTCGAAGGAACTTACACCTACGACGAAATTATTAAGAAATTTCTATTTGTTTGAATCTCACGTTCGCTATGGACTATGTTTTTGGGGTTCCTGTAGTTTACATCACTTTGAAATTAATCTTTGCAAAAAAATATTGATATTAGTTATTTATTTGTATTAGCTAGTGGGGCACATTGCAAATCATTTTTTAAAACTTACAAAATTCTAACTCTACCCGCTTCATTGCATTTGTATATTATTATATTCATAAAAATTTCATTATTTTCAGTGACAATAAAGTATGTGTCTCTTTCTCATTACTAAATGTTTGTTATCGATATTAACAAAATAAATTATTTTATTTAAACATACTCTCATACCCTTCACTATCCTCGTAAAAATTATACTTTGTTTAATTTTAATTTGTCATTTTATATTTAGTTTTTTAACATCCACAAAAAAAAGAATATAAAATATTCTTTATAGACCTTCAGTCTATGTTTCCATCTTTTTATAGCTTCTTAATTTTCTGCCTTCAGCTATCAGATACGTCAATCTTTGATAATATCCGTTTTACTATATATACTCTTAAAACATATAGAACATTTCTTATACCCTTGTGTTTACAACGGTTCTTTATAATTCAACTAAATATTTTTTCTTATTTATATATGTCCAAAATTCTTTCGCAATTACAGTCGTCTAAATTGGTACTTCAAAATATTTTTTTTACAAAAAAATAACATTTACATTAATAAATTTAAAAAAGTTTCTTATTTCTGTAAAACGCAAGAAAAAAGTGATAGGTTGCTATTTATATTTCGAGAGTCTGCAATATTAGTGCTGACACATGAACATTTTTAGACTTGCACAAAATGTTTTGACGTAAGCAGGAATTGTTCTAATGTAAAATATATTTTATAAAATTCTCCTTTGCGAAAAAAGAAATATTCATGACTTCATGTCTCGAGTATCAATATAAATGTATACAAGTGCGCTTTATTAAAATATGCCAACTTAAAGGTCAACTTAAACGTCGTAACTACAAACGTCGCGAAATGAATCAGAGTCAAAAATGGCTACTGTTACTTTGTCGTATTCGTAAATATTTTTATTGTTTGTTTATCTGTCACTATTTTTTTGTATTATACATAACTAAATATTACTGTTGGTTGAAGTTAATTTTGTAGGCACCGTAAAATAAAAATAACAAATTAGAGATTTTGTAAAAAAAACGATTTTATAGAATTTAATTAAATGCAACTGATAAAACGCTTTGAAAAAAACTCGATGTACGCTACCTCAAAACACTCAATATCCAAAACTTTCTCACTACCTACCCTAAAAGTATTACCTACTCCAGCCTTGGACAAGAAAAGCTTTAAAAATTAACATCACTACAGAAAGACTAAACAAGCACTCATATTATCCAGACAAGATTTAAGAAAATCCTGAATTCATACCCGGCACATACGCACATTTATACAGATGCCCCTTAAACCAAAGAAGGAGTAGGAGCGGCCTTTATCGCACAAAGCGACGTTAAATGGTTTTTACACTATCAAGTACATTTACTATCTGGTGAGCTGAACTATTTGCTATCCATGAAGCCATAACTCATATAAGAAACCACTCAAACACCTTATAGTCATGGACTCACTTAACTCCCTTTTATTACTTAAGTAAACTTACGATAAACACCTTTTAGTAAATTCTAGTAAATTGTGGAATAAAGAGTGCTTCATAGCAATTAAAAATCGCAAAAGAGCATTACAGATTTTCAAACCACACTCAACTGAAACTAATTTTATTCACTTCAAAAAACTTTCCGCTTAGTCAAAAATAATCATATAAAAAGCAAAAACCAAATCTTGGAATTATTTTACTCTCAACTTAAATTCTGAAGCCTCCCCTACAATAATATGGAATGGCATTAGTAGAATGAAATCCATTCCCTCTAGACATATCCCGGGCATACATACAAATAACCATTGGATCACTGATCCTGCCTAGATAAGCAACCTTTTTGCCGACTATTACCACAATAAATCATTCAACGCAAATTGCAACCCAGAATTCTTCAAACGCAAAAAAGAATCAGAAAAAGCTTCCATTAAATTTTCTAACTCTTCAGATCCACACAATCTCCCTTTTTCCCTTAAGGAATATTACTTTGCCCTCGCAAAATCTCGAAATTCCACCCCAGGTCAAGATGGCATCTTTATCCTCATGATTAAAAATTTTCCCCCTACACACATATTCCCCCAAACATGGAAGGAGTCCATTATAATCCCTATACACAAACTCAACAAATCCAGGGGAAGATAATATATCTAACGAGTTTTATAAACATTTACCTGCGGATTGGATTGCTGCTCTTAAGGTTCTTTTTAATCAAATTTTTTCAACTGAGCAAATACCTCCCACGTGGTCGAAAATAAAAATGATTCATTTTCACAAAGGTCCAAAAGAAGATCCAAGTAATTATCGTAGCATAGCTCTAATAAATCACAAAGTAAAGATATTCACCCAATTGATTAATAATAGATTAACAGATTTTGTGGAACGCCACGAGTTACTACCAGAATGCCAGTCAGGATTCCGTAAGAATAGAAGCTGTGAAGACAACATATTTGTGCTGTATACCGTTGTAAATAACTACCTACGATTCCCCAACAGAAAATTATTCGCTTTATTTGTAGACTTTAAAAAAGCATTTGACTCAGTGGACCACAACCTACTTTGGAAAAAATTATTTATTAATGGGGTAAGTGCTAAGATTACCAGACTTTTAAAACTTATGTATAGTTCGGCTTTTATATTTCTGGAACAAGATGGCACATTATCTGATAGAATTAAAGTAACAAGAGGCGTTCTACAGGGTGATACCCTAAGTCCACAAATTTTTTCAATTTTCATATGAGATATAGAAATTTATTTTAAAGAACAAGGTGCTAAAGGTGTAACTCTAGACGATGGTAATAATATACATATGCTCCTGTACGCAGATGATCTAGTTATATTATCTGAAACTCGAATAGATTTAATACGAAACCTACAACTTCTTGAATCATACTGCAACAAATACAAACTGGAAGTTAATTCGACAAAGACAAAGATAGTTATCTTTCGTAGAAGCCCAAACATCGGTCAATATCCCCAATTCATTTACAAAAACAGCCATATTGACGTTGTTAATACATATGAGTACTTAGGTGTTAACTTCTCATTTAATGGTTTATTCCTAAGTAATCTCAAACAACGAGAGCAAAAAGCTAGATTGTGTCAAGGAACTCTATTAAACACTATAAAATGCTCAAAAGTCTCATCAATTGAATCCATAAAACTGTTATACAACAATATAGTAATACCTACGTTTACATACACAAGTGCCATATGGGCTCTTCGATACTTAAAACAAGTCGAAAAAACTCAAAACTATTTCTGGAAGCTTCTTTTATTTTTGCAAAAATCAACAGCTGCACACATAATAAGAATCGAAGCAGGTATAGGTATGTAAAATTGGGTACCACGTCATAAAACAATCTATAGAACTGCTACTAAGGTTAAAATGTAAAGACCATAACAGATATGTTCACCGGGCCCTTGTACGTACAATAAAACTACATGAGGCGGCCAATAACGGCAACCTAAAATACAACTGATGGGCAAGTCAGTTAGCCCACATTTTAAATGCTTACTGTGATTCGAATGTAAATATTAATAATATTAATCAAACCATAAAAAATACTCTACTTAGTAATTACCTTAACAAAAACTTTGAACAAGATGTAAATAGAGTATTACTCAGCACGCATCATCCATCATTTAAATATTTATTGCATGGTGACTTTAACGGTAAAAATTATTTACATACCACAATTCCTCTGCATGTTAAAAGACTAGTAGCCCAACTCCGTACATCAAATTCCGAAAAGTTATATATCTATGTAAATAATAATTCGTATAGGATAGATATAAACATTATTTGCTCTATCTGTAATCACTTAGTACCCGAAACCCTCGAACATATACTGCTAGTCTGTCCGATGTATAAAAACCTACGAGATCATTTTATTCAACCTCGAGGACTCTCAGACGATTTAGACTCTATACTGTCATCTACAGATCATACAGTACTCAGTAATATTTACAAATTTATAGGAGGAGCAATGAAGCTTCGGTCATTTATTATAGACGAATAACCTATTAATAGAATCAACACAATCATCCAACCTGTGGTTGGTATGTTTTGACTATGGTGATTATGATTTAATTTACCTGTTTTCTGTTTTTTTTTTTTATTTTTCTTTACTATGTGTACCTAACTATGAATAGCCACTCACTGTTTATGTATTTACATTTACGTGTGAACAATAAACATTATTATTATTATTATTATTATTAACAAATCCAGAAATCGACCAGAGAGTTTTCGCCCTACCTCCCTTACCAACCACCTATGCAAATTAATAGAAAGAATGGTAAATTTTCGCTTATTTTGGTTTTTTGAGTCAAATTCCTTACTTGACAAAAGTCAAAATGGTTTCAGACGCAAAAGGTCCACAATAGATCACCTCTCTGGTCTAGAAGTTAACATCCAGAATGCAGAACAACATCTAATTGCTGTATATCTCGATCTATTCAATAGATATGACTGTGCTTGAAGAAATAACATTTTGTTTCAAATGAAAAATTTAGGATTAGACGGAAATTTACCAATATTTATATCAAACTTCTTAAATCAACGAAATTTCCGAGTCCGATTGAACAATCATCTATCTACTTCTCTACATCTTCAAAACGGCGTCCCCCAAGGTTCAGTCCTCAGTACATCTCTTTTTAAAATAACAAACAACAATATTTCAAAAGTCATACCTACCTCAATCATATATAGGATGTATGCTGATAATATAATCATCTACCACTCATCAGCAAATCCAAGAACATCAGAGAGACTACGACAAATCTGCCAAAACAACTTATACAAGTGAACTACAACTACACAATATACCTTTTCTCCTTCCAAATAATATGTTATTCACTTCTGCAGAAAAAGGAACTGTGAAAAATTAAATTCACTGTCAATCAATTATACGGATATCCCTATTAAATATAACCTTAAAATATTAGGTCTTTTTTTCGATTCCATCCTAAACTGGAAATCTCACATTTGCCATCTAAAATCATCTGTTTCCTAGTCCCTAAACATAATCAGATCCTTATCTCACTATACTTGGGGAGCAGACTACATCACATTAATCAAAATATACCGAGTAGTGATCCTACCTATACTAATGTATGGGGGATTCATTTATGACTCTTCCAGACCCACCTATAAAAGCTATCTAAACCCAATTCAAAATCAAGCAATTAGATTATCAACAGGTGCCTTCAAAACTTCCCCTGTAGAAAGCTTACAAAGCATTTTAAATTCTCCCTCTTTATCAAATCTAAGAAAAATTCAGCTTATAAAACATTCCATATCCGTCAAACAAAGTCCATTCATCCAATGCATTAACAATATCCTTACACATTCTCTGCTTCGGCTAAAACTCCCCAAACTATGGGCTCAAGTGACCGACTAATACTATCTCTAGATCACTTACAACTCTCCCTCCCTGACCTCGCACCTTTAAACCCTAGTACCTTCCCTCCGTGGACCATATCCATCTCAGTTTACCAATCTCTCCTTACCTTTGATAAAGACCCTTCATAATTTCTCACTACCTTAATATTAGGTACTTAATATTATAAACACAAATTTCAGCCACCATCCAAAAATATTTACAGATGGATCCAAGTCACCAGCAGGAGTTGGGGCAGCCTGGACTCCTCAAAAAAATTTAAACTACACAATTACAACTCAGTATTTTCAGCTGAATCACTTGCTATTCGGGAAGCCATCAAACACTCTTTAAAAAATTATTTTAATATTATCCTTATAATCTCAGATTCCCTTAACGCCCTACAAAGCATCCAAAATCTCTCCCACGACCACATCATCGTCACTCTAATCTAAGACCTGATATAAATTGCGGTCCGAAGTGAACAAAAAATTGCCTTCATGTGGATCCCTAGCCACTAGTAAATAGAGGGCAATTAAAAAGTTGATCAGTTAACAATATTGGCCATCATCCAAGGAACCCCCACTCAACTATTATATACTGCCAAAGAAGCAAAATCATTCCTTCGTCCTTACTTTCACAAGTTAATCGAAGAAGATTGTACCAACACCAAACAAACAGATAAATTACTACAAATAAAAGCAAACTTCTTTGACAAAGTTCATTTTCCAGAATTATCACAAAAAGACAATGTCCTCATAAAAAGATTATACATCGGCCATTCTTCTCTCACGTACTCTCACCTCCTTACAAATGAACCCATCCTTAACTACCCTTTTTGTAATAATCAATTAAACACATAATTGCTGAATGCATATCCCTAAAAATAATCAGAACCAAAATCCTTAAATCAAACTCTTACTCCACCATTACGTCTCTAGACCCCTCTAGAGCAAAAAACATAATAATTAAAGAATTTGGACTACACAAAAGAATATGACATCCATAATATGACCAAACCATAACCATGGGTGCTACATGACCTTGTTGTCGATGCACCCCATCCCACCTATCTCTAATATTATTTCATGATTTGGATTTATCTCTGATTATTTTATTGATGAAAATTGATTGAAAATAACTTTAAATTCATATGTTCATCTGCCTATCGAAAGGAATTTCTTTATATATTTTTCGAACAAAAAGTGATTGAATCTATTTTTACTTGCCGAAAGTAGGCTCCCCCAATTCGGTTCAGAGAATCCAGAGACTAAAAAGTATATTCCATATCTCATCGATTTTCTATCCAGATGTAAAATAGGACTCTTGAGGATAACCTCGATATTGAAGATTATCCTGTTAGAATTTCCTTACCGTTTTCATGATTTTATAGCGATTCGTTCATATATATCGCAGACGTGAACAAAAATGCTGTTTTCAGAAAGAGACAAGTAGGTACCTACTACCGAGTTATTCTAACTGGCTTCATAAAGCCCATTCATTAAAAAAAATATATCACTTTCCCAGTTTAACAAAATAATACCACAATTTACCCTTATACCCAACTTTAAATATAAATACCAAGTGATTTGCAATCAATTTTATTTATTATATTAATAATAATGCTTCTATGGACAAAAAATGTTACCTGGGTAAGTCAATAGACGGGACTCAAATTTATGTGAGAATAGTTTTATTTAATCTCGAAAAAACTGCTCTTCCACCCAATCCTTATCCCTTTTCGTTTTTTTTGTGGTTCAATATTTTATGAGTTTTTCCATAGTAACTATTCAAATATCCTGGGAATCAAAATTTTGCGGACAGATCCTTTGCGAAATATAAAAATAGTCACAAAATTTGTCCAAACCGCCGGTTTTGTTTCTATCTTCATTACGGAGGTATAATAGAGAGTTGTGGGTTCAGCTTAATGCATGCTAGGGTTTTTTTTGTTTTTTCTTTCGGGCTGAGATGGGAAACTCATGTTCGATGGGTCCTTATCCAGAACCCAACAGTGTTGGACTCACCCCCGAGAGGATGCCTACCAACCAAACCCACCTTAAAGCTCGCCGTTACCCCCGCTTCGGAGTCACTGCCCCAACATACTTCAAGACGGACGGAGGTCCCTCACACACTCTTCGCCCACTCATACCATTTGCCATCAGAACATTCCCTTCTCCTAACCATTTTTTCCATAACTTTGCTAACCTCTACCCATTCTTTCTCTCCTCTCAACATTATCTCCACCATGTTCTCCCAATACACTGCTACCCCGAGTCTCCTCTCCAACTTCTCAAGATCCTCCTTGTTCTTCCAACATCTAAACACATGACCATCATCATCCTTCACCTCACACCTCACATCTCACGAATATTCCATTTTCTCTCTTCCCAATCTTGTGTAGATACCCCTCTCTTGACCCATGCCCAGTGAGCACTTGGGTCAAAAAGTAGTTTACCTCCTCAAACTTAGAGGTCGGTCGAAAAGAAATCATAAAAGAAGCAAAAACCAAATCATGGAATGATTTTACTTCCACCTTAAGTTCAGAAGCATATGGTTTTGGCTTCCTCCTATACTTTTCATCGCTATTTCATATGCCTTACCCCACGGATTGTTTTCCAGCTCTCCCAGTAACTCCTCCTACATTTTTCTCTACTCCCTTTTCACCCTCCGCTCCAGATCCTTCTTCTTCTCCTTATATCCCTCTCTACCCTTTACGCTATCTCTTACCCTCAACATTCTTCTCCATTCTTGCTTACATTCCTTCCATAGCTCCTCTTTTTCCTCATTTCACCAGTAATTAACCTTCCATGCACGCCTGTTGTCACCCTTTCCTCTTTTTTACAATTCCTTATTACAGCACACAACTCATTCACGTCATGTCCGAGGCCCCTTTCTATCTTCTTTCTTACTTTCTTTCTCATACCCTCCACTTCAGCCTTTGTCCAACTTCTTCTTTTCTTTTCTGGCACCTCAGTCTTCATTTTCTTTATATCCGTCTCCATGTACCTGTGTAAACCTAAACTATCCTCTTCCTCTATCACTCTCCAACTACTCACTCTTTTTTTCAGCCATTCGTCACATGCCGTTACGTCAATAAATGACGAACCCCCGTCTCCCCTTACGAAGGTGGGCAGTAATCCGTCATTTAGCACCGTTAGTCCGTTGGATGTTAACCCCTCCTCCAAGATCTCACCTCTTCTATCCGTTTTCTTCCCTCCCCAAACAGTATTCTTAGCATTGAAGTCTCCTGTCACTATCCTCCGTATGTTTCTTCTTTTCCCTTTTGTTATCTTCAGATCGTCCTCCAACCCAGACATGCTCCTTTCATAATCCTCCAGGCTAATATTCGGGCTAATGTATACGCTATACACCACCATGACATCCATGCGCACTCGCACCCATCCGTTTCCCTTCCTTACTTCATCTACCTTCCGTCTTTCATCACTCTTATTTCTGCCTCTCCTGTAACGTCCATAATCCATCCTTCTTCCCCCACACTGCCTTCCCCTACCTCCTATTGTACTCCCCTCTAAGGCGTTCAGAGGAGCCACCAAATTTTTTCCCTCCTCATGCCAATCCAGCACTTTTTTCTCATACAACAATTCTCCTGTGTTCTGTGCCCTCTGACCCTGGCCACGTGCTCCTCGCTTTTGCACAACCAACATCTAGACTTCTCCTTGATCCCCTTCTCTTTACATTGTGTCCTTTAGCACCATACCCAAAACCTTCCTCTCTATCCTCCATAAATGTTACCCTATTCCACCCCAATTTCATCTCTCCTTTTCCCAGTAAAACTTCCGCCTTTTCTCATTCCGCAGTCGCCACCGCCACCTTCATCCCATTCCTCTCTCTTACCACCTTAATCACCTTAGTACCTTTCCCATTTAATTCCTCTATTCTCCGCCTTATCTTTTAATCTTCCATCTACAGGTCTATCTCTATCACCTTAATGGTTTTGGTTCCCCTTCCTGCCTCCACCGCCCTTGCTGTAACCCTTTCCACCTCGCCCAGCATTTCCCTCACTTGAACTCCCTTCTTTGCTTTAATTATCAACTCCCTACTCCTTGATATTATGAGTCGACCCACTCCCCCTTCATCTCCCCTTATCCCTTCTTAATCTTTTCAATCCCCTCCTGATTCAGATCCCCACTATCCTTCAGGATATCCGCCTCATTTCTTTGTTCTCTTGCCCTTTCCTTTTCTGTATATTGCTATGTTTTAATTGGGCTGAATTTTTTAAATTTAATTGTTGTAGTTAATATTATAATCAATAACTCTACGTTGGTTCTATCAATTATAATGATTTACTTAGTTTGATTTTGTTTTTATACTTAAGTTGTTTTATTTTGTAGTTTTAATAATATTATTCACAATTCTTAAATGTTTTATCTGATGTTTGAGTTGAGTTTTGTAATTGAATATTATTTAATTTTATATAAAGTTTACTTTTTTTTTATATTCTCTATGGTTGGACGCCTTATCAAAATTTTAAAATAGCTCAGTCTACTTAATTTAAAATTGAAATTTAACATCTGACTCTTATCTTGGGTAGGATTCAAATTAAAATAAATAATTAAATATTATAACACAATGAATTTAATAACAAATGTTTCTCATAGAACTCATACAAATACAATAAAAACACTATCAATTGGTTTCCATATGCTTATTACAAAGAAATTTATGAATATCCTGATATACAAAAAATTAATTTACAATTACAACACAATAAAAACAAAAATATAAATCCTTAACTTGTAACATGATATGTTAACTAAAAACGTAGTATTTTTAAATTATTTATATGGCTAACACTAACACCATCTATTGTATAGAGTTCTTAACATGTTAATTATTATAAACGATTCCTGTCAGTAATTCCAACTTTATACACGATCTTTAATGTGGCATAGTCCAATACCTTAAACCACGATTCATTCTTTTATTGGCATTGGTGTTATACACAGCATTGGAATATACAATACCAAAGACGTTACAAATTTTAAGTCAAAAGACGTGACAAATTTCAATTAAAAAGACACTACAAATTCCAAAGACACTACAAATTCCAAAGACACTACAAATTTCAAAGACATTACACTGATTGGTTCTACATTGGTGGACGGTTCATCAGACCAACCCTTCACTGGACCAGCCCTCTCCTGGATCAACCAACGGATCCTATGTAAAAAAAGATAAGTCGACCAACATAAATGCATTTATAATATTATACAGCTTGTCTCGTTTTTCTTCATTTCTTAAACGTAAAATATAAAAATCATTTTAGTATCGTCAACTGTATTAGAATAAGTTTTTGTAAAGAACTGTTTGCGGATTATTTTTTTGTAACGTATTCTCAATTTCATTCATTTAAGCACCAAGGAAATCTATTTATCTTTTGGTACATTTTCATTTTTTTATCTTCATAGACAGTTTTTTCTGACATCTTTTAGTCATCTTATGATACTTATTTAAATAACAGCTTAAAACAACTTTCTTCAGTAGTATCATAAAAAATAAAAAGATTTCAGTGGCGCCCTTATAATTTCTTAAAGAAACAAATATTGTGCTATAGTCAGAGCTAATGAACTTACTCACCCCTAGCCGAGGTATTTAACTATTATAATTTTTGCTGTGATAAACATTTATAAATATTGTTAATTATTGAAATATCTTTTACAATTAATTAAAGACGAAATTAAGATTAATGTTTGTTTTATTGTAAATTACATTTTTTCTTTTGGTATATTGTTATTTTTTAAAAGTTAACTAAATATTTTTATAAATGCACTCTCAACATGTAAATCATATCACAAATTGACGCTAAACGTAATAATTTGGTTAAAAATTGACCCCAACGACCAACTAATATTACAAACTATCGGAAGTACCTTGTATTACAGAGTCTTTTCAAATACTGTCCTAGTCATGCGCAACGTAACAAACACTGAGATCGGCTTCTACTTCGTTTACTCTCGGAAATGGAACAGCGTACCCAAAAGGAGAAGATGTCTACCACTCTTTCGATGTATCAATGACGCTTGAATTTAATCTCATAAATTCTATTGGAATCCGTATTTGTTTTGTCCAATTTATTACTTTGGTAAGTAATTTAATATTGTTAGAAAACATTTATGCATGTATTTTTTGATATTAACATGAACTGATTTTTGATTAATGCAAACTTTCTTTTTAGAAATCAATTAATACATACGATGTTAATGCAGCTGCTACCAGAGTGATAAGAGAGTGAATCACCGATTTCCTGGCCTTTTTATAGGTTTCTACGGAAATGACAAATATGACGTAAAAAACGGAATTCAACTGTTCATTCTGTCCAAAATTTAACCAAAATTCTCGAATATCAAGGTAATAAATTTACAATTCTAATAGTTCCTTTGATAACGTACAGTGAAATCTTATCCTTATATTTACTAAAAATCCATTAATATACCTAATTTTTAAGTGAAATTTTCTTATGAAATTTTTGATTTGAAATAGACAAATTTCTTGAGCTGTCAATTTATTCTAGACTTTCAAAATTTGAATTAAAACTATTAATTGTACTTAAAGTTACTATAAATCCATTAAACTAGTCCTATTTTAACTGATAACTACTATTTTAAACTCTAACAACTAAAATTTAAACTTTTAAGAGATTCCATTATTTGTATCACTTACACATTATATAAGATGAGATTCTTTGTGTTATCAAGGACTCACAGCTTAAAATTTATATAAAAAAACTTACTTAATTATCCTACATACATTTTTGTTACATAAAATTTCTTTTATTAATGTTTATAAACTAAGTTTTTCAATAGTCATTTCACTATCTAATTGTTCTATCATAAGTTTGTTTAATTAAGTCCAGCACTTTAGATATGAGGTTTAGTTCACTATATTTCACTATATTTATTACATGTTTTTAATTGTTCTTGTGGTTTTTTTAGGTACTCATGATCTATTGGAATACTTATTTGTTCAATATCGAAGACTACAATTGGTCTCCTTATACTTTTGTAAGGATTTCCTTTCTATAATACTAATTTAAAAACTTAATTACATAAAATTACATGTTTATTTATTAAACATATAAAAACTATTAATAGTTTTGATTTTTATTTCCTTTTTATTGTTTTAGATTATAAATTTGGTTATTGAAAAGAAAACTAGGTCAATGGTGAATTGTTATATGAAATTGCACTTATTATGGATTGGAAATATTTGATTGTGATAAAATAGCAAAATATGGATCCTGTACAAGATAAGATGTCAAGTACATTCTTTGTTTATTTGAATGTTTGTCTGTGAAAATTATAAAATTGAAAACTTTATATGTAATAAAGAAAAAGTAACTGCTGATTCGATGAAACTTATTAAGATATCCTTTTATTATAAATTATTGAGGTAAGTTTTACTTCTTAAATTTTTAACTCTTAGTTATTTATCTCAATATATTGCCACCTTCGTGTCTCTCTTTTTTACTTATGCCACCGTTTTCGTCAATACTTTCATCCCCATATGTTCGAGCCTGTGCAGCCCAACACTGTCCCTACAATCTCCAAACATCCGACTCAGCAAATCAAAATCCTTTCATCCCTACCATCCCCTTCCATTCGGCAGATTCGCTCTTCCTCCTTCTACCAGGATCGGGAACCTTTCCAGATACAATCTCTGGATCCCTCTCTCCATTCCACTATCCTCCTTGTTTACCACACTACCTTAATTCTGTCATCTCCGACCACTGGATTTCCCATCTTCACTTCTATGCTCTCCCCATTATTAACATCCCAACCCTCCTTATAACCCTTCCAGTGCCTTTGTCCTATCTCCCATCTTGATTGCATCCCCTCCTTTGAATCCTACTTTCTTTTCATCCGCTCCCTGACCCTCCTTTCTGCCGCCATCTTCTGTTCCTTCAATTTTTTCACTTTTCCTCCAACCGCTTTACAATTCCCTTCAGATCCTCTATATTCTCCCAATTTTCTCCCCTCCCAATTTCTCGATCCTCACATCTTTTCTCCTGTTTTCTTTTCTGCTCCCTATCCTCCAAAGGCGATACCTCCTTCCTCTTCACCGTTCACTCACCCGACTCTCTGGAGTACGTTTCACCTTCCCAGATTTACCAAAAATTCCCTTCCTTTCCTTTTCTTCCTCCATTACTTTCTGTTCTATTATTTCCTTGCAAAGGAAAGTCCACCACCACATTCATCCATTGCTATGGGTTCGCATTATCACATGCACCAAACCAATAGAAATATATAATAAAATAGAATGCCAATATATAAAAGAAGAAGGAAGTTAGCAGAGGCTAAATTGGGATTAAAGATGAGTGAAAATAATATGGTAGTTGGAATGGTGTGAGGGGAAGAAAATTGAATTAAAGAGGGTAGTATGGTAAGAAAGATAAAAAATAAGGAGGTTGGGGAGAAAGGCACCATTTTGAAAGAGAGGATAGGAATATAGATGTAGAAATGTATCGTCTTATAGTTAGGTTAGAAGATTCCAGAAGAGGTAAAAGAGGAGATGACCCTGATGGTACATTCAACTGAATATACCCAGGGCTCAGACAACGAGGGGTTTCAGCGCGGTTTTCCTTAAGGCAAAAGCTAAGGGGAACTGTAGAATCCCATACTTTCGGGGAAAGGTATAACAAGTATCCGGGGCCTGGAGCAATTTTTCACCCAATAAAAAAGAATGCCAGTACATACGGATGCGCGAAGACAAAATTACACACTATAGGTAGGTAAGTACACTACTGAGCATGCTTATAATGAAGGGTATAGGTATACATCGGGACAGTTATCAAGACAAATAAAACTTTATGATTTAGTGACTATTTTAATGGAAAATTTCACTTTCACAAACAATTCGATATATACACTTTGCAACAGTATGTAAAATGAAGGGTATTGTCATAGCTGACAAAGGAAGTACAATATGTCTGGTTCACAGAATTTTCCGTTCTGCGGTTAACGTTTAATGTTGTTTTTAACTGGTTTATTTAATGTTTGGCCTTTCTCTACCAGGGAAATATTGTGAACTACATATTTCTGTATGGATCCAAGAAATTAAACGTATTTATGTTGATCAAAAAACATAAACAGAATGATAGTGATCGGTACTGATATTTGATTTCATACCACCAACAAAATAACAAACAAGGTAAGTTATAAAATTCTTTTGATCCACAGTTCGGCTTCCTGAACTTTCGTAAATAGGAGTCCGCTTGAACTCCCGATTGAACTCTGTGTAAAATAGTGTTGGTACAACTTTTTTAATTTGATCTTCAGTCCGGCTGTAAACTACAATTTAAAATGGTTATAGAACCGACCCTTATTGTTAAATATATGCAATAAGAGGTAAAGAGTAATTATATCTGATTCTAAATTAGCATTATATTCTGTAAAAGATATAAAGCAAGAGAAATAAAATGCCCTATTATGTGTAGGATTAAAATAATTCTGTTGGGATTGAATGTATCATTTATTTGGATTAAAAGGCATACTGGAATATATAGCAATGAAAAAACTGATCACTTAGCCAAATATGTAATATATAATGTAAGCCAATCTGCTTTCACCATCACCATTCAATTTTAAATTATTTATAGTAGTGTTTAATATGTATAGCAGTGTTTAATTTTCATTTGTTAATGGTATATTAACAATAAATTTATATGAGCTAAGTTTTTCTCGTTCGAAATATTTTACTTTTACTTTTATTGGTCATCGACTGAAAAACATATATTAACGTCATTTTTGTTCCCTTCAAATTTTTCTGGTTCGTTTATTTAGGGTCCAGGTGTAGTCAGCCGGATGACAGTTGTCGGTGCGGATAACCATTTATCGAGGATAAATTTTTTGTTTGCCTTTCAACGTTTCTTCGCATGTTTCCACTTCTACAAAAATTGTTTGTTTACTTGGTTGCTTTATATATATAATTGAACATATTTATACTAATAGTAAAATGGTATATGGTCAATATGTAAAATATAATACAACACAATTTTTTTAAATACAGACAAAAACAATTTTTTAAATTGATAAAACTTAAGAAAACTGCCACCATTTAATTGGGTAATTCAAATTTTTATGAATAAATAAAGAACGTTCTATTAAAATGTTTATTTTGTACCCTTAATATACTATTAATTTTAATATTTTATATTTTTTCTGAAACAAATATACTCCTGTTCAAAGTAAATACATCACTTTAAATTTTGTAATCAATCTTAGTGTTCAATGGCTTATAGATACGGTAAATAAATCCTATCGATTTTATTTCTTGCCATGTAACTATTAAAAATGCTGTTTATTGTAGTAACCTTAACTTTCAAAAAGTGTACTAAAAACACCAAATAACTGTTAAAATATTTTTTACCCATAATGTTTTTAACCAGTTAATTAAAAATGCTAATAATAAATAATGAAAAAGTTACGATTACTATCCATCGCGATCTGTCATAATTTGACACTATTGATGCTTTAAAGCAGAAAGTTTACTTTGTCGCTTGCTTATTTTTATTTAAAATAAATAAAAAAATGACAGTATTGAATAAAAATCAGCGGTTTTTAAAAACATTGTAGACCTACCTGCGCTTTGCGCTTTGAAGTAGCAACACAAAATACTTCCGTAAATATAAACTAATAGTTATTTTAAAAGTGTACAGACTAATCTGAATACTTCAGATAAATATCTAATATTTTAAAAATTTAAATCTGATAGAAATAATGATCAAGTAATATTATATCCTTTCTGGATATAAATATCAGTTTAAATATAAATAGGCAACACAACATACACGAACTCATCCAATTTAGAAGTTTAAGGCAAGTTGGCCGCGCTTGTCAAACGTTCAAACAAAGACTGCAAAAAAGTGTGTAAAGGGTTTCTTAATTCAGTTATTGATTGTCTACTTATTTCATAACTGTATTTTTGGTTAGAAAAGCTAAAAAATGGATAGTGAATATTCCAATACACCTCCAGATATTGCTGAGGCTGCAAAAAATATAAATCTACTTCCAGAAAAATCAAAAATTAAATATGAAAAGGAATATGAATGTTTTATACATTGGTGTAAATTGATAAAACTCAAAAAATTTTCAGAAAAAGTTGAATTAACTCATTTTGGAGACAAAAAAAATCTAAAATCATCCACTTTGTGGTCAAAATATTCTATTTTAAGACAAACATTAAAAATCAAAAATAATATTGATATTAATAAATATACAAAACTGGTTGCTTTTTTATAGAAACAGTCAGTCGGGTACAAGTCAAAAAGTCTTTAATTTTGTCCAGGGAGAATATAGAGGAATTTATTCCAAGTGCTCCTGACGAAGAATATTTATTTAGAAAGGTAAGATTATAATGTGATTTAACAGGAGACAAAAACAAAATTAGGGTATCATGACTAATTTAATTCCTTTAATGCCAATTGCACCGATTAATTTTAAATGTTATCCATAACAAAAGTGTAGTTAAACCAAAGGTGAACCTTAAGCTGATGATCCACTTAACGGACATTTAGCTAAGCCAGGAGATGCAGCAACACCAACACATCTAGTTACTGTTTAATTCGTAACTAGAAAAAAGTAATATATCATAAAAATTGTCAAAAAGCTCTTCTGTTGAAGGCAAGAAATTTTTGATTTCATTTTGTTTTCTGTTTGTGATCTTAGATGCAGAAGTTTAAAAGTGGGCGATAATGGCTTTAAAAAAATAAAAATTTTACTGGTCGAGAAAAAAGCATAAACATAGTGAATTAGCGAAACAACCGTCATAACCTTTTTTTTTGATGAAACGTGAAAGTTAATTTTAAACGAATAGTTTTTTATTATTCTTAGTAAGATGGACTTCCACAGAGTAAGTGTTTAAAACAATAAATTTAATTAAAACCATTTTCGATAATTATTCTTGTACAATAAATTATACAATACAGAACGGAGTTCTATCAACAGAAAACCATATGAAATAAGTTGTTTATAATATTTTTTATATTTTGCCATTATCATTATCATTTTTTAAATGAATTTATTATTTGTGTGTGAATTACGAAAATTTTAATTGTGATTTGATTTTTAAAAGTATGTTGGTAGCACTGTGTAATTTATAACATTTGACAGTTTTGAAATTTAAATTTTTAAATATTTTAAAATTAATATTACACCAATAATAATATATTATATAAGTGAAAGATGATATTCATATTCATAAATATATTCATAAATACTTTCTTACAGAACAATATAAAATTAATAAATTGCTATTAGCCACAAATTTCATTGTCAATCATTAGATACTTCACTCATGTTACCAACCATTTAAAACAAAAATTTACGATACGCAAATGCGTTTTATAATGAAGATTTTTATAAGTGCAAAATACAAAAAAATTCTAGTCCTATAAGCAATTTTGGAAACATCTATTTAGACAGATGTATAAATTGGGGAATTGTTTAATGAAATTGTACCAACCCTTGCTCTGTAAATGTCAATCATATTAAGAACATTAAATAACGAAACTTTTAACAAAACCTTCACGGTTCGTTTTATTATCATACCACAATATTATGGTAATATATCTAAACAGTTATTATTGACTAAGAATAGTAAAAGAACTCTTCATTTTGACGCTTCGCTAGAATTAGCATCGTCAGATTGACATATTGAAGTTACTTTTGTTTGTTTGTAACTTCCTAGGTACCTGATGTTGATTAGGTAGTATTAAGGCTAGACCAAGTATGGAAGTAATGACATAACAATATTAAAGCCTAGATGTTATTAGCCCTAAAGGATTATCCTAGATGTACAGCATTACATTTGGACAATTCATTTTGTAAATACCAGATTTTTTTTAAATATTACATATTATGGAAGTATATAATTACAAATTTCAAAAATAATATCTTCGGTAACATCCGCCTTGATATCATGTAAAACACAAAATAATGTTGGTAAAAAATTGTTAAATGTAAAAACAGAATTACCCAAATTGCGTTAAAACGAAGAGTTTTTATTATTCTTAGTAAGATGGACTTCCAAAAAGTAAGGGTAAGTACAATAAAAAAAGTTAATATTGTTTTAAATATACCCTCTCAATTTTATTAAATTGTACATTTAACATTACTTCTCTTAAATTCCTTTGCAAAATGCTATTAGCGCAAGGCGCTCAAGGGCAAATCTCGCATAAAGACTCTCTCAAGGAATGATTCGTTAATGTTTCATTCTAGGTCAGGTTTATGGTTATAAGAGTTTAAGGATGCCACTATCTTTTTATTCGTTTACGGAAAAAAAAATATAACCAAAAGGAAGCTGTAACAAAAATAACTAAATGAGCAGTTGAACTGAACACGATACACCCTACAGCTCTTACAGCGAAGTGGGTTTTGTAAATAAAATTGATGACAAAATTAAAAGATTTATTTTTTTAATATATCTGCCAGGTTAGATGTGAAGGATAAACAAGTCCTAACTTATAGCAAAAGGTACTTATCTTTGGCACATCAGGTTTCCAGATGTCCTTGGATTGTTGTTGTGCTACTAGTGTTTCTGGGCGGTATTTCTTGCATCTAATTGTGTCCTCAACAATGATTCCGACATCTTATTTTGTCCTTGACAATGATTCTTACATCTAATTGTGCCCTTAAAAAAAAGTGTGTAAAGGGTTTTTTAATTTAGTTATTGATTGTCTACTTAAGAATAATAAAAAACTCTTCGTTTTAACAAAACTTCCAATATTTATTTAAAAAATTGCTTTTTTAACCTTAATGACAGCCGTTTCGCTAGACTTAGCATCGTCAGTTGATGGAACTGCCGAAAAATATTTTGTATTCTTTCCCGTAGTTCAGCAATATTCGCCGGCGTATTTTCCGAACAAAATATTTTTTCCTTCATTATGCCCCAAATTAATGTATACGTCAGGTGGCGTCAGATCAGGTGAATGAGAAGGATATTCGAAGTCTGCTCCCCGAGAAATTATTCTATTTTCGAAAAGCTGGCGGAGTAAATCTAAGGTGCGCACAGCTGTATGGCGCGTTGCACCATCTTGTTGGAACCATTGTGTGCGAAACTGTAGATTTCGTGCACGGCAAAAATTATTTAGATCTCTCACAAAAGGTAAAATAATTTTCTGTCTATGACGTTCTTGGTTGACAGTAAGTGGATTCTGATTATTATCTTCAACGAAATAAGTACCAATCATTCCATTACCAGATACCGGTACCAAACGGTATCTCGAAGACTGTAGAGTGGTTTCTCTACAATGACGTTCAAATCCAAGGAATCTGGTTGTTTGTCGATTAATATAGCCGCTAAGATGAACGTGACTCTCGTCTGAAAACCATATGTTTTTCAAAAATTCGGGATCTTCGTAAATTAAACTCAACATGCGACCACAGTAAATTTCTCTTGCACGTTTGTCCGCAGCATTTAGTCGTTGTCCAACTTGAATACGGTATGGATAACCACCAATTGATTTGAACATGCGACGTAAAGACGTTTCACTAATGCTGAGTTAACATGCAGTTCTTACAAGACTTCTTTGAGGTGATTGCACAACTTGGTTAAAAACACGTCCTTCATTTTCGTTAGTGCATATTGTTTTTCGACGACCTGAAGAACCTTTACGTTGACAAAATACACTACCAGTGCGACGAAATTTTTCAACAACAGCTAACATCACACTTTTACTAGGAGCTGCTTTATTACATTTTTGTTGATATTTTATTGACTCCTGTTCTAAGCTTGGACCATCATTACGACCTTTTCCGTATGAATGAAAATAATGCTCTACCAAAAACACTTTTTCTTCCGTTGTTAGGACCATTTTTAAATCAAATTTAACTGCAGAGTACTATTAATATATCAACTAATGACAATTAAGTCAAATATGACAAATCCATATTACATAAACAACTCCACAGCACTCTCTGTTTCGGTACTGTTTATTTTGGCAGATACCGTAGTTTAAAATTTAGGAAGTTAAAAAAATAGGAAAACAAATAAAAGGAGAAAAGCAAAATTCAGATCTTATAAAAAGCTAACGCTAAAACCAGACATCAGAATTTGGCAGTTACCTTTAAAAAATATATATATTTTGATGAAAATTTAAAAGTTCAATGGGTAATAAAAGTTTTTGTGGTTTCAAAAATTTCCTCATTTAAGCTTAATTTATTTTTATCTTTTTGGTTCTACATATTGAGGGAGGAATAAAAACTACGGAATTTCCATGACAAACATTTAGAGAAAATGCTAAGAGAACTTGCATCCTGCTTATTTTAGTAAACTTTTTGTTTAATTCGTTCTTTTTACTTACAATGTCTAATTACCATTCTCTTTAATTTCGTTTTCTCTCTAGTAAATGTAGAAGTATTTAAATAAAATTTAAATACCTTTCAGTTAAAATGTCACAACAGTATCGAGTTTACTTTATACCTCATTTGTGGTCAATGTTATTTTAGAAGTTCATATTCCTCTTTTCTAGTTGATCTACATATTTTATGGAGTTTTCACGTAACCTCTTATCCTATACCGGTATCAGGATTTGTAGATTCGATGTGTTGTGTGCATAAACGAAAATCTGAATGTTAACCTTAGACAGGACCATCTATTAGACTGATATCTTTCGTTAATTTGCCGCCATACTGCATTGGAACTATACCACGCGTTCTTTCGTGAAGGACGATACAAGTTACACACGCCAGACAGGCGGATATTTTATCGTTTAGAATGCACATTGTTTACATTGTTTAAATTACAATTAAATTGTATTACTTCAATATAATTTATATTTTAGATTTGGCAGCTCAACTACTATTCTCAGCGTCATTGTGGACATACGTACTGATTCGGATACAGATAAAGAAGTTGCTCTTTAAGAAGAAAATGTTTCACATATCGTGGATTCCGCAAAAAATGGTTACAAGTGGTATAAAAAAATCTTAGTTCAATGTGAACAAAAAGTTTAACAGTACATATGAATTTTGAATGACATTCACATACCAAAGTTCTTTGTCTCTGTGAAAAAAGTAAATAAGCCAACCTGGCTTAAGCTAATGCAACTGCTGGGCTATTGGTAAATACTCTGCTACTGGGACTGCTATTCTGTTTGTAATATCTGGCTTGGATATTTTGCAACAAAATAGTATAACTAAATGGAAATACTTAGAGTAATGATCCCACATAAGCCCATGTTATAGTAAATAAATCAAAGTAAAAATCAATGTTCTTTATTCGGTAGATAACAACAGCCAATTATATAATTTATAACAGAAGATTCCAGTGAAAACAATAAAACAATTATTATTCCACATCTAATAATGTTAAGCTCTACAACAATCTAAAAATATAAATAATTTTAACACTTAGAACATTGTCAGTAACAATAAAAACATTGCAAAATATTCTTACAAAATTACCATATGTCAGAATATAATGACATTTTGAAATTGAATTAGATTCACAGAAAGAGAACAATTTTCAATATAGTACTTATACATTAGTACATATTCATTTATTTAGTAATTTAGATTTATCTTATAAGATAGTTTTATATTATATTAACTATAATAAGTTTAGTTTTTTCTACATAATCACAACTCATAGCCTAGTAGTTGAAGTAGAAATAGAAGTTCCGAATTTAAAAGTAATTTTTAAGAAAATGATAGCTAATAAATATTACAAAACAAAGAACAATGGTTAATTAATTAAATAAAATATGTAAATAAAATAATTATATGTATCTCTTTGTGAAATTTATTGTAAGCACAAAGGTAAATGGTGAAAATGGATACAGGAACTTTGTTGAAGAATTACAAAGTGTAGAAAGGAATATAATACGTGAAATTTTGGGAAAGTTAAGGACAATTACTTGTTCATCATAATATTCCATTTAAAGACAGTTATTTAATTAAGATAATGTTGATTATTTTCGTATAATTCAAGTTTATGAATATAAATTTTTGGGCTTTGAATCCGATATTAAATTCAAAATATGGGTAAAAAGGCTTAGAGCCAATAAAAATTAAGAATTTTATATGGTAGAGATTGCTATGAAATCTAGTTGACGTAGATCTAAATTAAGATTCGAGGCTTTTTAACTTATTAGAGGAAACATGGTCTATTGTACAATCAATTTATTTAAAAAAGAAGGTTATGGTAATTTAATTTAATAAATCAGTGACACTACAAGTAATATAATAATTATTAATTAAAGACCTTAATATCCACAGAGATATTAATATTTGAAGTATTATCCACAGCTAAAAAAAACACTGGACGTGTTTATGAAAAATCCGAACCGGCATCTCCATGTACCAGAAATTTGCAAATGGCGGAATCTTGAATTACTTAAAACTTTTTCAGAGAACATTCATCACAACTCAAACTACTTATACTATTTTTTTTTGTGTAAATAATTATTTTAAATATGTTAAATTATAAAATATTACTTTTGCAAAGAACATAAACCCTGGTAGCTTTAACATTCTCAAAAAAGAGTAAACCAAGGATAATTTTTAGATTCTTCTTGCTTGATCATTAAAACATTTGGGTTTATAAAATTTTTATAAATTGTTTTTGTTTTTAAACCACGACAAATATTAATATTTTTTCACTTAAAAACCACCATCTCCAAGGATTTTGACCCATAACAATCAATATTTAATTTTAACCAAAATTTCCAATTTATCAAGTCTACATTTCTTCCTTATACAAATAATTTTGAACAACTTTTCAAAATGTATTAAAAAATGATTCTTTGGAGAAAATTGGCGCCTTCCTTATAATTTATAAATAAAATTTTAGGTTGATTTTTTGGTGGTAAATTTTTTAATGTATTATTTATTTTTATAGTACTTGATTTATATAACTATTTAAACGTTGCCCGTCTTATATTTTAGATTTTACATATTTGAGGGAATTATCAACTGTCTTTTTGTTTAAATTTCGATAAACAAGAACAAATAAAGGAAAATTAAAAAAAATCTGTCTTATAGAGCAACTATTTCTAATTTAATAAACCTAATTGTTTAATCATCTATTTTATCTATAACATAAATTTAAATTTTTCTCAAATCTAAAGTACTTTCTCATTATTTATTATTTTTTTAGGAAGTGAACGTTTATTTTAACCTTTGTAAAGGACTTCACCAAGGTATCCCATTAAAGATAAATATGTATTTAAATTTTTTTATAATAAACAGGTTTTTTATTATTCTTAATATTCGAAATACACCATTTTTATATAATCATATATGAAAATATTTTTCAATTATGGTAATACAGATGGTAAACAAATTATTTCAATAAATACTGGAAGAGGCAGCGATGGTATAACGTTATAAGAAAATAAAAAAAAAATAAATAAAAAAGCACCCAAGCTTATATAATTCATTTTTGAAACGAAGACAATTGGTTTGTATTGTTTGATCTTGCAAAAGTCCTTAGTGAAAAGAAATAAACAAGAATATATATATATAATAAATAAAAGGAGTTTTTTGGCATATCCTAGAAAACTGTCAAATCAAGTATGTACAGCACTACAAAGTATTATACTTTGTTATCCTACATACCTAAACCAAAAAAGCAGTAATTTTATTTTAAATTCATTTTTATTTTACAAATGTTAAAAATTTTGCTAAGAACACATTAGCAAAGAAAGATTTTAATTTATAAATTATATATTATACGTTTTAACTCAAGAACAAAAGAACAAGTCAATACTAGAGCTAGGAAGACAAATTTACTAGACGCCTTAAATAAATTATTAGAAAAAAATAAAAATAAATGGCAAGTCCTAAAAAGATTGAAAAATAAAATTTCCTGGTACTAATGTTTTAACGGCGACCAGCCTAACTCTGTAGGCCTAATTTAAAGATTATTTGTTATGTTTGTTTTCTATCATTTTTGATTTTATTTAAACCAATTTTTTTTTAATAAAGATTAAATGATAAATAAATTTTATTAATTTATACTGTTTGAAAACTAAGTTTATATGTCTGAAAGATGGATGTTCCTTAAAATATCAAAAAAAGATGTTCCTATTTTATTATGGAATAAATAAAGTGTTTTTGGTAAATTAATATGTGTTACTAAACAAATCATTGACAACAATCGGTATAGTCATATTATTTTCTTAAGAATAATAAAAAACTCTTCGTTTTAAAAAAAAAACCACTATTTATTTAAAAAATTGCTTTTTTAAACTCAATAACAGCCGTTTAAAAAAGCAATTTTTTTAATAAATAGTGGAAGTTTTGTTAAAACGAAGAGTTTTTTTATTATTCTTAATAAGATGGACTTCCAAAAAGTAAGGGTTAGTACAATCAATTTTATATTATTTTCTCCTTTTTTTATACATATTTAATAAATAATTAAAATAGATCAATAAATGATACCTTTATAATCCTTTTCGTAATAATGACTTAGCTTTACCTATTATTTAAATAAGATTATGTTTATGTTGCTTCGTTCACTTCGGCTTGTCACTTTAGCGACTTCGAGCTTCGAAAAAAGAACTGAAAATGATATTAAATAAAGGAGCCCAAAGGGAAATTTATGGCAACGTGGAAGCCATCATATAAACCATCCGCCGTTACCTTTTAATTTTCTTTTAGTAACTGAAAGCGAAATAAATGTTACTTGAAAAATAAAAATTAACCAGACACAATAATGGTATAATAGGGTATCCTTCTTTATTTACTTTTTTTAATTTTAATTAAAAAAGTTTCTTGTAACCAGTCAAATATAAAAAATAGATATTTATGCCATTAGTTACGAAATGCCTAATTTCGTAACTGATGTTTACAACAATGCAATTAATTATTTTCTCCTGAACATTTAGACAGCTTAAATATTATTTAATCATTTCTTTTAATGACATGCAATATTATGCTGATTTAAATTAGGTTCTCCATAATAGTATAAATATCTACCTTCAGAATCAATTTCCTCATTGGCGACCAATAAATATGGGGATAACTGGCATTCTAACCAACGTAACTTTCCACTGATAATTTCATCCAACGAATAGGTCTCACTGCACATCAATTATATTTTATCACCCCATAAGTGATTGAGCAATTGCCCATAGGTTGTTATATAATATCGACCATAGTCTCACTAATGAAATTTAACGCACCAATGAACGTTCATTGATTAGCAACAGCACGAATGATCTTAACAGTTTCGCACAATACGGACTAGTTGATTTAAGTGGACTATATTCGATTAAAATGTTGAAGTTATTGAAAACAATAAAGATCCAAAATTCCTTTTCAAATCGAGTTTACTAAAATTAATTAAATTGATTGTACTAACCCTTACTTTTTGGAAGTCCATCTTATTAAGGATAATAAAAAACTCTTCGTTTTAACAAAACTTCCAATATTTATTTAAAAATTGCTTTTTTAAAAGACTCAATGACAGCTGTTTTGCTATGAAGCATCGTCAGATTGACATTTAAGTTACATTTTGTTTGTTTGTAGCTAGGTACCTGATATTTAGGTAGTATTAAGGCTAGACCAAGTATGGAAGTAATAAGACATAACAATATTAAAGCCTAGATGTTATTAGCCCTAAGGGATTATCCTGGATGTATTTCCCTCTAAGATCAGTATAACTGTGCAATGATATAGAAAAACCAGGAAAAAACTATATCATGCTGATCTTTACAATAACTTAATATATTTGTGTTACAATTACGTCTTATCTATGTATAAAATGAAGACTCAACCAAAGCAAACACTTTAAAAGTGGAGAACTTCCCAGATTTATTTGTTCATTAACAACTTTAAATTGTGGATCTGCTAGATGTCTTTTTATTTCAAGTTCTTCAAGGAAATCTAAATTTTGTTTTTTTTATTACAAATGTGTAGTATTTGGATGTCATTGGTGTGAAAGAGTGAGGTTGGATGTTCAAGTAGGTGTTTTGCATAATTTGACTTATCTGGTTGTTTTAATCTATATGCTCTTAAATGTTCGTTAAATCTTACTTCAAAATTTCTTTGTGTTTGACCTATATATACAGCATTACACTTTGGACAATTAATTTTGTAAACATCAGATTTTTTTAATTTAGGTAATTTTGTTTTTACATTTAACAATTTTGTACCAACATTATTTTGTGTTTTAAATGATATTATTGCTGATGTTGCCAAAAATATCATTTTTGATATTTTATTGGAAATACTTCCACAATATGTAATATTTTTATAACTTTTAATTTCTTTAGTTTGTTTAGGAAATATTAGTTGTAGTGCCACTTTCTGTTCTTTTTTATTAATTAATGTATTTATCAAATGAATTGGGTAGCCATTAGATGTAGCTATTTGTTTTATGATATAAATTTCTTTATCAAAGTTAATTTTGTCCATTGGAATTGAAAATGCCCTATGTATCATGGAATTATAAGCTGCTAATTTATGTGTTATAGGATGATTTAAATTATATGGTATGGTTACATCTGTTTGTGTTGGTTTTCTGTATATTGAATAATTTAGTAAATTATTAACTTTTTCAATTTTTAAATCTAGAAAATTAATTGAATTATTTTCTTCAACTTCTAAAGTAAAATTAATTTTAGGATGCAAGGTATTAATATAATTAAAAAATATATCTAATTGTCGTTCGCTACCTACAAATCCTGCTAACACATCATCAACATATCTATACCAAAATACAATATTGTTTTTATAACTAGAATTAAAGATTTTGTTTTCTAAATTATCCATAAAAATATTTGCTAAAATTGGAGAAATGGGACTTCCCATTGGAAGACCCTCATTTTGAATATATACTTTGTTATCAAAAGTAAAATAATGCATACATTAAATAAGTCAATTATATCTGATATTATTCCTGGATGGATATTTCTTTCATCTAATATCTTTTTAACTAGAACTATACATTCTTTAGGAGGAATTTTAGAGAACATATTAGTTACATCAAATGATACTAATTTAGTATTATTTTGTAATTTACATTTATTTAATTTATTTATCAAATCTAATGAATTTTGTACTGAATATTTAGATGTGTAACCATAATTATTTAGAATAGTATTTAATTTTTTAGCTACCTTAGTATTAGGAGTGTTAACATACGAAACTACTGGTCTAATTGGTTTTGACTCTTTATGTAATTTAATAGTTCCATATAATTCTGGACATTGAGGATTTTTATTTACTAGATATTTTTTATCATAGTCATTTAATAGATAATTTGAATCATTTACATGTTCTCTTATTTGGTTAGAAATTTTTTTTTTTTAGTGGGATCGTTTCTTTAGAATTTTGACATTACTTGACATTATGAAATCATTCACTTTAGATTTATAATCTTCTTTTTTTAAAATTACTGTTGAGTTACCTTTATCTGATTTTGTAATGACTAGGTTATTTTGATCTACTTTATTTTTGATTGATTTTAAAGCTAAAATATCATTTTTATTAATTTGACTTTGACTTTTAAATTTATTTGGTTTTATGTCACTAATAAGATTGCAGATTGCAATAAGATAGAAAAATTAATGAATTCACAACATACCAACAAACAATTTACACAACATAATAACATAGTAAATTCTCATGTACCAATACATTTTGCTCCTCGGTTTGTAAATCTATCAGACACCATTTTTTCAAATAATGAAAATAAATTTTTAGATAAAGGTTTAAAATATTGCATACCACCTAAATTTACTAATAATATAAAAGAAATTTTAGCCACTGATTCTGAAATAGCTTTGGGAACAAATTTAAATAATTTTATTTATGAAAAAATGCAAATAGCAAATCTTATTAGTGACATAAAACCAAATAAATTTAAAAGTCAAAGTCAAATTATTAAAAATGACATTTTAGCTTTAAAATCAATCAAAAATAAAGTAGATCAAAATAACCTAGTCATTACAAAATCAGATAAAGGTAACTCAACAGTAATTTTAAAAAAAGAAGATTATAAATCTAAAGTGAATGGTCGCATTCAGGTAATTTGTAGCGATATAGCACTGCAGCGCTTTTACGCTAGAATTCGCTGAACTGACTTTTAAATTAGTTGACATGTGACATATTTAATTAGTGTTCTGTGTGTGACATGACGTTTGGGTTTATTTCCTAACCTTTATTTTAAAATAAAAATGAATAATATAGCGCAAATTATTGACGACTATAATGATGAAATGGTTGTTGTTAACATAATTAACAACAACCTAAATATTATTGGACATGTGGTGCAAGCATTGTCGGCTCCATTAGAACCGCCAGTTTATAAAAGAAGAAATCCTGTAAGAAATCAGAACTATGTTGAACAGATAATTCCTTTGTATACTATTTTATGTCAGGCTACTTACCTTTCTTCTTATGTGTAAACAGGTTATTTTATTTGTCACTTTTTGTTTAAAAAATGATTTTTTTGTAAAACGATCTTTTTTAAATATTATCAGTTAGCTTTATTATTATTCTTCTTTCAAACGTCAAAATTTGAAGCGTTCCAGCGTTCCAGCGTACGAATATATATGCTGTACTGCTGCAATAAAGCGCCGCAGCGCTGTAGTTCTAATATGTCAATTCAGCAGCGCGGCTTGATGAAGCGCTGTAGCGCTGCTGTTCCCTGAATGCGACCAATGATTTCATAATGTCAAGTAATGTCAAAATTCTAAAAAAACGATCCCACTAAAAAAAAAAAAAAAATTTTCTAACCAAATAAGAGAACATGTAAATGATTCAAATTATCTATTAAATGACTATGATAAAAAATATCTAGTAAATAAAAATCCTCAATGTCCAGAATTATATAGAACTATTAAATAACATAAAGAGTCAAAACCAATTAGACCAGTAGTTTCGTATGTTAACACTCCTAATACTAAGGTAGCTAAAAAATTAAATACTATTATAAATAATTATGGTTACACATCTAAATATTCAGTACAAAATTACGACAATTAGATATATTTTTTAATTATATTAATAACTTGCATCCTAAAATTAATTTTACTTTAGGAGTTGAAGAAAATAATTAAATTAATTTTCTAGATTTAAAAATTGAAAAAGTTAATAATTTACTAAATTATTCAATATACAGAAAACCAACACAAACAGATGTAACCATACCATATAATTCAAATCATCCTATAACACATAAATTAGCAGCTTATAATTCTATGGTACATAGGGCATTTTCAATTCCAATGGACAAAATTAACTTTGATAAAGAAATTTATATCATAAAACAAATAGCTACATCTAATGGCTACCCAATTCATTTGATAAATACATTAATTAATAAAAAAGAACAGAAAGTGGCACTACAACTAATATTTCCTAAACAAACTAAAGAAATTAAAAGTTATAAAAATATTACATATTGTGGAAGTATTTCCAATAAAATATCAAAAATAATATCTTCGGCAACATCAGCAATAATATCATTTAAAACACAAAATAATGTTGGTACAAAATTGTTAAATGTAAAAACAAAATTACCTAAATTAAAAAAATCTGGTGTTTACAAAATTAATTGTCCAAAGTGTAATGCTGTATATATAGGTCAAACACAAAGAAATTTTGAAGTAAGATTTAACGAACATTTAAGAGCATATAGATTAAAACAACCAGATAAGTCAAATTATGCAAAACACCTACTTGAACATCCAACCTCACTCTTTCACACCAATGACATCCAAATACTACACATTTGTAATAAAAAACAAAATTTAGATTTCCTTGAAGAACTTGAAATAAAAAGACATCTAGCAGATCCACAATTTAAAGTTGTTAATGAACAAATAAATCTGGGAAGTTCTCCACTTTTAAAGTGTTTGCTTTGATTGAGTCTTCATTTTATACATAGATAAGACGTAATTGTAACACAAATATATTAAGTTATTGTAAAGATCAGCATGATATAGTTTTTTCCTGGTTTTTCTATATCATTGCACAGTTATACTGATCTTAGAGGGAAATACATCCAGGATAATCCCTTAGGGCTAATAACATCTAGGCTTTAATATTGTTATGTCTTATTACTTCCATACTTGGTCTAGCCTTAATACTACCTAAACATCAGGTACCTAGGTTACAAACAAACAAAATGTAACTTAAATGTCAATCTGACGATGCTTCATAGCGAAACAGCTGTCATTGAGTCTTTTAAAAAGCAATTTTTAAATAAATATTGGAAGTTTTGTTAAAACGAAGAGTTTTTTATTATCCTTACTAAAATTAAAATAAAGAAAAATATTTATCAGTGTACTGATGTGTGTTTAATCCATCGGGCAATTAGCCAATTTGTTGATTTTATTATATTTATTGTTACACATACACATCGAATTACAGCCATTTATTTTAAACAAAAGAGTAAAATTACAACGCGAGTCTATTGTTAAGAAAGCAAAATTTCTATTTTACAAATAATCACTCTTAACAATAAGAGGTATATTATCAAGCATCAAGTCTATTTGTTGGTTTTGTATTAAAATAAAGCTGCAATGATAAAGAAAAATAATTTTAAAAGCGCCTGCAGCTCTTTAAGGAGAAAGAATTAACAATTTCAGATTTGCCCAGATCCATCTCTCCGTCTTTCCAATAAACGTTTGGCGTCTGTATTAGTGTAAATTAATGGATATTTACAAGTTTTGAGTGAGAATCACAGAAATAAATCAGGTCAAAAATGTAGAGTTTTTTATTTCACATTTCTACAGGTAACTCCTAAAATAGAATAATACAAAAGAAGTAAGATTTAGTTTTGTAAATAATTAGTGTAAGATTAATACTATTTTAGATTAAATAATTAGTAGAATTTTTGATAAGGTCAGAACAGGTTATACGTATATAAAATTTTGGTATTTAACAATAAATGCTTTAATAATTATAAAAATTTAGCAGTAAAACCAAAAATCTATAGATTGTTATGTGTAAAAACAAGAATATATAAAAGGAACCATAATGGTAATATTTGTCGTTTCTGTTTTTCTTTTTTCCATATTTGTTTTTTTCATTTTGTTGAGGATTTAAAGTTTTCAATTTAAAAAAATAAAACACCCAACAACAAATTTACCCATGATGAATAAACAGCTAAACGTTTGAACGAAACTTGGACGTAAGATGGACTTCCACAAAGTAAAGGTGAGTAAAATAAATTTTTTATTTGTTCATGAAATAATTTTGAGGTTATGTGATTATTTTAAGTATACCTTAGGGTAGATCCACACGACACATACTTTTGTTTGTACAATCTTAAAGTCTCAGTAAAAATGCATGAACATATGCTTAGACAAAATTTCATAGAAGTCTATGTGAAAGTTGGTTCGTCTGGAAGTACTGTAACGTTTATTTATTTTTACTAGTCTTTTAATTTATTTTTATACTATTTAAATCACTAACACTGTTTAATTTATATAACACAATTTATTTACAATACTTTAATTTATATAAGACAATCTTTCTAATCGCATTTATCTAACAACATACTACTAACTAACTAAAATATTCAAATCGGTCCTTAATATATAGGTAAGTATTGTTCCCGCATACTCCGGTCTATTCTCGATCGTATCGAGTCTAGATGCTTCGCTCATCGGGCGCCGTATATTCTCGAAGACTCTCGTATCATCTGTTTCCTTCGCGTCTGGTCAAAGCGCCAGGGGCGTACTCGCACAACAGTACCTTTACTGAACATAATTGAATAGTTTATAGGGCGAATAAAGTATGTATATCTACAGTGCCCAATAAAAAAGTACAGAAAACTTTCTCCCACTATACAACCACAACTTTAATTTTTAAAGATTTCTCAATATTAAAGTTTTCTAATCAGGCAGCTACTATACAGTATATTTTCTTCCTGTGATATGGCTAAGTTAATTTGTTCTTTTTTTTTTTAAAGGCAGTCAATAAAAAAAGTAAGAAAGAAAAAAAAGAACTAGCTTTATTGTAGAAAGAATTATTTAAAATTTGTGGACAAAGCTGTAGCCTAATTAAGATTTATATAAAAATTGTTAAGTTACCTCTTGAAAAGCTACTTTTATGGGAAAACAAGTAGGTTATTTCTTGTTGCATATTTACAAGTACATTACCTTTTTAAATATTCTATTAAATTTAATTAATCGTAGGTTTCTAAGATATTTTCTAGTTTAGTATTATGTATACTCTATTGATTTTCATTGCGGTGGGGTAAGTGGTAAAACAAGGTACATAAGGGACCGCTGTAAATCAAATTGGACATGTCAAACATGGTTGACAGAAGGAAACACATTGTTGTCCGGATATACTCAATGTTGCTATTAAGGCAAAACATGTCTACGTCTATTCACCACTATAGTTAATAGTGGTACGAACAAACTAAACATTATCCTAAAATATTTTATAATATAAGGACGTAAATGAAATTTATTTGGTTTTCTTATATTTATTATAAAAATTGGTTATCACATATAATTGACCGTTTTTAGCTATGTTAACTAAAATATATATTTATGGATATTCCAGTCGGTTTTATTTACAGATCGGATAAACATGTATTCATTAACATAAATGTTGCAAATATGTATTTTCCATTTATTGGCGATAGTAATAGTAATTTTACGTTGTTGATTCGCTCTCGCAAATATGGATATTCTGTAAATTGTATGATTTTTTTTATTTGGCTTTGATCATCCTTACCAGCTAATTGCATAACCGTGGCAGGTATATAAATAACAAGTTACGTTGGTTTGTAGTAATTGATTTTCTCGGTGATATTAACAAATTTGACTACATAATTCTTTGAAGTATTTAGTACCAAAAGGTAC
The DNA here is from genome assembly GCA_035357415.1 of Ophraella communa. Classification (NCBI taxonomy): domain Eukaryota; kingdom Metazoa; phylum Arthropoda; class Insecta; order Coleoptera; family Chrysomelidae; genus Ophraella; species Ophraella communa. The sequence goes on from CM068979.1 coordinate 54,963,751, forward strand.
ACAAACTGACCGTCTGTATGGGTGTGCTCAGGATGTGTGGGTAATCATATACTGATCTATGAAGCTTCCAGTTTTAGTCCGAGTTGATTTCTCTAATGTCGGTCGCTTTTCGCATCCTAATTTCCAGCGTCTTCTGTCGAAGCAATCCTCATTTGTCAAATTTCTGGTAATCATTGTTTCCACTACGTCATCTCTACACAAGCGTCTTGGACTTCCTAGTTTTCTTATTGTTTGTGGAGTCCATTCCCAGATCTTTTTTGGCCATCTTTTATTTGACATTCTTTGCAAGTGTCCACACCAGTTTAATCTTTTGGTTTCGATTGTGTCGATTATATCTAGCTCAATTTTCATCTCTGTCCGAATATCATCGTTTCTTACTCTATTAAGTTCAGTAAGCCGGCAGCATCGTCTCCAGTAGTCCATCTCCATGGCTTTTATTTTTGATTTGTTTCTCTGGTCTATCTACCACAGTACGGTGCCGTACAGTCCAATGCTTTCTATTATGATTTTATAGATTCATCTTTTGTTTTATTTTTTTGCTCCATAATAGTCCGTGTAATTGTCTTGTAGCTGATCTTGCTTGGCATATTCGTGTGGCTATTTCGTCATTACTTACTGAGTTTGTTGTTATTTGGACTCCTAGGTATCTTTCCGTTGCTTTTATGCTTCTCCTTTCAATTTGTATGCTCTCCGGCTTTTCTCCGATCACCAAATACTCAGTTTTTTGCATGTTGACTGAGAGGCTCCACTTGTTATATTCCTCTTCAAGTTTCCGCAGCATATAACTTATATCAGTCTCTTCTTTTATCACCAATAGGGATGCCCATGTCGCGACACTTTCTTCTCCACAATGAGAGTGCCTCGTTTAGATACATCTTAAAAAGGGTAGGTGCCACCCTTGTATAAGTCCCTTACTAAATATGGGTTTAATTCCTTAAATTTTTATTTGAATGAAACAGTGAATTAGCAAACTTGCAGATATTGCATTAAAGAGAATCCTTATTAGATGATTTAGGCTCACATTCAGCGTCGTCAAATGTATGGACAGGTTTAATGTATGTTAGAGTTATATAGGTCATTTTATCTTTGATAAGCATCTTACGGGACCAATATATTTTGATTTTTTACAAGATAACCTTACACCTCTTAAAAAGGGTGAGTGCTACCCTTGTTTAAGTCCCTTATTAAATATAGGTTTAATTCCTTAAATTCTTATAACAAATTTTTATTTTTATGAAACAGTGAATTAGCAAACTTGCAGATATTGCATTAAAGAGAATCCTTATTAGATGATTTAGGCTCACATTCAGCGTCGTCAAATGTATGGACAGGTTTAATGGATGTTAAAGTTATATAGGCCATTTTATCTTTGATAGGCATCTTACGGGACCAAAAGATAACCTTACACTTCCCTAAATGACTACCTAGAAGATATTATGATTTTACACCACTTGATTTTTTCCTTTTGTCGGTTATAAGAAATTGATTTCTTTTTCAATGCCAAGACCCCCAAATTTGCCAGGCTATTGCACTGACACAAAATGTGTTCAGGAGTTTTTTGTTTAAGTTATAGATTCTGCACATGTTTGAGTCTGTTAATCCTATCACCTTAAGCTGTCTATTCAGCTATTAATGCCCTATTATTATACTTAATACTGTTTTGACCAATTCTCTCTTTGCTCATTAGGTCTACTGTAAACTTATGTAAATGTTTAATTATGAGATCTGTTTCTCTTGCCTCTGTACTGGTGAATATCTCTACCACTGGAGTGATTTTTGCAATTACATAGAAAGGTTCTGCCTTTTCACTGCCTGTATGATTCTCATGCCCAGGCTCCTATTACTTTTTAAAGCATGCACAAATCTCATACTGTATTAAACCAGCCTTCCAGTGCAACTATAGGAGTGGCTTTTATGGCACCCATGATATACAGGCCTTTGGATCTTGTGTATTACTTAATATCCCTACTAGTCCTATTTGATCTGTTTTTATCAACCACACCAATGGTCCGTATCCATCCAGCTATAGGATAATTTTGGGATACTCCTCAATTTTTCCACTCGTTCTTTTGTAATATTTTTGCAATCTCTTGATCCTTTACAAGTACGATGACCTCAACCCCATGCTAAACAAGTATTTAGTATTGTACTCAAATATGGCAATAATAAACTCACCCCTAATGATGGGTTTTGCTAAAAACTAGAAGTGTTTCGAAATACATCAGAGAAAATAGCCAAAAAACCAAATACAAATTATAAAAATTTTCCAAGGGATGGCGATTTAAAAAAAGTGACATTTGTTTATTAAAAAAAAACGCCTTTATTTACCAATTGCGTTGGCGTTGAATTACCCTTCACTTTTACTCACTCTACTTTGTTATTCGTCGATATCAATACATAGCACACAAAATAGCTGTGGATTTATTTAATTTTAACTCTGTTTTCAATTTTGATGGACACGTTTTACAAAGCAACAATTGAAATACTTTCTACTGCAAAATTCAATTTCATAAAACATTACAATTTTAATTAAAACGGTATTACATCATTTAAACACCTTAAAAAACAACAAAGCTACCAAACAACTCTTTTTGTTAGATTCAATTTAATGTGAAAAAACCAATATTGCGTATAAAAACGAGAAAAAGAAAAACTTAATCTGTTAACATAAACTTTATTAATTTGTTGTATAAAGCAGTTTGCAAAAGCTTAAGATATTGATTTAATTAATTTATATTAAGGAAAGTTAATATTTTTTAAATAATATAAAATTAGAAATTAAATTTTAAAAATTAATCTTGAGTTTACTAATCCACAACGGCAAAACTACAGTTTGTGTCCTATTTGAATATCGAGTTGAACAATTCAAGAATTTTTACATATACGTACAACAAGAGCTTAAATTATTTCCGGAAATAAGCGTGGTAGAGAAATATATCATATTTTTATTTGTCTGTGGTCTGTACGTTAAGGTTTCAGCGTTCTATGTCGTTTCAGCTGTCAAAAAATTTCCACTTAAATATCGGGGCGCAACGAAAAAATTTCCGGAAATGTTTTAAATTGCCATGGTAACAAGTCAAAATTAAGACATTTTATTAGTGAACAAGTAGAGGTTTGAAATTTTCAAAACAAAAATGTAGCATATATTGTAAATGGGTTAACTTTCATTTAGATGAAATCAGTTATAGAGAAACTGTTGGCATGGCAAATATTGTTGTGACAAGTAGTAAACAAAAATCCAAATAATACGCTGAGAAAATGCGTGGTTGTTAAAACAACAACTTCAGCCTAAAACTAATAATACAAAAAAATTCCTTCTCATGGTAACCGTTCTAATGAAGAAAGGATGAAAACCCTATCAATAGATTTAAAATTCGGCACAGAGTCGACGTTTTCCAATTCGCATGTGCAAATTGCGAAACGTCCACCAGGCACACTCGCTTCGCTCGCGATATCAATCTGCATCGGTATTACTTTACTAGTTAACACAACAATAACTACCATGACAACAGTTTTCTACAACTGGTTTCAGCTATATGAAGGTGGTGACAACACGGCAACCGCGCATTTCCTTACCAAATGATTTGGGATTTTGTTTACCCGTTACCTTGGTCATGATTGCCATAGCAACAGGTTTTCCATAACTTATTTTAGCTAAATGAAAGTTGGCCCGTAAATTGTAAATAAATAATACCATCAATATCTCAGGAATGGAATGTGCTATCATCATCATCATTTAATATGGCATCACCTATAAATTCAAAAAGTTAATAAAATAAGGTAATTAAAAAAAATATTTTCATTATTTAATAGTCCACCTAACTATTCAAAATTGAAAATCATTTGACTTATCTATGTATTTTAATAGCGATTTTTACAACACAATACTTATAATCAATTATTACTATTATAATTATTCTCAAATAAAAACAAAAATTATTGCATCTGTTAATAATTACCTTGTCACTGTCATGTCATGTGAAACGGGAGTGGCTGGTGAGCCGTCCATAATTTTTATTAGTTTTGAAAACTAATATTTAAAAAGTATAATGCCAGTAGTGAAAAAAATGCTATATCACCCACGGCTTCTCGGTCTCAGGCGAAACTTTAAGGTCTTTAATGGACCTCGACAATAACTCACTTTACACTTAATGCACTTGGCACTTATTTACTATTATTTTTATACTTTATGCTTCTATATTTAATTTAGATTTTAATATTTTTTCGTAACATATTTTTATAAAAAAAATACAGTATAATTTCAGAACGCTGATTGTTCATTCAATAGTTTATCTAGTCTAAATATCACTTAATAAAAATTTCATTGACACAAAAAGCAAATTTTCATATATAATAATGAAAAAATCTATTAAACTACTATAATTTGGCCATTCTTTTAAATGTCAATATATCGATGCTAATCAGCGAAACAGCCGTAATTCTAATTTAAAACATAATTTTTTCAAATAAATTTGGAAGTTATGTTCAATCGAAGAGTTTTTTATTATTCTTAATAGGATGGACTTCCAAAAAGTAAGGGTTGGTACAATAAATTTAATAATAAACACATTTATTTAGGAAACAATGTTTATAGAACTAAGAAATAAACTACAAATATTTACCTAAAAATGTTTTTCAAAATAAATAAAATGTACACATTTATGTTTTCCAGTACCTACAATGATTTAAACTATCAATGAATTTATATAGCATTTTCAACAAGTAAATTTGTAATTCAATTGCTTCTTATTTAAATTTTATTCACAACATACTTTTCTCGTGAATGAAACCACAAAATGAATTCTTAACTGGTACAATGTGTATATACTTTAAAATTTAAGTAAATAACCCGTCTCGTTTGCATGACAGTCATTATTCTATATCTTCTTCAGCTATTTAATTAACAATTTACGATTGTGCACGTTTGGTAAGAATTTTTATAATAAGGACAAACAAAACTCCCTTTAGGCTTTCAATTATTACAAAGTGCAAAGCAAGACCATAAATAATCCTACCAAATGTTAAAATTTAATATAGAAAAAACTTTAAAATTGTTTAAAAGGAGTTCACATTTTTTAAAAGTTTAATATAATAACATAGAATAGTAATATGTATTCTTAAAATTATGATATAGAAAACAAAAACCATTAAACATTTTTATTAACTAACTAAATAAAAGTTTCTGGTAACTATGTGCCACTTACCATTTCACTGTCTCTACCATATTAATGGCCTAATATAACCATGAAATACTCGGTATCAATTAAAAAAGACTTTTTTAAATTTTGCACTTATAAAAATCTTCATTATAAAACGCATTTGCGTATCGTAATGTAACTTATACGCACGCAAATTTTCGTTTTAAATGATTGGCAACATGTGAAATGAAGTCTCTAATGACAAGACTATTGACAATGTCATTTGAGGCAAATAGCAATTTATTTATTTTATATTGTTCTATAAAAAAGTACTTGTGAATATAAATATCATCTTTAACTTTATAATCTATTATTATTGGAGTATTATTTATTTTAAAATATCTTAAAATTTAACATTTAATCATTTAAATTTTAAAACTATCAAATGTTATAATTTACACAACAATAGAGTACCTAAGTTTTTAAATATGACGGAAATGCAGATTTCATAATATATGTGGATCAATTGTATTAGCATTTCGCAACTGATACTATCAAGGAAAATGCGGTAAAAATCGGAATTTTGCTTAGTGGTATCTGAACTGAAAGATACACTTCTAATAAATTTGTGCCTCCCGGTCGAAAGAAAAAACTTTTGACGAATTGATAAAACTATTAAACTCGCAATTGTGGAGAGAACATCTCTAATTTTATAGTGTGTTTATAGAACCTAATGAACCAGTTTCAAGCTAGTATGCTCGCATTAGAAGTCTTGTAATAAATTGTGATTTCGGTGCGAATCTACAGGAAGTTTTAAAATACAAATGTATTTGCTGTTTAAGCAAAGACAATGTTTTTGACGCAATGTGCGAGTTAAAGAAGACGCATACCTAAGAATCTTTAAAGCATGGAAGGATATGCAGAATTTAATATTGAAATAAATTATCGTAGATAAGAGATTGTGATCATGCTGGATAGTCAAGCAGCTTAGTTCACGTACAATCAGTTCAAAGATGGTTTGGGAATGCCTACTATGGGTTCCAAAAACATAGGAATAGAAGAGAAACAAACAGCACATAAGCTGGCAAAAAAAGGAGCTGAAATCCCACATCTGGGACCAGAACCATCTTGTGGGATCAGCAGTAGCGCAATCTTAGAAAAGCTAAGAAAATAAATGAAAAGAAGAAATACAAGTACTGGAATCAGCTGAAAGGAAAATGAACAAGACAATCTACAACTACAAGAGATCTCTCAGTTGCCTGAAGCTTATCCCAGGGCCAGATCCCTAAGAGCATACGAAATAGAAGAAGAAATGCCTGATATGAAGCCCGATGATGTCCTAAACTTTCTTATTAAAATAGGACTAAAAGAGTTTGAGAAAATATCAGAACTATGATAAGTAAGGGGAGACATAATGAATCTTGTAGATCACTTATTACTTATTACCCCTTACTTCACCTACAAACATACATGCAAGGGATTTCCCACTTCGGAATACCAATAAAACTATCTATATACGCGCAAGAAAAAAAAAACAAGAATATTGTATAGCATAAAACATTAGAATAATAAACACACTTTTTTTATTATTTATACCAATTCGAATCCAATATTCATAGTTAAGACAGGACACTGTCTGTCGGGTTATCTAGTTTTTCTATAAACATTGGACCAAGAATTCGATATTCTATTATACCTATGCAAATGTTAACTTTCATTATCACGAAGATGCAGTATTTGTTCATAATACATCGATAACAATTATTTAACAAGTATTTACTTCCGACAAAATATTGCTGTATTTCTGTCCTCTGCTATCGTATCGGCCCATTGTTTGCTGCACATGAGGTACATTTTCGCCCAGTAGAACCTTTCTTGAACTATTTGAAAGGCTTTCACCTCCAGCACACACTTTGCACATCTGTTTACGGATCTTTTTAAAATGTAATCTGTTTCTAGTTGGTCCTCCATAATAATACAGGTTCAATTTGGGAAAGCAGTTCTTTGTGGGGCAATCCTGTGCCACGGTCTTCGGGAGGGCGTCTGCGATTCAGTGCCATGCTCCAAATTTGTGTTTGGTTTTAAAGTCATATTCTTTGAGCTTAAACCATCTCGCTTTTTATTCTTCAAGTTGTTTAAAGCTACTTCAAACTAGAGTGGTAGGAACTAATAAGAAACTCATAGAAACGCTCCATGGGGCTTTACAGCTACAAATAACTCTAACTTTCGGTAATGCAATTATTATTTTCTGTTAATAATAATAAAAAACTTTTTTAATCACAAGCTAATTTTTTCAAATAAACTTAAAAGTTACGTTAAAACGAAGAGTTTTTTATTATTCTTAATAAGATCGACTTCCAAAAAGTAAGGGGTTAGTACAATAAATTTTATTATTTTCCGGCTTTAGATTGGCAGAAGTATCCAAGAACTCTTCCTTTACTACTACTTTAGTATGGTGACAGGAAGGCCTCAATTATTTCAAAACTAACGTCAGTGTCTAAAATACGTTTTCCTTCAAATAGTCAAGGGTTGAAGATGAAGTTAGCTTTTTCTTTAATCACTCAAATGCCTTTTTGTATATTGTTTGTAAGCCAACAAGCGTACACAAGAGTGCGTCTGGATACTGGGTACAGCAAAGGGCGAAGAAGAAGAATGTGTCATTTCACTCTCATGGACTTCTTCTTTTAGTTTACTTACGCTATAAGTCCAATACCAGAGGATCAAAAGTATAAAACCTATGCTACGTATAAGAGGTGTGCGATATAAAATTGCATCAAAAATAAAAAAAAAGGTTAGTATATTAATATGGGAAACTTACTAGATGGTTGGAGTGTGCTTAGGTATCTATTAGCAAAAAATAACCAAAATCCAAAAAATTTGTATCAAACTTAGATTTAACTGTTGCTTATTATATTTTTTTTTTGTTTTATATCTGACTTTATTATACTAAACTGCTGCAACTTTCCAAAAAATTGAAAAAACACGGGAGAAATGCATAAAATGCACAAAATATAAATATACATCAATTTTTAACCCATTACAGTTTCTTAAATCAAAAATCATTCATTATTACCATAGTCATCAGAAACATGCCATACAGTATTTTGCATTCTTACCATCCTTATCAGAAAACAAACTAGCCAATACTGTATATGGCCAGCACTACTATTGATACTAATTCTTAGGTTTCTAAACTACCTATACAATTTCCCATAATCACTTAAAATATTAAACCGTGAATAACGAGGGAAAACTTGGTATAAAATTGTATCAAAATAAAAATTATTTAGACATACCTGTACAGTATCTAAATAGTTCAAAAATCAAAATAAAAATTATTTAGACATACCTGTACAGTATCTAAATAGTTCAAAACTCGCTTTAACTGGTAAACTTTATCCTCAGACATAATAATTTAATATACTATTTCTATGAATTAAATTTTTTTTTCTTTTGGAACAAAGTGTACATTTATCTAGTATTTATTCTGATTTTCTGTATAATAATAATTTTTATCCAAATAATAAAAATAACTAATTCTAAAGTAAATAAAAGTAAAAAGTAAATATTTTGCCAAGTTACATTTAAAATTAATTTGGCGTGTAATAATATTTACGTTTTTTATTTAGAATATTATGGAACTTTATATCTCAATTACGTCATATTTTAATAACCAAAACAATTCTGTTAAAAACCTATACTGAAAAGTATCCTTTGTAATAAAACTGCACACTCTGTAAATCAAGAAGATGGTTAAATAAAAGAGCACAATATACTATGTGATTGTTTCGTATGAGATTTTTATTGTTTGCGGTACTCTGGTTCAAATTGTTTTGTTTAATTACCAAACTTGTTGATTCGCATTACATTGGGCCAGCTTTCTGGAATTTTGAATATCCACAAAGGGAAAATGAGAATGTTAACGGTTTCTGCTACCTACATTCCCAACAATTTATGTTGAAAGGGTTGTTTAATGGATTACTGGTGAGGGTTGACTGGATTTTTTATAAAATTCAATTTCATAAGAAATTGCCTTTTGGACATTCAATAAAAGACAGGTATTGCTTTTTATAAAATATAATAGTTATGAAAAAGTTAAATATCTAAATAAAGTTTATTCGACTCTAAATATGACAGTGCGAAACTGATATCTAGAATACAGAATTAAGGCTGTTTTATCCTTGCACTCTTTTGGCGTTTTCTAATATCTCTGATATTTATGAATAAAATAATTTCATTTTTCATTGCAGAGACATTGAAAAGAAAACTCCGAGCAATCTATAGGTTTTAGATTTTTATGTTGAGTTTCTGTTAAAAAAAAATTTTTTTCTAAAATGAAAACTCAATATAGTTATGAGGTAAATAATTTCGAGAAAATAATATTATTTAGAACTACTAAAAGTATCTCGCACTCTTTCACCTTTTTGCTACTACTGGTGTGCTACGCGCTAGTGAGAATTATCAAAAACCCCAGGGTCGAACTCTACGATACTTTTCATGAGACTAAACAAATTTTTACGAAATTTTCACCATAAATCGAGTATATGAAAATGTGATAAATAGAAGTTTTTAAAAATGAAAAAGCAGATAAAAAGGAGATATATATATCTGATTGAAACAAAAAATTATAAATATATATAAAATTGATAAGAGTGAATTATTATACAAACTATTAAAAGTTTCTTTAAAGCTTTTATAGATTTTAAAACAAAGTAAAAATTAATGAAATTAATAATAATAAAAAACTCTTCGTTTTAAAACAACTTCAACGTTTAATTAAAAACGAAGAGTATTTTATTATTCTTAATAAAATGGACAAAAAGTAAGGGTTATTGCAATAAATTTAATTAATGAAATAATTCTAATAAATTTGTATAACTCTAGGAACCGGTTTTACTATACACAAAAGTAAAGGGGGTGTCAGACGATTTAAATATCAAAAGAAATACAAAAGTTTAAAAAAAAACATGGATATGTTTAATGGGTCAATTAAGTTTATTTTTCAAAATAATAAATTCTTTGGGTTGAGTTTTTAAATATCATTAAAAATAAAATAATATACTCATTTGCAATATTGGCTTTAGGTAAGAGGGTTTTAATTGATTTAAATTAAAATCTCTAAAAAATTAAAATAAGGTTGTTTATTTGGCGCACTCTTTCAGTTCTTTCCTATCTCCCTTTTTTTTAATAAAATTATTATATTTTTTGCGGAGCTATTCAAAACAAACCACGAACAATATGTGGGTTTTAAATTTTAATAAACAAAAACTAATATTTATTTTTTTCAATTAGTAAATAGGAATTTTTTTAAATCTAGAGATTATTCCTTATTTTTTTTAGTTTTTTTTTTAATTACAATTTTTTTTAATATCGAAAACTATATGAGTTTTGAGGTAATTCGTTTTGAAATAATATTATTTATAACCGGTAGAAATATATCACAATATTTCACACTTCTGTTTAAAATATATAGCGATATTTTATATATCTGCTCCACCACATATATAGGTACATAGCCAGCCAGGGCCCACCCATCGCCTGTACCTATATATTCCAAAATTTTTACTCTTTGTGTAACTATAACTTCCTAATATCTGAGTTATTTATAAATACAACCATTTAACTTGTTTACTGAGGTATTCAACAAAAAGTTCCATAAATCAATAGTATTTAATTTTTATATTGTATTGTGCTAGATTAAAAAAATTAACATAATATAAAATTTTTATCCAATATCAATTTTTGAAAAACTAGAGATTGTTCCTGACTAATTAAATCTTGATTTTTTTTTTAAATTAATATGTAATTTTTAAAATTAGTTTCGGAATTCTATTATTTGGAGCTGATGTAAATCAATCACCCTCTCTATTATTTCTATCATCAAAGAATAGGCTAATAAAAAAATAAGAGTGAATTTGCCAGCCTGTCTCCTGGTTTTGAGTGATGAGAAAAAGTGTTGTTTATTTATATCTGTTTTTTACTCGTTTTAGAATTTGAAATAAGAGAGAACTATTTGACGTTTTAATTGACGGTATTCACACTAAGCTAGTGTTACGTACAGATATATTTTATGGGATATATGAGAGACCCTTCAACTTCGCTGGATGAAAAGCGGTAGAACAGCCTTAGCCATATTTTAATAAATAAATGACAGCTTGTTATAGAATATTGGCCTTAACATATCTTGAATATATTTGACTCTATTCTTAGTATAACAGTAGAATGATATAGAAAACCAGAAAAAACTACTATATCATTCAAATTAATATCATAACTTATTGTATTTTTAGTGCACTTAGGTATGTGTCGTCAATAGAGTTAACAGTTAACAGTGGAGAACTTAAATTCTCAATAACATAGTTTTTGAGTATCTTTTCAAAAATCTACCCGATTAACGATGATACTCTGTGGTGCAAATTGTACGTAATATTTCTCTAGCAGGATCCAAAAAACTTCTCCTTTTCTATACCAAATAAAACCAAATTGACAGATAACATATATATTTTTGACAATGACACTTAACAACCGGATTAAAAAATTGTGTATATCAAAAATAACTTTCTACAATAGTAGAGAGATTGGGCAGACAATAGCGTGATATAGTAATTACATATTGTGGTATTTGACGTCTAAGCTTGCTCAGATCAAAAAAATTACCTGATTATTAGCGTAAACGGTAATTTACTTTAAGTCTATGGTTAGGTTTAACGGAAGAAGTTATTAGAAAGATCGGGCAAACACAAATAACGGGATACGCTAATTACGTTCTGCGCTATTTTTAAAAAACAGATGGATAAAAAATAAATTAAAAAAAAATGTTGGGCGTAATTTTATCTTGAGTATTCTTACGGAAATAGAAAGATTTTAAGCCACTTATTTGATTGACGTTATACTTTATCGGTTATTTTGCTTAAGCATTTAGTTAACAAATAACCGATCATCTCATTAAACGAAACGTTATAAGGCGGTAAGGTTTTAACATCATTAGCAAGTGCATTATATTTATCTTGCTGAATAGAAAAAATAATATGGAAATCTATTTAAATGTATTGAAACTATTTACAAATACTTGTAAATAAATTACTTCATTATATAAATATAAATATATTTGAATGTTTTAATTTGTCAACGCTAATTTCCACCCTTAATTTTGACTGCTGTATGCTGTGAAATATGTCAAAATAACAAAATAACTTTTCTTGTGTAACGTGGTTCACAGGTTATTAAAATATTATTTGAAAATGTCATTCTCCATTTTAAAAAGACTGCGCTAACTCAGCTTAACGTTTAGCGTGCAACGTATGTCAAAATTTTATGTGACTCTAATCTCGTTTTACGTTTACGTTATTAGCGTGATTCAGTAAATAATTTAGAACTGCGCATGCGTTTACAAATACTTCGCCCATTTAATTATAGAATTATACTGATATTAGAAGGAGCGTTAGAGATTTTTCTCAACTTACCGCCTTTGTATATTTATATTGAAAGGGAAGCTATGTATGTCAATGGAACAGACGGATGCAAGGTCAGGCCCCAATAAGCTGTAGAATAGACACCGATCAGGATAAGTTATATCAAGAAATAAAAGCAGTCCGCGTTTTGGGGCTGTTCGTAGATCAAATGGTCTCTAGGTATAACTTTTTTTTCAGGTAAATATATCAAAAAAAGGTAACTAGGAAACCGGAGTACGCCTCTAAATTTCAAGCTGCTATACAATATTGTGCAACAAAACTGATTACTCAAAATGTAAAGAACCAGTCCATTGTAATCCATTCTAATAGTCAAGTGGCTCTAGGGGTACTTAATTCGTTTTAGGTCAACTCAAGGATTGTATAGAGCTACGTGTGTGCGATTAATCAGGTGCGAGGCTGCAATAGGCGAACAATTATCTCCCTTATATGCCAGACAGAGGTAGACTTATGAAGAATCTGTCTAGAATTAATGGAAACCGAGATCCACATACCACGCCATTGTGAAAAAATGACAAGATTGCAGTTTTCAGAACTTAAAGTTTAAAAACCTAAATAGCCACCATCGACGCTGATGAACTTCCATAGAATGGCAAGACTGGATGAAGTACTTTAAAATAAATAGGGCAGTACAACAGACCTGCAAAGGTCGCATTAACCATTTTAGAGAACTTTTTTTCTTATAATGAATAAACTATTTTCAAATTTTTTAAAATCCAAAAAACTATGTGTCTTAGGTTTCTTTAGAGGAATGAAAACATATCTCTTACAACTAGATTAAAAGGATGTTAAAGTGTAACTATTTCTATTTGCTTTTCGAAAAATACGCATAGTATTTAATGTAATTCAACATGACATAGGTCTTATAAAACAAAAAGTAGCTTCTATCTGATAGTAATTAAAAAGGATCAAAAACTTTTATGAGTGTAGTGTGGCAGGTAACAGTTCATCAACGAATAAATAAGACTAATGCGTTGTCTACAACAGTCCATAAATAATTAATGACGGTCAGCAAATTATAATTTCATAGGGTCCATTCCTTTGGACCGTTCGCAGCAAAATCCAGGAATTTTAGCATGTCCTGAAATATCCAAAAAGGGACACGGTCACGGTAACCCTCACTTGGATTCGTAGCTATTTTATGATGTATCTGTATTCAGAGAGCTCGGCTCAATTTAAAATACAAATGCTTTTATTCCGTTTACATCCTTAAATTTATGTAACCTTAAATTATAAATAATAACCAAATACCTACTTTAATTGGTAAAAGTTGTCACATTAAATATTAACCTGGTTTTAGGCCCATTCTGTACGGACTGTTTATACGCTGTCAACCATTCTGTTTTTTGCTAATTACATAAACCCGTTAAAAAGCTAGCTTTTGACTAGCCACACTCATATTTGAACGGACCCGTCCCTCCAGAATGCATTTCTCGAGAGCAATGCATTCCGAGGAGAACTCTATCCTCTATCACTTCCGATGAGGCCTCTGTCACCTTTTTCGGACCTTTCACTACCTGGAAATCGTAAGAGGTAGTGTTCGACAGTCTTCCTTTTGGTTAGGGTAATGCGTAAAACTATTCTCCGTTGTCTAAGTCCTTAGCCGACAGACTGCGACTAAAAAGGACTTTAAAGAGTGGATTCACTTGTAAAACTGTCCCTACACAGATCCCGCGCATCTTTTTAGGGATGGGCGGGGTCTCTAAAAAGTGCATACTCTTCTGTTTGTTAATTTTCTAATGGATTCCACCAATAGTTATTCATTAAATTTTTATCATTTCGAAGATGTCTTAGTTCTAGTTTCCTGTTTGCGTTTTTTTCTGCCGTGTTCCTTTCACGCAATGGTTTTCTCCGCAACTAACGCACTTTGTTTCCCGTGATAGCAACTCTGGCAGTTGTAGTTGGCATTGGTTTCACGCTTTCGGATTTTCGCGTTAAGTACAGGCTCAACTTCTTTCATTTTCATTTGTCCTCTATGACGGTTATCGGCTAGTCCCTTGATAACCTTGTCTTAGGAGCTAGTTTAAATAAGCTGTCATCCTTTTGTAGTTCTTGTCGTTGGTAATATTCAGGTAGTTTCTAAAACGCGTGCCACCTGTACAGGAAATTGGGCTAGCCAGACCGCTCGTTGTTCATTGCCGTCGCTTTGTTAAAAATAATCAGCATGGGCTGGTGTTAAACATTCTGTAGATTTACTTACAATGCTGGTAAGACCACTAGTACTTGGAAAAAGTGGTATATTTGGCAATTTACACATATAAGATTTATTATTGTTATATGAAAAATATGAAAACGTACTTGCATTTGAATGTTGAGGTAAATTACCTCAGCGCTCAGCGCTCGCCTTGAAGCTGCTCCATGTAGACAAACTAAAATAATGTCACTATGGAACATAAATATACACAGTGTACTAAGTATTAAAAAACAATGTATTTAATATTTTGTCGAATTCTAACACCCTTAAACCAATTCTTATTCTTAGAGTATTCACTTTTACTTTTACACCAAATGATTTTGTCAGAACAATATTGGAACTTTATTTTACTGCTCTTATTAAGTTTTTTGAAGTAATCAAAACTTTACATATTTATCTTTTATTGTCTAATCCATTAAATTTCTTGACGAGCTTCGAAAGAACTCAAAGATACTGTAGATTGTATTCTGATGCCTTATGATATAGCACTTCCAAAAAATTTTATCAAAAAACCACTTGTGGATTTTTTATCATTGCTGTCTCCTTCCCAATCTGCATCAGTGTAACTATCTTTTTTGTTTTTATTTTCGTTTGTTCCAAGTTGTAACTTCAAATTCTTTGTAGTTTTCAAATATCTCATAATTATTTTCACTTCGTTCCAGTTTCTTTTGGTGGGCTTGACATTGTTTCGAGTATTGTTGAAATGCTTGCAGTAATTTTTGGCATAGTATTTACCGACATATATAGCAACGATCCAAATGCTTTTCTATACACTTCTTTTTTTATCAGATGATTATTATATTTATTTTTAAAATATCCCGTATCTAGAATATATAAAGCCCTATTTCTTTCCTAAAATAGTACCTTCAAGTTTCCAAGCATTTTGATTTTGAAATTATTTGCTAAGAATATTTTTGTTTCACATGTCTTCTAGTTCGGCAGCTAAACTTATATCATTCACATAAAATAAGCTATATGTATGTATCTATCAGACTTCTGATATTAAATCATTATATACTCTGGTCGACTGCTTCTGTCCGTATATACTAAGACAGTTAATAAAATTAAATAAGAGTCTAATGTATATAATAATAACAGAAGTTGTTTTATACAATATTAATCTAATAACTGTTATTGTATATTTTATATTTATAAATAACTATTAAAATAATTATATTCGTTACAATACTTTAATTTACATACTAGATGATGGTTTTCTTTGTCTATGAATCCTTTCGGTTCTCTCTGGTAGTACATTGTTTCACAACTGGTGCAAACATTTCGTCATAATATATATTTATGAAAATCCTCTTGCTACAAGTTAGCTCCATATCTCCATATTGTTTTGTTTGGTGAATCCGACCTTATTTTAAATATCCATTTAGTCTCGACTATTCTTCCATCTTTAGGATACTCTTCTAATTCCCAAGTTCTTTATACCTATATAGTGAGATAAATATCTAATAGTTAAAAATTTAATAAGTAGAACTTACCTCATAATTTACAATAAAAGGATATATTAATAAGTTTCATAGAATCAGCATTTACTTTTTCTTTAGTACATCTAAAGTTTTCAAGTTTATAATTTTCACAAGACATACATTCAATATAAACAAAGAATGTAATGGACATCTTATCTTGAATAGGATCCATATTTTGCTATTTTATCACAATCAAATATTTCCAATCCATAATAAGTACATTTTCACATAACAATTCATCTTTGTCCTAGTTCTCTTTTAAAATTCTAAGTTTAATCTGAAACAATAAAAGGAAAATTAAAATCAAAAGTATTAATGGTTTTCACATGTTTAAGAAATCAACATGTAATTTTATTTAGTTAAGTATTTAAATTAATATTATAAAAAGAAAGTACTTACAAAAGTATAAAGAGACAAATTGTAGTCTTCGATATTGTACAAATAAGTATTCCAATAGATCATGAGTACCTAAAAAAGACACAAAAACAATTAAAAACATGTAGCAGGTGTGGTGAAATATAGTAAACTAATTCCCATATCAATAATGTTGGACTTAATCACATAAACTTTTGATAGAACACTTAAATAGTGCATAGTGAAATAACTATTGAAAAACTTAGTTTATAAACATACATTTTATGTAACAAAATGTATGTAGGATAGTTAAGTAAATTTTTTTATATAAATTTTAAGTTGTGAGTCTTTTATAACACAGAGAATCTTATCTTATATAATGTATAAGTGATACCTACAAATAACAGAATCTTTTAAAAGTTTAAATTTTAGTTGTTAGAGTTTAAAATAGTAGTTATCAGTTGAATTAGGATTAGTTTAATGGATTTATAGTAATTTTAAATACAAATGATAGTTTTAATTCAAATTTTGAAAGTCTTAAAAAATGACAGCTTAAGATACTTGTCTCTTTCAAATCCAAAATTTCATAGGAAAAATTCCATTAAAAATTATATTAATAGAATTTTAGTAAATATAAGGATGAGAGTTCACTGTAAGTTATAAAGGATACTATTAGATTTGTAATTTAATTACCTTGATTTTCCAGAATTTTGCTAAATTTTGTATGTAAAAACAATCGAAATCCGTTTTCTTATGTCATTTTTGTCATTTTCCTGGAAGCCTATAAAAAGGCCGGAAAATCGATGATTCACTCTCTTATGATTCTGGTAGCAGAGCAATTAACATCGTATGTATTAATTACTAAAAGAAGAAAAATTTATGCATTAATCAAAATCAGTTTATGTTAAATTAATACATGTAACATTAAAAATACATGCAGTAAAGTAATCAACCATTATTAAACTACTTACCAAAGTAACAAATTTGACAAATCAGAGACTGATTCCAACAGAATTTGAAAAATTAAATTTGAGCATCGTTTCTGCAACTGGTCCTTGGCCGCCATATTGTGGTTTTACATTTCCGACGGCAGACGAGGAGAAGCCGATCTCAGTGTTCGTGCCGTTCCATTTAGACAATAGCAATTTTTAGAGAACGAACTTTATAATAAAGGTACGTGTCATAATTAAGGATTTGTATTTTTGTATTTATTGTTTTGTTATGGTAAACTAATTTATTTATGTGTATCATCTCCATTTCATTTTTTTTATATAAGGTTATTCATTGATTTATTTGTATGAAGCATATGAAAACCAATTAATAGTGTTTTTTTTATTTCATTTGTAAAATTTATTTTGAAACATTTGATATTAAATTTATTGTATGTTAATAATTAAATAATTTTTTAATTTGAATCCTACCCTGATAAGAGTCATAATCTAAATTTTAATTTCATAATAAGTAGATAGAGCTAGTTAAAAATTTTAAAAGGCGCCCAACTATAGAATTACAAAGAAAAAGTAAAAATTGATATAAGCTAACTAACCAAACAAAATATAACCAATAAAACAAAATAAATTTCTAAATTATAATAATCAAACCAATTAAATCATCAAATTAATAGAACTACGTGGGGATATTGAAAAATTAAACTAAACAAATTAAAATTAGATTTAAAAAAAAATCTATTAAAATTTAAATCATTCTAATAGATTCTATTTCTTCTTTTCTAGCTTCGATCCATTTCCTCCTCTCTTTCATTTGCACAGCTTCTTCATATGTATTAAGTTCATCATTTTATTTCAATCTGCAGTTTGTACTGTTTCCCAACTTCCAGTTTTATTTTCTTCATCATTCCATTGATTTTCTCCCTCTTTCCATTCCTAGGATTCTTGTGATTTTTCGAAATTTCTTTCTTCTTTAACATTGTGTCCATGATATTCTTCACCACTTGTTATTCTACAAGTTTCAAGATCCAGCAATCTATAAGCTTTTGTCTCTTCACTGTCTCCTACGAATTTCATATTATTTGCTTTCGATTTTTTCTCTTTTTCCGCTGGTATAAGAACATAATATGCATTCGTATGTCTGATAAGTTTCTTTTTCTATTATTCTATAATTCGAATGTTTTCTCGTAGGCTTTAGTTGAAAGTCGATTCTGCATACGGCTTTACTCCAAAATTTATTTTTTAGTGATGATTCAAGAAGCATGCACTTTTCCATTGATTTTTTCTTTCATCTGCTCAATTTTGTTCTGGTGAATATGGTGATGTAATTTCGTGACGTAACCCTTTTTTCACTTATATTCTTTAAGTACGAAGTATATTCTCTTCCTTCATCAGTTCTATTGCTTTAATTTTTCTGTTAAACTTTGTCTCTACCATTTAGCAGAATTCTTTAATTTTTTAAATGCTGCATGTTTCTGTTTCAATTGATAAACAAATGAAAATCTGTTATAGTCATCTGTAAAGGTTAGTATATACTCCTTCCCACTTGGTGTATTAGTATACATTGGTCCACATAATATCACAGTGTATTAATATCAAAACTCCATAACTTCTATTTTCAACTGATTTTGGAAGGCTATTTTTTGTCATTTTTCCTTCTAAACAAATTTCGTACGCTTTATTTTCTTTAGCTCTTGTTACTTTTATATCGATTCTATCTGTCTTTTCTTCAAAAAACGAATGAGTGGTACTCGTATATTCCTGATTCCCAACCTTCTATGCAATAAATTTATAAACATTTTATAGGTACTTGTTTGGTCATCATAAGTCTATTTGCTAAGTTCAATTTATTTGGATTTTCTTTCAAATTGGCTTAAGCAACAAGGATCATCTTCTTATGGTACATTTTTAATTTTTTAAATTAACCATGAAATATTTATCAGTCAACAGACCATCCTTTTGTCAATTGGATCACGTAATCTTCCCCCGCCAGATCTTCTCCAGGTCGACAACCAAATTCCAGGTTACAAAGTAAAAAATTAAAGAAAAAACTAATTGTAATAAATTTGTATATGTTTAATGTTTAATGGGTCAATTCAGTTGAGTTGAGTTTTTAAAAATTATTAAAAATAAAATAAAAAATTCATTGGCGGCAATGGCTTTAGGTAAAAAGGTTTCTCAATTGAAATGGGTACACTTAAAATGCATTGCACAGCAAAGTAGCATTATGTTTTAAATTTAAATCTCTAAAAAATAAAATTAAGGCTATTTATTTGGTGCACTCTTTCAGTTCTTCCCTAATATCTCCGTTACTTACGAATAAAATTATTTTATTTTTTGCAGAGGTATTTAAAACTAAACTCCGAACAATCTGTAGGTTTTAAATGTTTATGGCAGGTCCCCATTTACAGAAAATAAAAATAAAAACTAATATTTCATTCTGTAAATTTGCATATATAAATTTTTTAAAACCTACAGATTTTTTTTTTAATTTTTTTAGAATCTTTTTAATTACACTTTTTTTTATTACATTCAAACCAATATGAGTTTTGTTGGTTATTTGTTATGAAATAATAATATTATTTGTTACCGGTAAAAATAGGTATATCGCAATATTTCACATTTCTGTTTCCACCACTATAACACGCTACGTCTACAGAAGCAAACTTGAGACCCGGAAAATATGCCAAATAAAAGAAAGGTTATCGCAACCAGCCAATAACGAGCGATTGTTAACGATTGTACCTTACAAATTGTAAATATCATCGAAATGATAATGATTTTGTCAATATATTACTTTTTGGGAATTTTCCATATTGACTAGGGTCGAAAACTTTATTTCGACAAAACTACTTTTGGATATTTTGTCAAATTCTAATAATTTGAATCGTAAGTTGAAATAATTTTTATTTTTGCACAGATGACAGTGATGACACTTATGGTGTTATTTAGTAATCGATACAAAACATAAACATCGATTGTAACTACGAAAATACAACTACAGCGACATGAAAAAGCCCACCCAGGGCCTGTAATATACTATTAAAATAGTATATTATTGCACGAGCAATTATGTAGGCCATTATTCACGACGGTGAAGATCACCCGAGTGAATAATGGCCATAATCGCGAGTATAATACTATACTTTTTCTACACTTATAAAATAGTTAATAAATAAAATTTATTTAAATAAACCATTTTACATTAATTGGCATTAATATTTAATTATTTGGTAATTATGTAATACAATGATTATTTATCAATTTTATTTCATCAAAATTTAATCCAAATGTTTTAAAGAGTTCCTAATATTTCCTTTACAATCAAAAAGTACTAGATATAGTACAATTATTGTACATCATTGAACCTTTTCCGTTGCCGTGGACAACTAATAAAACCTTAAAATATCTGTTGGCTTATACAATTCGTGGCCTGTGATTGGTCAAAACACCGTTGGCTTATGATTCATAAGCCAACAGGTAAATATAACTTCTACTATTATTTAAAGAAAAACCGTAAATAATAGACATATTATTCCATAGGTGTAGAAAAAATAATTTAACTTGCCTATGAGGTATTCAATAAAAAAATCGGTAAATCTATAGTTTCTAATTTTTATATAAGATATATTTTGCGAGATTAAAAAATTAGCTAATAAAATCTTTATCCAATATACATTTTTGGAAAACTAGAGATTGTTCCTGATATTTTCTAATTAAATCTTATTTGAATTTTTTTGCTAAAATTAAAAACAATTTTGAGATAAATAGTTTGGAAATATTATTAATTAGAGATGGTGTAATCGCGCTTTATTATTCCTTGGCACCACTACATCTAATTCAAAGACTAGGCTAATAAGAAAATAAGAGTGAATTTGCCGTCTCTCGGTTTTGAGTGATGGAAAGAAGTGTTGTTTGTTTATTTCTGTTTTTACTCGTTTTAGAACTATAAGTTTTTCAACTGTTGTCTCTTTCCTAGTCCAACTTGTCATTTTTCCGGTACCTAAATTGTAATTTTGATATTCATGAAATCTTCAGGATAAAAAATAAAATAGATGCGGAACGTTGGCTTATTATTTGTAAGTCACAGTTTGGTTCCTAACAGTAATTGTTTGTGGCAAATGTAAGAAAAGAATACTTCATTTTCTATGATTTTAAAAATTGTATTAAAAAATATTAAGTAATTTTATGCTTTAAAACAAAGAATAATAAAATCGTCAATCTGATGATGCTAATTTTAATGATACTGCTGTCATTGAGTTTAAAAAAGGAATTTTTTTAAATAAATAGTGGAAGTTTTGTTAAAGCCAAGATTTTTTTATTATTTTTAGTAAGATGGTCTTCCAAAAAGTAAGGGTTAGTACAATCAATTAATAAAAAGGGCTAAAACCAAATAACCAGCAAATTTGTATTATGTTACATTTGTGTTATGTTACACTCTTCATGCTGTGATGTTTATGTAGCTTACAAACAAACGCTTTGTTAAAGGATATAATATAATACTATTTATCTATTTTCTTAATTAATCTTATACAAACCTATAAGTCAAACATTTCATGATATAGGTGACGTCGTATTCCCGTTTCTACAGAAACATGCTAAAGTTGTTTTTCTTATCATATTTAATCATATTTGGGGCCAGTCCGTATTGCACAAGACTAAAGTTCAACCTCATTGAGCTTTGAAATAAGAGAGAACTATTTGACGTTGAATTGTAGGTATTCGCACTAAGCGAGTGTTACGTGCAGAGATATTTTATGGGATAGATGAAGGACCTTTCAACTTCACTCGACTAAAAAGCGCTAGAACAGCCTTAAATGATAGCAGGTTAGCTTAATATTATACACACCAATACACGCATACGTAATATGTGCTGCCTATACTTTGGGGTGGGAAGCTGTCACTCACACACGAATATGGAACCACTATAATCACAATATTTTTGGTACAGTAAAAATAATCAATATGAAACTTTTGTGTTTTGGAAACCTAGATTTCCAGAAAACGGTAATTACTTTAAGAAGAAAAATATTTGTATAGTTAATTTAATATCTTAATATCAACAAACACATATTTAAACAGTTTTGAAATAATAAGTATAAACTACCTATATAAATATAGTCCTCTTCTGGGTCATTATCATTATGAGGCCGCTTTCTAGAATAAGTTTTAATTATTACTTTAATGAATAAAACTGATTTAAATTAATTCCACTTCATACTAAAAAAAATTAGAATATTCTAAACTATGGACAACTGTTGATATTGATATGGGATAACCAAAATTACATTCTTAGGATGATATGTTAATATATAAGCATTAGACTGGGCTAATCTGATTTTTCTTTAATATGTTATGATTATGACAAAAAAATTGTCGTGAAAGAGCCCTTAATATTAACTTTACGAAGTCCATCATCGCTTGTTTTGATTGTTAGTCATTAATTAAAAGAATCGTTTTTGCTTATTTCTTTATAAGATTAAATTCCCTACAAAAAGATCTTATAGATTTTCTTCAGAGAAGCTGTTTTCGAGTAATAAAGCTTAATAAATTGATATATTTAATTATATAATGTTTATTTACCGATAAATATAATATAAATATACATATAAAAATATTAAGTAAATAAATAATCACCGAAGTTGTCAGCAATCAAGATCACTAACAACTTGTATGTGATATAACAAATATTACATAATAATTAAAAAAAATAAATACATTAATAACATACACAAATAAATAAAAACAATAATTATAACAAATTAATAACAATAATAATACAAATAGTACAGTAAGTAAAAACGTTAATCATATACAGTTCGTTCGGTGGATCTTTTCCCATGACCTTGAACCATATACAAACGCAATACATCAATACATTAAATAACACGTAGGTCGTAGATTGATAGTTTAATAAGGATATGGCTAAAGTGACGGTGGACGTTATTTATTATTGTATTAAAGCTGGTGATATTTGTAAATATTTTATAGCCTTTTAGCAATATGCTATCTAAATGTTTAGTTTAAAAAAACTGTTAGTATACCAGAGTTTAATGGAGCTATTCTTCAAACTTGCTATTAAACAAATTTACTTGTATAATATTTAGTATCAATAATAACTTTCTCACTAGAAACTATGCAAATCAGAATTGCTTTGTTAGGGTTATGGCTGCAACCATTACTATTGGACAGTCCCACCCACACAGTTTAACTTTGAAAAATAAATGGGTTGTAAAAATAAATAATTCATATTTTAAATATGTTTATTTAAGGCTTAAATATATTTATACAATAAATTTTATTGAATTTTTCTCATATTCAGAATCAGAACTGTCACCAGCATTTATATTTATTAAAATTTGTTGAATGCCAATATCATCAATATTCTGCTCTCGGGCATACCACTTTTGTATGATTTAATGGGTATGCCTAACACACTTTTCCCAAATTTGTGGATTACATTGTTCCAGTGCCTCTTTCTACATATTTATAACTGAACTATCTGAATACCCATCTTTACCAATATATTTATTATAATATGACTTGCAATTTGCCCAAATTAATTCAATAGCATTGAATTTTACTTCTTGAACACTTAAAATTGGTTCCAAAGGTCCCCCATTTCTTTTTTCTAACTCAAAATACTCCAAAAAATTCAGGACCAGCTCCTGTGCTTGCGAATTCAACCTTTTTCCAGGCATATTCTAAAAATGAAAACTATTTATCAATGGTTCTGGTTATCCAGAAAATTAGGTCAATATTTTCTACTTTGGTGAAAGCAAAATATGTTTCATATAATTCAGTTTGATGGAGTTCTATCCAGAATCATAATGATATGTCAATTTAAGCTTAGTTTTCATTGCAAAATAAATTAATAAGAAGTAGATAAATAATTTTCACTTACCACAATTATTCGAACACTCAGGTAGAGGTTAGTTGTTAAAACAACTGTTTTTGAAATAAATTTATATGCAAGGGGCAATAAAATGGATAAAAATCTAAAATAGAAATGTACACAACGTATTTGGTCTGTCAATTTACAAATTCACGGATAAACCACAGAACTTTCATTGTGTAGGTTACACCTATTATCGACATTCGTCATATGGCTATCTCTGTTTGTTATATTATGCTGTATTGGAACAAACGGTTCAATGTTGGGGTTTTAGTTTCTATGAGTGGAAAAAAGGCATACTACAAA
This sequence comes from Ophraella communa, assembly GCA_035357415.1. Taxonomy (NCBI): domain Eukaryota; kingdom Metazoa; phylum Arthropoda; class Insecta; order Coleoptera; family Chrysomelidae; genus Ophraella; species Ophraella communa. The sequence goes on from CM068979.1 coordinate 54,988,535, forward strand.
AAGTAGTATGTTAATAATTTCAGCAATGGGAAAAGATCCAGCGAACGAACTGTAATTATATAATATATATATTTTTTATTTTAGTTTTTTTTATTTGTTCAACCTTCAATAATTTTGTGTACATCGCTTTTATAAATATTTTTATTTATTTTTTAAACTTTTAAAAGAAGTTTCGTTTTTTATTTATTATGAAAGATAATTGTATAGTTTTGAACCGAGGTACCCATAACTTCTTTGTCCAATGGATGAATAATAAATAATTGTCTGATATCTAATATTTGTGTTTCAGAATATAGTAAATGACTTGGGTATCTTACATATTTGTTAAGCATTATTTTAAGAAATCTTTTTTGTAAAAGATAGGTTCCACATACGCCTCCACAGGCAATAATTCCATAATTAAGGTGAGTTTCAACTAAACTTTGATACAAAATTTGTTTTTGTTGATAATTGAGAAAATTTCCAATTTGTTTAAATCCAAATAATATGCTGCGTAATTTTTTTGTTAAATACTCCATATGACAGTTCCACTCTAGATGACTGTCTATGTATATTCCTAAATACTTAAATTTTTTGCAGGTTTTATAAAGAAGTTTTGTTGGACATTGAGGTTGTAGTCTGGTAATGAAGTTTTATAGCTGCTTAATGGTACGTATACAGTTTTATTAAAATTTATTGATAGTAATCTTCAATACTTAATTTAAGATTGTACCAATTCTCATTTTTGTATTACTGTGTCATCCGCGAAACAATGGATTTTACCAATTGTTTTTTGTAAGAATAAATTATTTAAATAGATAATAAATAGTACCGATTCCAAAACTGTTCCTTGGGGTACACCGCATGTAATTTTTGACTCTACGCTCATCTGGTCTTTAATTTTAAGTGTTTGTTTTCTGTTTGTCAAATAGCTTTTGAAAAGTTTATGCGCTGTAACCCTCACGCTCATATCTTCTAATGTATCTAGAAGAATGGAGTGATCTACAGTGTCGAATGCCTTTTTTAAATCTAGAAACACAGCTATTGAAGGAGTACCTGAGTCTAATGATTCATATATGTCAGTAGTGAAGGAGTGAATAGCATCTTGGGTACATTTATTGTTTCTAAACCCATACTGACTGGTTGACAGAATATTGTGTTGTGATAAAAAATCGTATAACCTGGTTTTTAATATTATATTTATATATTTAAATTTAATTGGGAATTTTGTGACCAACGAATCAGTGAATATAAAAAAGAAGTTAAGTTAATGCTCTACAAAGAAAATAAGGTAAGGTTAAAACATTAAATCATCCGAAAGTGATAGAATTCCTTATAAATTTAATAATTATAAATTGTATAATGTATTATTTAATCAATATTTTCAAACAAATTTCTTGTACTAACCCTTACGTTGTGGAAGTCCATCTTACTCAGAATAATAAACAACTGAACGTTTATTCTTTTTTTTGAAAAATGAACTTTTTTAAATGAATGACAGCTGACGATAATATTTTTAATACAGTTTCTTTTAAACATTTAGTTGTTTATTGTTCTTAATTTGAGAGTGGCTCACTTCCTTTTCTTTTGAGCCATATTCCTGAAACCCTCTTAACCTAAACTTAATTAAATTTAAATTAATATCACCCTTATCTTTTTATTATAGTAGATTCTATAAATAACTTATTTATACTCTCTCCGGTAAATCTGCACTAAAATTTAAATTAAATCAAGGAAGACAATTTAGAGAAAAGTTGAAATAAATTACCGTAGCGTCAAACTTCTCAACGATTCATCTAACTTTCCCTCTTTGGCAATTCTTGCCAGATTTACAAAATGAAACAATCAGCTTTTGTAGTAGTTCAATCGGCCTTATTTCCGCATTTGAAACTTTTTTATATTTCGACATGGGAAATAGGCCAGTTAAGAAATACCTACTTATTTATTTTTAATAAATACAAACTCAAACACGTTCTCCTATATAGAAGCAACATTTACATTGTGAAAGTTTAGTGGGAGAAAGTACTTGCGGCCACTAAACTTGTTATATGTAAATCGCGGGAAAGTGCACTAGCTTCTTGCTGGCAGGTGCTTGCCAGCTTGCCAGTTGACAGACCTTCCAGTTTACTTGCCGATCACCAAATTGTTGTTTGGACTTTATTTTAAACATATACGAAAAATATGAAATTTTGTGGAATATAAAAATATACAATAATAATGACATGCGGCAGAAACGCGACCCGATACAGGGAGAACAAAAAGAATGCTAGAAACAGCAGAAATGAAAATTCTTAGAAGGATGGATGACAAGACCCTCTGGGATAGAGCCAGATGCATTGATATACCACGGAGGTGCAAAGTGGAGAACATCAATGAATGGACAAGGAAGAGGAGAATGGAATGGAATTACCACATAAGTAGAACGGCGTGGGACGGCTCCGTAATAGAAGGGGATCAGTGGGAAGGCCATGAAAACGATGGAATGATAACATACTGGAGGCACACTGAGAAACAGGCAGAGCAATGCCTATAAGAAATAAGGAAGAAGATAAAAATAAAAGAAAACTTGAATAAATTAAAGCGTGGGAACGTTTGAGTACTTCTGCGCATTATCCAATCTCTAACCCAAACTCTTTTTCTTCTATTTTTCCTGCGTTGTAACATAACTATTAAATTATTAGTAAATTCACTTGCAAAAACTTTTACAGTAGCACTCATTAGGACACTTGGAGGCATTTTTTTCTTAACTACTTCGCAAATAAACTGTAAATTTTGTAAACATAAAACCACAAGCAAGTTTAGTGGGCGCAAATACTTTCTGCCACTAAACTTCCAAATGTAAATAAGCCTATGGGGTGCAAAGTTAATTCACTGTCATTAAATCTAATTAAGACAGAGATGGTCCTTTTCACCATGAAAAGGAAGCTTGTGAACCTTTAGACTCTGAAACTCCCAAAAGCTGAATTAAACTTCTCTGCAGAGGTGGGTATTATCACCAAGGGTTAAGGAGTGGATCTACACTGGAATCGTAAGACCTATGCTAACCTACGACGCGATTGCCTGGGAAGATAAAACAAACCAGCTGACGGTCGTCCGCAAACTGGACCATATACAAAGAACAGTATAACTTAACATAACAGAAGGCATGAGAACTACACCGACTAGAGCGAGGGAGGTGATCTTCGGTTTCACACCTCTTGATATATTGTTATGAATTGTTAATATATATGAAGGAAGTGGTTTTAATGACATTGCTACGACTCCACTCTTCTGGAACACAATCTGAAGTAGTATCTGGTGAGTCGAGGTGTAGGTTGTAGCGCAAAGCTATAAACGAGCTTCCACTGCTACAAGCAAATAGAATCGATTTCACCAATATATGCCTTTCACACGCCCTACAAGGTAATCGTTAATGACAATACAAAAATGCATTGGCGACAGGTACTATCTGTACCTTCACCGAAAGATCTAGAACAAAAAAAGGTTCAGGATGTGGAATTTACTCCATATACCTAAACCTACATATAAAATGGAAAATGGCTTGTTATGCCAGTGTATCTCATACAGAGCTCACTGCTGTCTCCATAGCTGCGAAAAAGATCATCAAAAGAGAAACTGGTAAAAAAACCGTAAGATTCGTTACTATAAGCTGGATCAAAGGTCATGAAATTTCAAAAGGCAACCGCATAGCTGACTCGTTGGCTAGGAAAGCCGCTCTCCAATGAATTTTGCAAGACTAGGTTGCAGACTATTCAAGCAACTTCTGAAGTATTGTAACAGTACCTGTTAACATTTTAAGCACCTGGTATCCTAAATATTAAATTCAATTAGTACCGCTAGCTCCATCTATCCTAAAACATTTTTAATAATAAAATAATGAATACGGTCTCTATAATTATAATTGGAAGTTCAAAGTAGCTACACTACGAGGTGTACTAATGAGTTGGCATTATCGAGTTCAATAGGTTTTAATAATTATTCCCAGTCTCATTTCTTCTATTGATTTACTGTCATATACAGAAAGTTGGAATATAATATAGTAAACTAGAGGCAACTCTTTAATAGAAGATTCTGTAAACCAGAAGCATCTCTTGAATTTGGAGATTCCGTAAACTTGAACAGCTTGTAAACTTTAAGCTCTCGTATGTACATTCTTAACTGGATTATCTCTACAACTGGGGCAGATCATCCCTCCACTAGTGATCTTCCATAATCATTTGGAACCACCTAGACAGTGCCGTAGCGACCCCAAGGTGCGGCGTAGGATCGTCCACTATTGTAACAGATAAGTTTATTGTGATCTATCAAGTTTACTGTTCCCATATTTTTTTCTCTTTTATTTCCGTGTATATCTATCTATATCGTCAACTGTATTAGAATAAGTATTTTTAAAGAACTGTTTGCGGATTATTTTGTTGTAACGTATTCTCTACCTCATTAATTTCAGCACCAAGGAAATCTTTTATCTTTTATATGTTTGTACATTTTCAAATCATTTTTTTATCTTCATAGACAGTTTTTTCTGACCTCTTTCTGTCATTTTATGATACTTATTTAAATAACAGCTTAAAACAACTTTCTTCAGTAGTATCATAAAAAATAAAAAGATTTCAGTGGCGCCCTTATAATTTCTTAAAGAAACAAATATTGTACAATAGTCAGAGCTAATAAACTTACTCACCCCTAGCCGAGGTATTTAACTATCATAATTTTTGTGTGATAAACATTTATAAATTCTGTTAATTATTGAAGTATCTTTTACAACTAATTAAAGACGAAATTAAGCTTAATGTTTGTTTTATTGTAAATTACATTTTTTCTTTTGGTATATTGTTATTTTTTTAAAAAAGTTAACTAAATATTTTTATAAATTCACTATCAACAGGTAACTCATATTACAAATTGTCGCCCAACGCACAAATAATATTACAAATTGGCGCCCAAACGCTGGTTTCATTTTTTCTCTGACTGTACAATAATTTTTTCTTTGGAAAATAGTTTTTCCATTCGAGAAAAGTACTTGGTGCATATATCTACATATTATTTTTTTCATAAATCATTTTTTTAAATATCTTCAATATTAATATTACGTAATTAATTTTTTAACTATCTTAAATATTTTTATAAACAGTTCAATTTCCTTTGATTTTTCCTTGTGTTTTTAATACCTATATTATCCCTCATGTACAACACTGATAAATATATTTATTTGCTTAACTATATTGGTTGTTCAAATTTGTAGCAAACAGTTTATTTCGACAATAATAACTTGTACTTTTTATTGCTTATTTAGGTACCAGTTTTTTGTTTTTTTGGTTAATGACTTTAAAATAGAAATTTTAATATTAGCGTGGTTTTAAAAATAACCTTGGTAATTTATATTGAAGCAGTTTGATTTTTATTCGTTGGGACTAGTTTTTGTCTTTCTTTTCTTCTTGACAATTAGGAAAGTTTTGCATTTTTAAAATATTTAATATTTTTACAATTTTCTTTTGAATTAAAATGAAAGGAGAATATTTGAAAGCACATGAACTTGTTTATGAAGTTTCATTGTTTAATGTAGAGGTTCCTTCAAAAGTAGAGGAGTTACGTAAGCTTTTTAGAGGTTTAAGGGCACAACAATCCGCTGATAGATCGTTTAAGGAGGGTGTAAATTCATATCCTTTCGAGGATGATTTAAACGAAATTAACACAACATTAAAGGAACTTAAATCGGAAATAGATTCTTTTAGTGGTAATAAATTAGATTCAGCTTATAAGAGAATTTCAACGAGGTTAATTCATGTAAATGGTAGGATACATAGAATGAATGTGTCAGATAGTGAGCAAAAGAAAAAGCAGGGTATTTTAAAGAGTAAAGTTTTAATGTTAGAAGCAGATTTAGATATAAAAATTCCGGATCCGATTGTCACTAGCAATCCATCCACTTTGGGAAGTGATGCGCAAAGTAATGTTATCAAATACAATGACATACATAAATGGGACATTTCGTTTGATGGTACAGGTTCACTTCATGATTTTTTGTCGAAAATAGAGTTGCTGAAAAATTCTCGAGGTGTGTCAGATGATGAATTGTTTATTAAATGTTTTGAATTTTTTAAAGGGTCAGCATTAGTTTGGTTTTTATCTATTAAAAATAAAGTATCTTCTTGGTCACACATTGTATCTAAACTTAAAGACGATTTTTTGCCTTGCAATTACCAGTTTAATTTAGAGTTAGAAATTAACAACAGAATGCAAACAGTTAATGAGCCAGCACATTTATTTATTGCACAAATGGAAAACATGTTTAGTAGATTAGATATAATACCGGACGAAGAAAGTAGGGTTACCAGAATTAGGCGAAATTTGTTACCATTCCATGTCTCTCAGTTAGCTTTGCACTCACCTAAAACTATTGATGAGTTAAGTAATCTTTGTAAACGGATTGAAGAATCACAGCTCTGGGCTGATAGAGGTAGAAATTCAGCTACAGTAAATAATAATTGTTATCTTAATAATAATAGTAGCTTTTTTGAACCGGAATCAAATTTTAGAAATCGGCAAAACACTGTTAGGTACTCTAGTAACTTTGTAGCAAATAATAATGCACATAGATCCCGCGGTAGCAATACAAATAATAACAATGTTTCGAATAATTCAACTAGAATTTGTTGGAATTGTGATAAGAGAGGTCATATATATAATAATTGCAGATTACCTAGAACTATTTTTTGTTATGGTTGTGGTAGGAAAAATGTGGTTAAGTCAAAATGTTTTCGTTGCTCAAAAAACTCAATACAGACTGGACAGGAAAGTCTGGGCGCTGTTTCCAGTCAACCAAGGGAAAATAAACCGGACAATCAATCACAAAAAACCAAAAATTCAAATGCTCACCAAAACAAAAAATAAATGTCTTCACTTCTCCCAGTGAGTGGAACAATTACCTTAAGTTTGTACATAATTTTTTAAATAACATTTCTTTTACTACTTCTGATTGTGCAGGTGATTCTGATCATATTAATATTTTACGTAATTCATCTAAATCAAATTTACAGACAACTAGTTTAAGGGAGGTATCTAATTCTAATGTTAGTCCTTTGTTTGTGAAAAAGAGTAACGATAATAGACCATATCTCAATATTAAGATAAATAATATTGAAATTTTAGCTTTGATTGATAGTGGAAGCAATTCTTGTGTTTTGGGTAATCAAGGTTTTAATATTTTGCATTGTCTTAACTTACCGATTCAATATGAACTTTTGCCTAGTATCACTACAGCTGATGGTACGGTACAGAATGTTATGGGTTGTATTTATGCTCCGTTTTCTCTCATGTAATGATGTAACACATGAAATTAAGATTTAGATTATTCCTTCTATTGCTCACTCTTTGATTTTGGGGATGGATTTTTTAAAAATGTTTAAAATTGATGTTAATTTTCACTCTTTATCTTACTCGATGTTATCTTCTCTTTGTGTCATTAATGCAATTCAACCAATTGCTGCATTGTCTTCAGTACAAAAGGATAAATTAAACAGGGTTGTCAAGCTTTTCGACGAAATTTCTCCTCCAAATTCTTTAGGTAAAACACATTTGATTGAGCATGATATCGATACTGGGGATGCAAAACCCATCTGTCAACGACAATATCCATTAAGTCCAGCAATGCAGTTTCATTTGAGAAAAGAGATTGATGAGTTATTGAGGCTAAAAGTTATTCAAAGAACATCATCACCTTGGAACAGTCCGTTATGGCTCGTTCCCAAGAAAAATGTGGAGTATAGAGTTTGTTTTGATGGTAGAAAGCTCAATTCTGTAACTATTTCTGATTCTTATCCTATGCATTTAGTAGATTCCGTTTTAAATAAGCTCAGGGATGCAAAGTATCTTACTTCTATTGATTTACGTAAAGCTTTTCTTCAGGTACCTTTAACTGAGTCTTCTAAACCTAAAACAGCTTTTTCAGTGTATGGTATTGGTTCTTTTGAATTCACCCGGATGTGTTTTGGATTAAAAAATGCTCCAAGGACAATGGCTCGGTTAATGGACAGAATTATTGATCCTTCCATATTACCATATTGTTTTTGTTATCTGGATGATATCATTGTCGCTACTCCCACTTTCGAATTACATTTAGAGATTTTGGAGAAATTGTATAAAAGGTTGAAAGAAGCTGGACTAACTATTAATTTAGAAAAATGTGAATTTTGTCGAGAATCACTTAACTATCTAGGTTTTACTTTGGATAAAAATGGATTACGTACATCACCGGAAAAAATCGAAGCTTTTCTTAATTATCCTGTGCCTAACAACACCACAGAAATAAAAAGATTAATAGGCTTGATTGGATGGTATCGTAGGTTTCTTAAAAATTTTTCTTTAATTTGTTCTCTTATTACAGACTTACTGCAGGGTAGAAAGAAAGGCCAGCCTATCGTGTGGACTCCTGAAGCTGACAAAGCTTTTTCAGAAATTAAATTACTTCTTACTTCCGCTCCAATACTTTCGAGTCCTGATTATTCTAAGCCATTTATTATTCAAACAGATGCTAGCGACACAGGTCTTGGCGCTATCTTATATCAAGAAAGTGATGGTATTGACCATCCAATTGCATATGCTAGTCGTTCCCTTACAAAATCGGAAAGAAAGATTTCTACAACAGAAAAAGAACTTCTCGGGGTGATATTTGGTATTGAAAAATTCAGATGTTATGTAGAAGGAACAGTCTTCACTTTAGAAACCGATCATTCATCATTACAATATCTTCATAAGTTGTCTAATCCAAGTGGAAAGTTAGCTCGTTTAGCTTTACGACTAGCACAGTTCGATTTTGTTATCAAACATCGCAAAGGTTCCACAATGTTGGTTAGTGATGCTCTTTCTCGTTCAGTAAATGAAATTTCAGTTTTGGATGTCTCTACTTTTAAACCTGATAAATGGTATCTCTCTATGATCAATAAGGTCCAAAGTAATCCGGAAAAGTATCCCTCATTTAAAGTCGAAAACAATTTACTTTACAAACATGTTTTTGCTCACAATCCTATCGAAAGTAATTTATCGGACTGGAAAATTGTTGTTCCTTCGAATAATCGTAAAGATGTTCTTAAAATGTTTCATGATGATGTCTCAGGTAGTCACTTAGGTATTTCAAAAACTATCTCTCGGATATCTGAATTGTATTATTGGCCCAAACTTCGTAAAGATATTTATCGTTATGTTCAGAAATGTAAAATCTGTTCTTCATGTAAAAGTACAAATTTGCCGAAAGCTGGTGTGATGGGTTCCTATAAGAATATAAATTTTCCTTTTCAATGGTTAAGTGCAGATATAATTGGATGTTATCCTAGATCCAAACAAGGTAATCGATACGCACTAGTAGTTACAGATTGGTTCACAAAATTTTGTTTTGTTCACCCTATGCCTAAAGCAACCGCATCTAGTATAGTAAATTTTTTGGAAAATCATGTTTTCTTAATTTTTGGGGTTCCTCAGGTCATGTCTTGCGATAATGGTTCTCAGTTTGTAATTAAAGAGTTCAAAAAGTTAATGGAAAAATATAAAGTTCAAAAGATATTATATAATGCTAATTATCATCCACAAAGTAATCATACTGAAAGAACAAATAAAGTTATAGTAACCGCTCTTCGTTGTTATATTCATGAAAATCATAAAAACTGGGATGTATATATTCATCAGGTAGCTCAAGCTATTCGAACTGCTACTCATGAAATAACGGGATACTCCCCTGCGTTTCTGAATTTTGCTAGGAATGTACCATTTTCTGGTGATTATTACGGTAAAGTTGCAGACAATGCCAATAATATTGTGTCTATAGAGGAGAAATCACAACGGTTACAGGATGTACAAACTTTGCCTAAATTATTTGTAGACGTTCGTAAAAAACTGAAGGATGCTTATCTTAGAAATGCAGAATATTATAATATGCGGAAACGTGATGTTGAGTTTCATGTAGGTGATAGGTTGTGGAAGAAAAATTTTGTACTATCTTCTAAAGTAAATAATTTTGCTGCAAAATTTGCGCCTAAGTATATTCCTTGTGTGGTTAATAAGGTGATTTCTAAGCTTGTGTATAACTTAAAAGATCTCGAAGGAAATAATTTGGGTAATTTTCACATTTCCGATCTTAAACAAAATTTTTCAGACTTTGATAAAAATTTACCGGGAGACAACGATAATAACGACAATGTAGAAGACAAATCAGACAATAATGAAGACACAAACTCAACCGACACTGAGTAAACTTATACTTAAACATACAATTTTTTTGGTTTTCGGATGTAGTGAATGTGTGGAAGGTTTGGAGATGATGGATGTTGTTCTTAGGATATGTCATAGCTACTGTGGATGCTAACGGCCCCTTTCCAAGTTCAAAGGTTCTCATTACCTAGACTTCCTCGTCATTTTATTATGTTTGAATTATCAAAAATTTATTAATTTAATGTTATGTCTTCGATGGTTGTTGTTAGTTCGCTGTGTTCACCTAGTCATTATTTTCTTTTTCTACTTTGTCAGCATATGATGTACCTATTTACTTTAATAACTGTTAACTTATTATATCTTATTACCTAATTTATCTTATTTTTATGTTATCTTATTCTATCTTACCAAATTATCTTTCTTATCTTATGGAGCGTTTTTTATTCTCGTGCTATGTTTCTCATAGAATACATTTTGGACAAATTTATATTAACTCTGTCGCGCTTATGTTTTAAAATTATCTTATCTTAGCTTATCTTATCTTATTTAGCTTGTTCTGGGAGCAAGTTAATGAACTTTTGGGTAGAATATTTTTAATGTATCAAGCCGATTTGGCATATCAAGATATATTAATTTTTTTCTTCCTTTAAAAGGTTCATATACCGTGTTTTGTATCTTATACGCTAATGTGTATTGTATTTATCGTACCTAGAGTCATTTTTATAGTGCATACTGTATGTAATCTGTCGCGTACGGGTTTAAGTACCTTTGGCAGTATACAGTGTGAATGTCTACTGGGTTATCTTATCGTATCTGTATGTGTATACAGATTATCTTTAGCTAGGAAATGTTGAAACATAATGTGGCTTTTGTTTTTATGGTTCATATATTTAATATAAGAAAGTACAATTTATATAGCTCTAAAGTATAATTTTTGGTAATTTTTTGGTAATTTTTAAAATGGGTATATCTTTCAGTGACTGTATTATAGATCATTTAATGGTGTAAAAACTATATAGAACTTTTCTTATCTATTGTGAATTTATCTAATACCGATTTTCACCTTATCTAATACCGTTTGTGACTTTATTTAGTACAGATTTTGACTTTTACGGTTTTTTTTGTTCCTTTCCGATAGAAAAAAAGGTACTACCGATTATGTCATCCATATCTTACAATAGTTAACCTCATGACGGGTTTTTGGAAGTTTTATTCCTTTCGTGCTAAAAAAGGTCTTATTTGTTTTTTTAATTAATCATTTTTGTATTTTTTTTAAGGCCTGGGTGGTGTGGAAACACATCACACAGTACCATTCATTACTTTGTTTTTGTAACGTAGAGTCCAATTTCAGTTGGCAACTTAATTGCTGGGTGTAGGTGGCTCGCCCGGGACTTGTCCCACTTTTTATAGGCCACTTGTGTCTAAAGTTCGTTTATGTTATCTTTCCTAATTTTCTAATTTTTTTTTCTCTTTCCTTCTCTATCTGATGATTATTATCTAACACATTTCTGCTTTCTTTTCTCTTTTCTTTCTAACTTTTATTTTTTTTTAATTTTTCCTTTGCATTTTCTTTACTAGTTTTTGTCCTTTTTTTCTTCTTTACCTTTCTTTGTCGTTTTTGCATTGCATTGCAGTGCTGCCTTGAGACAAATCGCCAGAGCACGAGGCCATCTCTCTGATATGTTTGGCGCAACTCTGGAATGGTTACTTTTACATACAAGTAACGAATGTGACAACAAGGACATACTGACTAATCCTTATTTCTTTAAATAACTTTAACCTTTTCCTATGTTATTTTTGTAATTCCTTATAATCCTTACTTATTCTATGTAACTGTTTTGCTTAAACTTACGTTGGAGATCTTATCTGATATTAAACAACAAAAAAAAAAATTTTGCCTTCTGCAAAATTTTTTATATCGAGTAGAGGGGGTGTAACAGTATCTGTTAACATTTTAAGCACCTGGTATCCTTAATATTAAATTCAATTAGTACCGCTAGCTCCATCTTTCCTAAAACATTTTTAATAATAAAATAATGAATACGGTCTCTATAATTATAATTGGAAGTTCAAAGTAGCTACACTACGAGGTGTACTAATGAGTTGGCATTATAGAGTTCAATAGGTTTTAATAATTATTCCCAGTCTCATTTCTTCTATTGATTTACTGTCATATACAGAAAGTTGGAATATAATACAGTAAACTAGAGGCAACTCTTTAATTGAAGATTCTGTAAACCAGAAGCATCTCTTGAATTTGGAGATTCCGTAAACTTGAGCAGCTTGTAAACTTTAAGCTCTCGTATGTACATTCTTAACTGGATTATCTCTACAACTGGGGCAGATCATCCCTCCACTAGTGATCTTCCATAATCATTTGGAACCACCTAGACAGTGCCGTAGCGACCCCAAGGTGCGGCGTAGGATCGTCCACTATTGTAACAGATAAGTTTATTGTGATCTATCAAGTTTACTGTTCCCATATTTTTTCTCTTTTATTTCCGTGTATATCTATCTATATCGTCAACTGTATTAGAATAAGTATTTTTAAAGAACTGTTTGCGGATTATTTTGTTGTAACGTATTCTCTACCTCATTAATTTCAGCACCAAGAAAATCATATTATCTTTTATATGTTTGTACATTTTCAAATCATTTTTTTTATCTTCATAGACAGTTTTTTCTGACATCTTTCTGCCATCTTATGATACTTATTTAAATAACAGCTTAAAACAACTTTCTTCAGTAGTATCATAAAAAATAAAAAGATTTCAGTGGCGCCCTTATAATTTCTTAAAGAAACAAATATTGTACAATAGTCAGAGCTAATGAACTTACTCACCCCTAGCCGAGGTATTTAACTATCATAATTTTTGTGTGATAAACATTTATAAATTCTGTTAATTATTGAAGTATCTTTTACAACTAATTAAAGACGAAATTAAGCTTAATGTTTGTTTTATTGTAAATTACATTTTTTCTTTTGGTATATTGTTATTTTTTCAAAAAAGTTAACTAAATATTTTTATAAATTCACTATCAACAGGTAATTCATATTACAAATTGTCGCCCAACGCACAAATAATATTACAGTATCCGAATAGCAGAGCAGCCAAGGAATACGTGACGATGACCAGAAAAGACCTGATTTTTGTCACAGGCATTCTTACTGTCCATTGTAATTTAAAAAAACATCTGAACAGGCTGGGTATATCCGACACCCCACTATGCAGAGAATATGAACAAGAAGATGAGACAGTTGAGCACGTCCCTTGTGATTATCCCACATTCTCTCTAATAAGACTTTTTGACTTGAGTGAGCTGTCTACTGGCGACGTTATCACCTACTTTAAACAGGTAGGTTGGTTGACGAGCTAATGGGTAGGATCAATCTCAGAAGGACGCACAATGGCCCAAATGTGGCCTAAGTGCAGTGGGGCGACCCATCTTCCAAGAATTACAGATACAGCTGAGCCTATAGGTTCATTAATACTTACATACAGTGGCTGGTTGGCCCATAGGGCACCGTTTTTGCTCCGCATCTGTACATTACATTTCGAAAGCACACGCTTGAAAAAAAGCATAGTCGATAAAATTTTCATTTGCTACTATAAACTACACTTCTACAGTGTCACAATTTTGTTCTTCCTTTTATCATCGCATTTCGCCTTCAGTTGGCGTTGGCTACCTTCTCTCAGATGGCACTGGTGCCTTCGTAAACACAATACTGACCCGTCAGTATGAAAGTATGAGCTGAGTCATTTAAATGTATTGCTGTAGTTGGTGTATTGCATGAATTTTGAACTTTATGATGAAAACTTTAACAGTTAGTTTAAATTTGTTATTATAAGCTCTTCATTTTTTTTTATATCACCCAATTATCAAAATCTTCAATTTTTTTATTGGGTCTTCTTAACCATATTGCAGTATTTTTGAAAGATGGGTATCAGCGCATAAATGTTTGTCGAAAATATGTCAAGAACAAAACGCTTTCTAAAATTACTGAAACTGGAAAGATATGTACCTACCTAAACAACTGTTTCTGCAAAAAATGTTTGGACAATTCGGCTACTCAACTAATGCAAAAAATTATAATTACAGATAATTACAACAGAAGAATACTACTAAAATATTAAAATTGCAAATCTATCCTCAACGACATCGGAAGAAATGCTTTTTTGTTTGTATAAAATCAAAAAAATAAAGTTTCTAAATGTCGGTTTTTTAGAAATATAATACGCATACTTTTTTATTATTTTAAGTGAATTGTAGTAGTAATAGCCCAAGAAATATAGACCTTAAATGACCATTTCACTAAATGAGGTATTTAAACATATAATTTATGGAAATGTTTTACTTTTTTTAAAACAATATTTCTGTATCCCTGCTACTAGAAAATAACCTCTATGACGTTTACGTAAAACAATCTTATTCTTATCCTAATCTAAGCGGTAAATTATTCAAAAATTAAAAATTAAAAGACAAGAGAAACTTCGTGATTTACTGAAAGAAATGAATAATCCAATTACCGCAAAGAGCTGTAGAAATTAGTTCTTAATAAAGATATGTACCTAAAAACTTATTTTCTTCCCAAAACTCTCATGCTGATGTAATTCAGACAAAGACTCTTATAACTTCTAGAGTTTTGAAGTTTTAATAACCATTTTCTAATTTCGTTCGTACACTAATTCACTGAAAAGAGTTGTTTAATTTATTTGTGACTAGAAGAAATTTGCAGCTTGAGACTTTCGCTCTTTCTTTCTCACGGGATTTTCCTGTATTTTTAATTCTTTTTTTATTTATTTTGCCTGGAAACACTTAGCAACACCTTTACCGTTTACTTGTTTAATGTCACCCAGGCAAGAAAACGGTGGTAAAGCTACCAAGAAAATATTAATAAAAAAAACACAAATTACTTGAACAACTTTTTTTAAGGGAAGTGGTTTTCAAACTTTCGTCTTATTGACCTCTTTTAAAAATTTCCGTTCTTAGTAAACAACCAGCTGTTGAAAGGCTACCATGTTCCCAAAACGTATCTGTATTCTAAGGAATTACCGTAAATCTAACTTTTCTTTGATTTTTATCTGCTTTTTTTCCATGGATAGAGAATCTCTAATCTATTTTGAAAGTCTTCACACAACATATTTAAATTTACAGTAACTTCATTAAGATTTTGCTTATGATCATTTCATTTGTTTCTACCCAAGTTTGAAATTGGAAGCCATGGACCTGAAGACAGACACAGCAGTTTGCAGAAGAAATAAGAGTTGGAGTAGAAAATAGTGCAATGCGATCCTGATTAGATTACATGTACTTAAGAGGGGCGTCAAAAATGTGACAGCTGTAAACGAGTGGCAAGCCTGAATTGTACCCAAAATTTCAATCGTTTTGCAAACAACAAATCTTAGGAACGCCTGTAAATTTCGTATTCAAATTTTAACAGGATATGACCTTTCTCTGGGAGATAAGGTTTTTTAATTGAGTTTTATATTGTAATAAAAGAGTTATTAGCATTTAAGTTTCACAATTTGTGATCACGACTTTTAACGCCAGTTAAAGTTAAAAAGGTATGTTTTTTGAGATTTGTTGCACGCAAAATTTGAACATTATGCCAACCTGTCAATTTAGTTCAACAGGTTTGGTGGCGCTTTTTTCCGAGACGTATGTCTGTTCTAATTCTCCAAATCCAAACTTCACTTAACATAACCAACCTAACCTCAAAATATATTAATTTTAGTGTTTTGCTTTTAAATATATAATTGTCTATATTAATATTCATTTATAATTTACCAGAAGTGAAAAAAAGTTAATTTTAAAGTATATTTTCACAATTTGCGTTGGTTTTTACTTCGTTTATAGCATTATCCAACTGTGATATGTGCAAGGTATTCTTGTTGATATTTAGTGTTATGAACCGTTGTTATTTCCTTAATTACTTTAACCTTAAACACATTTGTCTTATTTTAGTTCGAATTGGTAAAAATGTGAGTTTTGAGAGACCTGATATGTTTTTATTCTTTTAAGTTAATTATTATCTTATATCTCTATTTGATATATAACATAAACCCAATCTCTAAACATGGGCTAATACTATTGGTAGGTACTCAAAAAGAAGAAAATTCATTTATCTAAAATGCAAAATACCAATATCAATACATCTTTTAAAACTAATTTTGATATTTAGATCTAAATCATATATAATAAAATAAATAATCAATACCTATTAATTGTAAGAAAATTAAACCAGTAAAGAAACAAATTAAAACTTACCTCTTATCACTTCTGATTACTACACAGAAAGTGCTTTCAAATGTAAATTAAATATGGATCATATGGATCGTTATAAAATAAATAAGAGGGGTTTACATTTTTGTTTTTTTTATTAAAAAATTTAAAAAATAAAAAAAAACGTGGAAAAAGTTTTTTTCAAAAATTAAACGTATACTATGGTATTAAGTATATTGTAAGGTGTTATAAAAAATATTAATTGTTTATGCAATTGTTTATAAAAAAGTGTTTAATTAATAAAAAATTAAGTAATTAACTGACAAATTCGAAAAAAATACCAGTTTGTAGAGAAGAGAAAATTATAATTTTTAGGATTTTTTTCATTTCTTAATATTAAATTTAAATAATTGTTAATAAACAAAAACCTTAATTAACAATTAGAACATTTTTTGAAGAAAAAATTCCAAGGGTTAACAAAATTCTTGTGTTTTTATTTTACTTACAGTAACGAATTTAAAGTTAGTAACAATGAAGATGTAATTTTTTAGTTAACAAATGGATAGAAATGTGAAAAAATGGAAAAAATTTTTTGACTGCAGAAATTTGTTCTCTGATATGTTCTGTTAGTGCTAGAATTTTTTAAATTTTTCTTATTAATATTTACTCATTGAAAAAAAATTATGTCATTTGGTAGTTGCGACGGTGACGCGCCGCCCGTTTTTTATGCCATTTTCAACATTAATTTAGACCTATAAATAATTGAGCTACAATTCAAAGAGTTGAGACTTCCTGCCCTTTAGGAATACGTTTAGTTTTTTGTTCTAGCTATTAAAATTTATGAGTTATTAACAAAAATGTAAACCCCATTTTTTTAATCTTAAATTGTTAATGACAATAGGAAATTTTTTAAAACGTATTTTATATTCAGGAACATTTTTATATTTGTCATTTCGAATCGATTGGCCCAAAAATCAGATTTTTCGGATCGGTGTAACCCAAATCCGATTTAAATGACTTCTCGGCCAGACTATAAGGGTGCATGCAAGAAAGACAGACGAACATTTTTTAACGAGAGACTGATTTCGACCACCATCAAGTGATATTGTATGACTTATTTGTTTGTTCAAGTACTATTTTTAATAAACACCGACGAATGAAATTCTTGTTAAAAATTAAAGTCTGACAGGACAAGATGTTTATTTTAACTAGGTCTCGAATTCTTCTGCGATTAAAGAAAAATTTTACGTTGATATGGTTACTGATGGAAAAACTGTTGAGGAAGCTGTATACAGCTTAAGTATCTCCCCAACGGTTTAATATTTTTAAATAAAATTGCTCATCCCCTCCCAAGAAAATCCTAGGAATTCAAAAATGCTATAATCTTTAATGGGCCATTTCTGGTTAAACCAGAAATTTATATTAGCTTTGTTATTCTAAATAGAACACTATAAGGCTTTAATCAATTATTTATCGTTCTTTACTTAGTTAGCTGTTGATGACATGCCAAACCATTAATTATCAAATAAATTAATTATTGAAGAACCTACCTATTAGTGTAGTACAAGGTATCTAATAATATTTCTGTTATTTCTAACTGTTTTTTTTTATATTATGGTGTATCTAATTAAAGGAAAACGTATGGAAATTTTAATTATGCGAGGATAAACACAAAGAGCGTTCTTATAAGGAAGTTTTAATCCCATTTAATAACGCACCACGTAGTATAATAACCCAAGTCAAGAAGACCAAAATCCTCTACAAATGACAATGTAAAGTTTTATCTGTAACTATCACTTGAAAAAAATCCAGTTAGCTCTTGACTTCACAGACGTCACGAACTTAATGAAACCCAAGAAATTGAAACTATACAAATTTGACTTTTGTAACGAATTAACTGAAGATGCTCCATATCGAAGAACAGAATATTTTAAAATATTTAGAACAGAAAACCCAAATCCTAAAATAATAATAAAATTGTAACACAGGCAGAAGAAGCAACATTTTAGTTAAGTTAAGTAAATAGACATAACTATCCTATCTAGTCTAGAAATAATCCCCGTTGCATGTGGAAAGTAGATAAGCAGTATCCGCAAAAAATAAACGTGTGGATAGAAGGGTTAGCCATACCATTATTGCACCTTTCTTCATTGAAGTTAGTCTGTCTGGATATCGGAATTTGGATTTATTAACAAATAATATTGTACCCGCAGTTAGAAGACTTTATTCTCATCCAAATAACCCAGCAATCCCTGCTGAAGAAGTATGGTTTCAGCAAGACGGTACACCTGCACATTAATCTAGAATTGTAGGCCATTATTTTTGCAAAATTCCCTACGAAAATTTGAAGACCGCTTAGGATATTGTCAAATAGCAGAAGGGCGTTATTTCCCATAATTTAAATTTGCTTTTAAAATTTCATCCATCGCTAACTAAGTCAAAAATCTCTGTATATTGTAAAAGGAGTATGCGTGTTTTAGCACTAGACCGTTTTGTTTTAAAAAAAACTTATGTGAAATAGTACAGTGGTATTTAATATTCAGTTAATTTAGGTTTTAATGAAACTGCTAAGACCCTAGGTATTTTTAAAACGCTGCTGGAACGCAGTGAGTGATTATATTTTTTATAAAATTAAATTTGATTTTATAAATAAAGTAACTAAACGTACTATCCCTTCTGAGATTTGATCCCCTTTGACCTTTAAATCCTTTTGTAATTATTGATAAAATAATTTTCAAAGATATTTGTCTTGAAAACTTATGTTGAGATATGCCAATTAATATCAATAATCGATGGTTGCATCTTCGTTGTGAGTTATTATGGAACCAAACTAAAATCGAGAGAAAACAATTGACTACAATAATGTTTTTGATAGAAACTCATAACTTTTCAGATACCTCTTCATATGCTTTAGGAGCAATTATTTAAAAAATAAAACTTTTGTTAGTAATGTTAGTAGATTCGTAAAAGAGGGGTTAAAAAACCATTCATAAAATTGTATATTGCACTGATTCTCAGTTTTGGGGTAGATTAAAATGGAACCCCATAAGTTGCAAATTTTGTTTGCAAATAGGGTTGCTTGAATTCAGGATTGGTCCAATATAAGTAAAACAATCTGGCAGATTTAATTTCTCTGAATATAATAAAATAACTTGTTTTAGCTTCCACACTAGTAATTAATAAACCTAGAAGATTTTTTTAATTAATAATCAAATAAATATACTTAAATATACTTACTTAATTGCTCATTATTGGTAACCCGAAAATCAATTGGCATATTTTATTATAAATGCAATAAACTGCAAATTATCTAGTGATAAAAAGTAGATTTTGTTATATTAAATTTTCATTCTTTAAATAATTTTTTTTATTCACCAAAGTTTTTTATGTAGAAACGATGAAAACCTTTTGTCAAATTGGGAATTTAATGCTAGGTATATTATTAAAGCAATACGAAACTCATCCTACTCAATCCGTTTCAAAAGAATTCGAATAGTATCTCTTCGACCTTCACCGTTACCAGAAATAAATTATGTTAGTCGAATAAAAAGTTATACATATTTATGAAACCTCAATGTTACAATAAAAAGTAGTTTTGAGAGATCGATAGAGAGAATTAAACTAAAAGTATAAGTAAGCCAACATTATTCTGATATAAAACAATTTGTAAAATATATACAAAATTTAATAAAAACTAATTATGATTCCTTTTAAGATAAATAAATTTATTTAACCAAGAGCTTAACTTTTCAATATGTTTCTTATACTCGTAGAGCAGTTTTTACAGTGTGGAAACCACTTATGGAATGAAATTAGGTTACAGAATAATAAAAAACTTTAGGACAAGCCATATGACTAATGTACTACTTTGTCTTTTGTTTAAAAGTACCTAAAATACTACTATTTGTCTGCTAGAAAATCTGTTAATTATCATAATAAACAAGCTTAAGATGCATCTGTAGTCAAAATATGCGATTGCATTAACCGGAGTGGCTTTGGACCAAAAGAAGCAGTGTTAAAAATAAACATACATACAGAAACAGTTAGGAAGTTTAAAAATTGATGAGTCTACCAAAAGCGAAGCTTTGACTGATGATGTGTATAAACAAACACTTAAATTGTTTAAAATATACCATCAAGTTAGGAGGGATAAAAATTTCTGCTTCCACCTTGTTAACTTTTTCTAGCAATCCGCTTTCTTTCCCAAATGTCTTTGGGTTTATCAATTTTTATTATTACGTCATTCTTAATGTGTTCTGCAAGTACGGACACCATTTCTCTTACTATAGCACGTAAACTCTTGTTTACAAATTCAACACCCATTTTCTAGGATCGACGCGAGGTCTATTAACCCAACAAATGGTGACTAGGACTTAACTGGAACGAGTAGCTCATATGAACGCTACTGACAACTACTTACAACTGCCTACAAACTAAACTGGCAACTGTACTTGTTGAAATGTAAACGGGCTCTTTTACCGCTTTTCCGTCAAGTAAAGTTGTGAGGTCTTTTACCTATCTCATAAAATATCTCTGCACGGTACACTCGCTTAATGCGAGTGTTACAATTTACAAACAGTTCTTTCTTGTGCAGCATGGACTGACTCCAAATGTGTGTTATTTAACTTAAATATGATAAGAAAAACAACTTTAGCATGTTTCTGTATAAACGGTAGTACGACGTCACCTATATCATGAAATGTTTAACTTTTAGGTTTCATGAATATCAATGTTACAATTTAGGGACCGGAATAGTGTTGCACTAACAAAGAGACTACAATTACAAAACCACTGGTTGTAAAACTATCAAAGAACAAAAATAAACAAATATTTCTTCTCATCACTCAAAACTAGGAGACAGACTGGCAAATTCACTCTTATTTTTTATGAGCCTTGTCTTTGATGTAGATATGGTAGTACCTAAAAATAAAAGAGAGGCTTAGCTGTTAATCAAAAGGAAGTCTATATTTCCAACTAAAAAACAGTAATGCATTTTATGAGTGAGTCAAAAATAGCCTTGTCGCCTTTCGCCAGAAGTGAACATAAATAAACAGTCATAAGATATTTGTAGGAAATGAAGGAATAATAAAGTTCTATTCCTTCAACCAGTCGATCCTTACATTCAAAAAAATGTGTTTAAGGTCCGCTATTGATATATTATCACAAGTACAGGAAATTGAGTTAAAAATACCTATTTTGTGGAGGTGAGCCCGGAAACGTCCATGATTTACCTTTAATCGTGTGAAAATTACTTGATATCTTAGGCTATACTCTAAATTTAAGTTATTACTTTTACTAGGGAGTTGAGGATGTAAATAAAAATACTGATTGCTGTTTGTTTTTGCGATCACGTTATACTTATCCAACGTGTGCGAGCTAATTCTTTGTGGCTATTAATTAAGTCTGAGAATGATTGGATTTTTGTCAAATTAAATATCTTACAAACCGCTTTTGCTTTATGATCCACTCTTTAACTTTAATTTATACCACAATACCCAGACTAGCTGAATTTACTTTCCACTATTTTTAAATCAAAAAGCAACATTTTAAAAATAAGATGTCTGAAGCATTTTACTGGAGAACTCTTAATTGCTTGCAATACAGATTTATAATCTGTAATGATGGCCACGTTCTTAATCAACTAATGCCTGAAATCGCTTAACTAAGTCCCTGTCAGAAACAAAAATAGCGGTTCCGTCATCATTTTTTTGACACATCTGTATAATTGTTTCTATATCTTGGTTTCTGTCAGCCAATGTGGTTTTTAAAATTAGCTTATTTAAACTAGTAATGTCGGATTATGATGGGTATATGACTTTTAGTAGGAATATCAATAAATCATAATTATACTGGTAAATTCGGAAAACAGATTGGGTGTTATTGTGAGTGACATCTGAGTTGGTATTTAAAAAGGCATCCGACAACGATGGAGAGTTTTTTATTCTCAAGTATTTATTTCCACGATTTTATAGACTATGGATGTGTTAAACGATCGATATTTTATCAACTGTTTTTTAGCTAAAAATTGTCTACGAATCATTACCGGTGGTTCCTGCGTTTCTGCTAATACTGCATGATTAAGCTCCCAAACAGATTTTTAGGGACCTATATTGAATAATATCGATAGTAATCAAATAAGATTTCGATGAAGAACCGTACAAATTACACCCGAACGTATGTAGGACTACAGTGAAATTGAGATATCTGGATTTTTCTAATGAATTGGAGAAACCGGGCATAAACATCCTAAAGTCATCAATAAACTACTAGAAAGAACTACGAATGAAATTAAATCATCTGCATATTGAATAATTTTTATATTACTTATGTATTTAGATATTGTCATAGATGTTAAATAGAAGTGGGCTCAGAATAGAACCTTGAGGTAACCCGTTATAGACTGCTTGAGGACTGTGTAGCAAATTTACACAAATAGATTGATTACGTTGGCACATACCTTGTTAAGGTTTCACCGTAAAAATTAGGATTATTTAGTTAATGCTATAAATATTGATAATTTACTCACCGAAAAACCAAAATATCACTTAATTCACATTCATTTTATTATTTAAGAATTTATATATTACACTATTTATACAACAAAGTTTATATTTATTTACATATCAATATTTTCATAAGCGTTCAGGTTAAGTGTTTCTTCTTCTATCACATTATTATATAGTATATTTACCCTTCTAACAATTCTTTTATGACTGTGGCTAACTGAAAACTATGAAGGTGTCATGGTCAGGAAAAGGTATTTCTGGAATATTCAGATTTTTCCATTTTTTGATTTGGTACTTGGAGGCTAAGGTATGTTAAGTGATACCTAGAATCATTTCGTAGATTTACGGATTTTTTTGACTAAAATTTCAGTTAAAAAATATTAATAATTATTGGATTATAAATACATCTTTGTGCAGATAGAATTATTTTATGGATCTTAAATAATCCAATAATCATATTCCTTCAAGCCACTCACTAACTCCGGTATATATTTAAAATGGTAGATACTCTCTAATATTAAACTTTATTATTCTGTTATCATTTTAGGCTTCTTGTTAGTTACTACTAACTACTCCTTTATATATAAGCAGTTTGAACATTATTACTTACATCAATTTCTGGAAAGTATAGCTGTTACTTCCTTGCTGGTCTGATATCCGGAATATAATTTGGTTTTTAAACAAGGAAAACCTACTATTTTATCATTAACAACACTTAAAACCAAGTAAGAGTTTTCCAATTCCATTCCAACAATTTTCTGCATGTATTAAGTGAAATTCAAAATCTTTAAGTGAAAACTACAACACTGCTACTGTTACTATTTTATATTTTATTTTACTTTATTACGTAAACAACAATAAATATATTTTTTTCTTGTATCACTAAAAACAACGGAACATAGATACAAACATAATATAAATAAATTATTGTCTCCTACCATTAACGCCAGGACTATCCGAGTAAATGTCTGCAACCTACAAATTTCGTTTATTAGATGCAGCTTTACTATTTTTTTTTCTATAGAATATTGTAAAAAAGCGTATCAACCTTCTCAAATAAACTAATTTTCTTCATTTTCTTTGACAGAATATTCAGATCAACTACATCATATGCTCCCGATAAGTCGATAAATAAGCTAAGAATAATATAAGAATAAATAAATAAAGTTTATTATTCTATAGTTAATAAACATGAACAAGGAGTTTGGTCATCGTATAACATTTAATATATAAGTACCTACATATACTATATTATAAAAATAAAATTAAAAATAAAATAAAAACTAATTTCACAATAATACATAACATAAAGTTTAATATACATATGTGTAGATTAACGAAAAAATGTGTAAATATTAATCAATTGTAGGTTTTACTTAAATAAATTTAACAAAAAATAAAAAATATAAATATATGTATTCTGTGGAGACCCTAGAAGTATACGTATAATAGGAGTGAAGTTTGGAGGATCAAACTGGATTTCCTTTTTTTTATTCATTAATAATTAAAGCTTGAAGTTTCATTACTCCGCTCAAGTAGCGATGTAGTTTGAGTAATTCCGACTTCTCATAGGTACTATCGGCTTCAGAATAGCATATACATTTTCAAACTCAAATGGCTTGGCACTGAATACAATTTAAGGATCGCCTATTTTTGTGTATAACCAATCACGGTTTAAATAATAATAAATTTGAAATCAGTCAAACAGTTGTCCATGCCCACATCTTTAATGTTAAACAGAGAGGGTATTCTATTGACAAATTGCCTGTGTATTATACCTAATTGTAGGCGTTTTAAAAATCACCCCTCCTAAGCAGGGTGTTTTTATGACTTCGGTAGGTAAAGGAAATTCACATTTAACATGTATATGCTATTCTAAAGCCGACTGTACATAGTAAGGCTTCTAGGTCATCTGAGTGGTGACTGTTGGGGATAAGTTCTTTTCTTAGGCTTTTGTATAAAGGGCAGACCAGAAGAACGTGTTTTAAAGTTTCAGGTTTTAAAAGGTTACAGATTGTGCAAGTTGATCTCTGTTTGATTTTATAAGAGCAATTATTTATATATAAAAAGATTGTATCTGTATTGGTTGATCTAAGTAGCGCTAATAGTCTTTTTAAATAAAATGGTATTGTATTGTTCATTTAATTTTTTCACTGTCAAGCTCACGTTGTAAGCTAAGAATATAAACCAATTTTCTTCATCTTTTTTGACAATTTTCAGATCCACTACATCATATGCTCCCGATAAGTCGATAAATAAGCTAAGAATTTAGTTATGGATTAAAAACCTAGTTGTATGTCGGATACTTACTTGCTTACTGCATATATAACTCTATTCAAAAACCAAATTGGTTTTATGGCAGTAGAGAATTACATTCCAAAAAATATTTAAGACTAAGTTTGATAATTCTCTCAAAAGTCTTAGAAGCAAGATATTAAGAAATTGGTCGATCAGCTGATAAAAAATATTTTTGTTTCTGGCACCAATCATTAAAAATATTAAGTAAAATAATTTTTGCTGATAGTGGCAAATTATAAATCATTTTGTAAGTAAATCCGTCTAGGCCGGTTGCAGTGTTTTTACTATTTCTAATTGCTAAATTCAATTCGTCAATATTAAACGGAGAAATGAATCAGAATTTTCACTTTGAGGTATATAGTTAGATACAGAAGGAGGAGCTAGTCTATTTAGCAAATTATCTATTAGTTTCATTGACAGCGGGATTTTCTTCTTACGATAATGCTTATTACTAATAGATCTAATTTATTTAGAAATGATATCCATCCGGTCCATTGTTTATATTTTAATACACGTTTGAATTGAGCTGCTATATTTTGATATGCAATATAATTGTCATAATTTGTCCTGAAGCGGTAGTTTTTAAGAGCTTGTCTCCGTTTATTAATTAAATTCGAGCAATCTTCGTCTCACCATACAGGTTTTGAAGTAACTGGAATGAATGGTTAACCTACATGTTCAAAGTTTAGTTTGGAATACCTCTGCACAAAATAAAATAATTTTATTTTAAAATAACGGAGATATTAGAGATGAACTAAAAAATTGCACCAAATAGAAAGCCTTAATTTTACTAAGAATTTTACTAATAAAAAAATCTTAGTTTTTAACTCAACTTCCACGTTTAATTAATAAATTGGGTTTTTTAATCACAATGACAGCCGTTTTGCTATAATTAGCATCGTCAAATATTTTTTATTATTTTTAGTAAGATGGACTTCCAAAAAGTAAGGGTTAGTACAATAAATTAAATAAAAAAAGCCATACCTTATTTAATTTTTTTGAAGATAAATTTAAAACATAATGCAATCTTGCAGTGTAATAAATTTTAAGTGTACCCATTTCATTTGAGTAACGCCCTTACCTATAGCCAATGTCGTCAATGAGTTTTAATTTATTTAATTGTTAAATATTTTTATTACCCTTAGTTTATTATTTTTTTTTTCATAATTTTTAACCTCTTAACGCTCTCTATTCCTAGGATGACGCCTTTCAACCATAACCACCTCAAAACTCGGCTCCATCCATCTCCTCTCAACATTCTCCACCATATTTTCCCAATACCCCGCCACTCCGAGTTTTTCCTCCAAGTTCTTCAGCCCTTCTTCATTCCTCTAGCATCTAAACGCGTGTCCTACATCATCCTCCCCTTCGCACCTTTCACACACTCCAGTCTCTCTTTTCCCAATCTTGTGAAGATATCTTGCTGTGGCAAGAAGTAGTTCTCTTTTTAGCGCACCTTCATACTGCTTCCACCTTACTTCTATTTCCTCCTACATCCAATCCAATCCATAACTTCCTCTCTCATCGCGCCCTTCCACTGTAATCTCCTGGCTCTAGCCATCACATCCAATGGGTAGGATCTTGCCAACACCACTGCTGCTAACCCTCCACTATTCTGTACTCTTGCACCACCGTCAGCAACATTCCTCTTGGAATCCTCAGTAGTATGGAGTATGTACTCTCGCTCTTTCACCCCACACTGCTGCTCCGTAAAGCATACTCTGCTCAATCGTTCTACCAATAACTCTTCTCCCGGTCCTTTCACTTTACACATCAATCTCCCCAGTCATGCCACCCGAATTTTCGCCTTCTGTGCCGCCTTCGACATGTGTTTTTGAACGATAGCTGGCTTTCCAACCACATACCTAGGTATTTCACCAATTCCTCCAACTCCCTCGCCTTGCTGCGTCCCTTCAAGAGTAATCTCACTGTCTTCTTTTCAGCCAGCGTTAAACTGCGTCACGGAAACAGCGTCACGGAAGGTTGAACTAGACTGTTTTTATGTTTAATGCAATTCTTCCTAGGGATCCTAATGACATCAACAGACACAAGTTATTTAAGATTAGACCTCTTTTAGAATATTTAAAAATCAAACAATACAACCCAAAGAAGCCTCATAAGTGGGGCTACAAGTTTTTGTGTTATGTGACAAAGGCGGCTTGATTCATAACTTTGAGGTCTATACTGGAAAACTCCTGAAAAACTAGACATAGGAGAATCATTTTTGATAACTGGTTTACATCTCTTCTCAACTTACTTCGTACTGACGGAATTTACTGTTTGGGCAATGTTAGAAAAGGCAGGCTAACTGGTTTAGCTTTAACATTTATGTTTTGATCGAAAGACAAAATCAAAAATTAAAGTTTACTGAGCATCTATAGTAAAACAGTATAATGAATTTATGGGCGAAGTCGATCTCTTAGTTGGACTTATATCGTATTATAGGATAAGACTAAGAAGCCGAAAATAGTATTTATTTGAAAGAGCGAAAATGATAACAATTCAAAATATGACTACTACGGACGGCAGTCCCTCACAATCTCCTTTTACTCTGCCACTCAGAAACATTATATTCTCTTAACCATACTTATATGACACTGAACTATCAAATATAACAA
Source organism: Ophraella communa (assembly GCA_035357415.1). NCBI lineage: Eukaryota > Metazoa > Arthropoda > Insecta > Coleoptera > Chrysomelidae > Ophraella > Ophraella communa. The sequence goes on from CM068979.1 coordinate 55,016,361, forward strand.
ATGAAATTCAAGTCTACAATAAATGAGAAAAGACGGCATAATTCCGTCTCATCCACTTCATGAATGGGAGATATAATGCATTTAGTAACCCAGAAACTTGCCATAAAAAAAATTTCGAATTTATGTCTTAATTTTTTTCCACCCTGTATCAATTTGAAGTGAACTGTTTCGTTTTTGAAATTAGCTCAGCAAGGTAAATCTAGAAATTGGGAAAGAGATGGGGTTCCATGTAAAAACAATGGTTATGACGTCATCACACTAAGACGGTTTACATATTAGATAGCATCGACCTATTTCGGGAATTTAAATTGTTCTTGTTTATCATTATAAGAATTGGCCTTGCCAGGAAGCTGGAAGAATGGCATAAATATTTTGGTATCTTCTGCATAAAAGACAACATTAAATTATTTTAATAAAGGAAGGAAAATGTTTTTGTATATTAAAAACCGTAGGTTAAGTGTGTAAAGTGTATATTAAATTCAGTAACTGAGCGCTTTCGGCTTATAAGGCCATCATCAGAGTTACTTCCTAAAAGGTGATAAACATAAAACTTAGAAGTAAGAAAAAAAAAAAAAAAAAAAGTGTAACTTACGTTAAAAGATAAAACCTCTTCAGAAGAGACATTACAACACATTAAAATAATATAAATTAGTTAAATTTTAAAATTAAAACAGCTTTAACATTAAAACATCTTGAAGACAACAATATATGAATGTAAATTAAAAACTAATTACTATTATAAAAACAAAAAATAAAAAATAAAATGGAAGTGACTACGTTATCATAAAATGTTAATCAACAGATAAAATTATTTTAGTAAAACTTGGGTTGTAAAAATATTTAAAATGTAAAATCATCAAATAAATAAAACAAAACAAATCACAAAACAAAACAAAAAGGAGGTTCATTTAACAATTCCAGAAGAATTTAAATAAAGGTGTGAACTTGGTATTTAAATTGATTTGCGTGTTAACGCAATAGGTAGGATTAACCTTGAGTTCCCTCAAAATTTCCAAATCCTCAAGTAGGTTCATTTTTAAATATCCATTCCCTGGAATATCATGAAGAATAGTGCTGTTTTTATTGGGAGAAAAACTGTGTTTGTTAAAGTTTAAGTGATGGCCAAAGCTGGACTTATCTGGTCTTGTCAGGTGTTCCTTGATACGGATCTCCAAAGGTCTTGTAGTCCTACCTACGTAAGTGGTTGGACAGTCGTTACAAGAGAGTTTATATATTCCGCTTCTGGACAGTTTTTTAATTTGATCTTTAGTTTTACATAAAAGGGATTTAATGGTTCTTTGGCATTTAAAAGAAATCTTAAGATTCGGAATATTCCTCTCGAGAATAGAAGCTACATTGGAAGATACTTTTCCGAAATAAGGAAGGGATCTAAAAATCGGAGTATCAACATGTTTCTGCGGGTGTTGATTAAAGGCTAAATTTCGGAGCTGGCGATATTTAATCTTATTAATGGATTTATCAATAACACTATCCGGAAAACCATTAGCCGCCGCTAATTGCTTAAGTATAAAAATTTCTCTGTTATATGAAGCTTCAGTCATCGGTATCCTCAATAGTCTATGTATAAAACAATTCAAGGATGCCATCTTTTGGTGATAAGGATGATTAGAGTTTTTGGTTATTAAATGATCAGTTGTCGTTGGTTTGCGAAATATAGAAAAGTTTAAAATGTTGTCCGCGTTCCTATGTATGGTCAAGTCCAAGAAATTAATGGAATTATTGAGCTCCAATTCACAGGTAAACCTGATAGATGGATGAATATTATTGATTTCAGATAATATCAAATGTATATCTTCGACTGAGCCATCAATGAATGCCAATACGTCGTCAACATATCTAGACCAGTGAAGGATTTTGTTGAAAGGATGGGTGCTGGAAAAAGAGCTATTGAAAATATGGGTAGTTTCAAAATTATCTAGAAAAATATCAGCCAGCAAAGGTGATAAAGGATTACCCATAGCAAGGCCAGTGGGTTGACGATAAATAACATTGTTGAAAACAAAGGAATCTTGAGAAAGACAAAATTCTAAGAGGGTTGTTAAATGATCAACGGTAGTAGGTGACATGTTATTGGAGACGAGAATATTTTTAATAATAGGAATTGTATCTATTCTGGGCACATTGGTAAACAGATTGTTTACATCAAAAGAAACCATAAGAAACTTTTTGTTGGGATTAAATGACGAAATTTTGTTGACAAGGTCAATAGAATTTTTGATAGTTTTAGAAGGTTTATAATCAAGAATATCCAACAGAAAACTGTTCAAAAAAGTAGCCAATGAAGAAAGGGGAGTATTGAAAAAACTCACAATTGGTCTGATTGGAAAATTATCTTTATGGATTTTAGGTAAACCATATAATCTAGCTAAAGAAGGGTTAGGCAAGATAAACTTTTTATAATTCGTATTTAAAGAATCGAAAAATTCTTTGGAGTTGTGAAGGGTAGCCTTCAAATTAGAAACTAGTTTCTTGAGAGGGTCACTAGTTAAGATTTCAAAGTCGTTTTCCTGCAGAAATGTTTCAGTTTTATGAATATATTCGTCTCGATGCATAATTATCAAACAGTTACCTTTGTCAGCTTTAGTAATTATTAAATTATTTGCTTGAAGCTTCTTAGATATTTTTTATTATAAAACTAATTTTTTATGACTACTTTTTTTATTATTATGTTGGAAGTAAGCAAAGTCCTTTTGTAACGAAAAGTAACAGTGGTGTTTCAATGAGTTCTTATCAGCATCATTTAGAGCGAGGTTCTCTATAATTGAATCGATGTCGACAGCAAATTCCTCCAACAATTTTTTATTCAACAAAGTTTGGGTTGAAAATTTCAAGCCATTGGACAAAAACTTTAACTCATTTTTGGAAAAATGACAGTTAGTTAAATTCTTAATCCGTTCACAAAATTTAAAGGCAACAGAATTGTCAATTTGTGGTTTCTGAAAACCTGGCGTTGATTTGTTTAAAAGGTTTTTTAACTTGTTATTAAGTCTAAAATATTTTTGCTGTTTAATATAGCTTAAATCATCCTCCAAATTACTCAAAACATATCTAAAATAATCAAATGAAACCTCCCGAACAATTGAATCATAAAGAATCTTTAAATTAATATTAATTGAATCTAATTTTGCATAATGACAACATATTTCTTTTTTAAGAAACTGAATCTGTGTACGTATTTTAAAATTAACTGGTGTGTTGGTTGGAAATTTTATGGAAGCAAAAGTAGGTATCACTTTATGCTTAATACACTGGTGGAGAAACCAAATATCTAGGCGCAGCAATTCTCTCTTCTTAGACAGTCTAAGGTATTTATCCAAGTCGACTACCATACTGTAGGTACAAATAAATGAAAGACTGTAGACTTTGTACACACTTGATGAAATAATAAAGGAAGGAAAATGTTTTTGTATATTAAAAACCGTAGGTTAAGTGTGTAAAGTGTATATTAAATTCAGTAACTGAGCGCTTTCGGCTTATAAGGCCATCATCAGAGTTACTTCCTAAAAGGTGATAAACATAAAACTTAGAAGTAAGTTTTTTTTTTTTTTTTTTTTTTTTTTTTTTTTTTTTCTTACTTCTAAGTTTTATGTTTATCACCTTTTAGGAAGTAACTCTGATGATGGCCTTATAAGCCGAAAGCGCTCAGTTACTGAATTTAATATACACTTTACACACTTAACCTACGGTTTTTAATATACAAAAACATTTTCCTTCCTTTATTATTTCATCAAGTGTGTACAAAGTCTACAGTCTTTCATTTATTTGTACCTACAGTATGGTAGTCGACTTGGATAAATACCTTAGACTGTCTAAGAAGAGAGAATTGCTGCGCCTAGATATTTGGTTTCTCCACCAGTGTATTAAGCATAAAGTGATACCTACTTTTGCTTCCATAAAATTTCCAACCAACACACCAGTTAATTTTAAAATACGTACACAGATTCAGTTTCTTAAAAAGAAATATGTTGTCATTATGCAAAATTAGATTCAATTAATATTAATTTAAAGATTCTTTATGATTCAATTGTTCGGGAGGTTTCATTTGATTATTTTAGATATGTTTTGAGTAATTTGGAGGATGATTTAAGCTATATTAAACAGCAAAAATATTTAAGACTTAATAACAAGCTAAAAAAACCTTTTAAACAAATCAACCCCAGGTTTTCAGAAACCACAAATTGACAATTCTGTTGCCTTTAAATTTTGTGAACGGATTAAGAATTTAACTAACTGTCATTTTTCCAAAAATGAGTTAAAGTTTTTGTCCAATGGCTTGAAATTTTCAACCCAAACTTTGTTGAATAAAAAATTGTTGGAGGAATTTGCTGTCGACATCGATTCAATTATAGAGAACCTCGCTCTAAATGATGCTGATAAGAACTCATTGAAACACCACTGTTACTTCTCTTTACAAAAGGACTTTGCTTACTTCCAACATAATAATAAAAAAAGTAGTCATAAAAAATTAGCCCGTAAACAGTATTTTTTGATAAAAAATATATCTAAGAAGCTTTAAGCAAATAATTTGATAATTACTAAAGCTGACAAAGGTAACTGTTTGATAATTATGCATCGAGATGAATATATTCATAAAACTGAAACATTTCTGCAGGAAAACGACTTTGAAATCTTAACTAGTGACCCTCTCAAGAAACTAGTTTCTAATTTGAAGGCTACCCTTCACAACTCCAAAGAATTTTTCGATTCTTTAAATACGAATTATAAAAAGTTTATCTTGCCTAACCCTTCTTTAGCTAGATTATATGGTTTACCTAAAATCCATAAAGATAATTTTCCAATCAGACCAATTGTGAGTTTTTTCAATACTCCCCTTTCTTCATTGGCTACTTTTTTGAACAGTTTTCTGTTGGATATTCTTGATTATAAACCTTCTAAAACTATCAAAAATTCTATTGACCTTGTCAACAAAATTTCGTCATTTAATCCCAACAAAAAGTTTCTTATGGTTTCTTTTGATGTAAACAATCTGTTTACCAATGTGCCCAGAATAGATACAATTCCTATTATTAAAAATATTCTCGTCTCCAATAACATGTCACCTACTACCGTTGATCATTTAACAACCCTCTTAGAATTTTGTCTTTCTCAAGATTCCTTTGTTTTCAACAATGTTATTTATCGTCAACCCACTGGCCTTGCTATGGGTAATCCTTTATCACCTTTGCTGGCTGATATTTTTCTAGATAATTTTGAAACTACCCATATTTTCAATAGCTCTTTTTCCAGCACCCATCCTTTCAACAAAATCCTTCACTGGTCTAGATATGTTGACGACGTATTGGCATTCATTGATGGCTCAGTCGAAGATATACATTTGATATTATCTGAAATCAATAATATTCATCCATCTATCAGGTTTACCTGTGAATTGGAGCTCAATAATTCCATTAATTTCTTGGACTTGACCATACATAGGAACGCGGACAACATTTTAAACTTTTCTATATTTCGCAAACCAACGACAACTGATCATTTAATAACCAAAAACTCTAATCATCCTTATCACCAAAAGATGGCATCCTTGAATTGTTTTATACATAGACTATTGAGGATACCGATGACTGAAGCTTCATATAACAGAGAAATTTTGATACTTAAGCAATTAGCGGCGGCTAATGGTTTTCCGGATAGTGTTATTGATAAATCCATTAATAAGATTAAATATCGCCAGCTCCGAAATTTAGCCTTTAATCAACACCCGCAGAAACATGTTGATACTCCGATTTTTAGATCCCTTCCTTATTTCGGAAAAGTATCTTCCAATGTAGCTTCTATTCTCGAGAGGAATATTCCGAATATTAAGATTTCTTTTAAACGCCAAAGAACCATTAAATCCCTTTTATCTAAAGCTAAAGACTAAATTGAAAAAAACTATCCAGAAGCGGAATATATAAACTCTGTTGTAACAGAGTCCTACCACTTACGTAGGTAGGATTACAAGACCTTTGGAGATCCGTATCAAGGAACACCTGACAAGACCAGATAAGTCCAGCTTTGGCCATCACTTAAACTTTAACAAACACAGTTTTTCTCCCAATAAAAACAGCACTATTCTTCATGATATTCCAGGGAATGGATATTTAAAAATGAACCTACTTGAGGATTTGGAAATTTTGAGGGAACTCAAGGTTAATCCTACCTATTGCGTTAACACGCAAATCAATTTAAATACCAAGTTCACACCTTTATTTAAATTCTTCTGGAATTGTTAAATGAACCTCCTTTTTGTTTTGTTTTGTGATTTGTTTTGTTTTATTTATTTGATGATTTTACATTTTAAATATTTTTACAACCCAAGTTTTACTAAAATAATTTTATCTGTTGATTAACATTTTATGATAACGTAGTCACTTCCATTTTATTTTTTATTTTTTGTTTTTATAATAGTAATTAGTTTTTAATTTACATTCATATATTGTTGTCTTCAAGATGTTTTAATGTTAAAGCTGTTTTAATTTTAAAATTTAACTAATTTATATTATTTTAATGTGTTGTAATGTCTCTTCTGAAGAGGTTTTATCTTTTAACGTAAGTTACACTTTTTTTTTTTTTTTTTTCTTACTTCTAAGTTTTATGTTTATCACCTTTTAGGAAGTAACTCTGATGATGGCCTTATAAGCCGAAAGCGCTCAGTTACTGAATTTAATATACACTTTACACACTTAACCTACGGTTTTTAATATACAAAAACATTTTCCTTCCTTTATTATTTCATCAAGTGTGTACAAAGTCTACAGTCTTTCATTTAAATTATTTTGACTAATAAAAACTCGATATACGTATCAACAATTCTTGGATGGTGAATATTAGCACCTTTAAAGTATTATAGTATAGTGTTTCATTCGATTTTCCTAAGACCGGAAAAGAAACTTTAAGAGATAAAGAAGATGGTATTTATTTAGTTTTTACAACTTGCTATTAATTATTTTTAAAAAAATATTGGCATATGGACCCTAAATATAGAAAAATTCTCTAAATATAGAAAAATTGTTGTGGGTCCTGATTAATCCAACTAGTTTTTTATGTCTATTATAAATAAGTTAATATTCTTAATTACTTAGTTTTTTAATAATGATTTTCAAAATTTTTAATTATTCTTAATCCTATCGTTCATATACAGTGGTTAAAAACTTTTCCATTAAAAAATAATCGACATCGTGCAGTCACAGATGATATAATTACCGAATCTAATTTTCCACTGAACTACAGTTCCCATACAAACATGTTGTACATATTAAACAATTGAATTTAGATGTAGATTTTAATTAGAATAAATTCAAATATTTTAAAATCCAGATATTCATCGTTTCTACTAACCGAATCTGATAATTCCTATCGGTATTGCAATGTTGACTATGTAGTTTTTCACTAATCAACTGTTTACCCAAATTTGCATCTACAACAACTGCAAACAACATTAATGCGGTCCAACTGGATACATAATTTGTTGACCAATATTACGTTTACCTTTGTTAACAGTGATTTATTGATCGAAAAATTTAAATAACGCTAGGTATTGTTAAGTAATGTCAATCTAGGTACCTATTTTGTATGGAAATCGCACAGCATATAATTTAATGCAGCATCGATGAATTCAATTAAAATTTTAAAACACCACTTACGATTCGTCAATTATTAAAGGTATTTTTTATTGCTAAATGAAATCGAATACGATTTTAAAAAAGTGGTGCATGGAAAACAAAACTTTTTTAAAATATATATTTGTAATTTTTGTTTCTATTTATCTTTAATTGTAATTACCATGAATTCATGCAAGTAAAATCAATTATCAACAGCTATTTTGTTTAAAGTTTAAATTTATTTGTTTATTACCCAACAGAAAAAATCCATTAACAGGACAACGTTATTGGATTACAAAAAAAAAATAAAAACAAAAATTGTTACAACAATACTAAAAAGAAAGAAAAAAATTGCATACATATACAGCAATCAGAAGTAATACTCTAAGTATACCTTAATGTTAATAGCTAATACAAATATTAAAAAAAAAACAAAGAATTTTAAAAGTAAATGTTATGCAAGTAATAAGTTCAAATAAAAGTTTTGAAAGGATTTAGCCAGTATGGCAGTTAAAGAATCAAAATATATATCATAATCATCTGAAAGTTGGTTACAATTCTTACAAATTCTAAACATAGGTGAATTATGGAGAATATTGGTTCTTGCAATATCAGTATAATATAATAGATTATATTGTCGAGAGTAAACTTTGGGAACCAAAAGTTTAATTTGATGTAGCAAATTTGGTGCATTGATACCATTATACAGTAGCTTATATAGAAAAGTTAAACCCCCATTTATACGTCTAATTTCCAAAAAATCGATATTGAATCGATGCGCCAATATAACTTGATCCTCTTTCAGGATAAACTCCGCCTATTCTACTAGCCAAAAATTTAAGAAACCATCGTTGAACTTTTTCAACAAAATCAACGTAAATATGGTAGTTTGGGCTCCAAACTATAGATGCATTTGGATATAACCAGCGTAAAATATAGTGTTTTCAATGCAGCCAAATTTATAAATGTTCGACTACATTGTTTATAATTCCACCAATTCCACCTTCTTAAAAATATCAAGTTTGGTGTGGTCGGTAAAAATGAGTAAAAAAATTAGTAAAACCTTTATTGTCTCGAAATACAATATTAAGTAAACGCTAAAGGAAGAAAATAATAATATTGGGTAAGTCCACAAATGTAGCTGCAAATACTTGTTTCTGTCTCCTTACACTGAAAAAAATTTTGTTCGTAATATTGATTAACAGTATCTAAAGTTTGAGTAGTATTTTGTTGTGACAATAATTTGATACATTATTACAATGAATTTTTTGACATTGTTCAATGTATTTGGATATTCCCTTTCCATTCTGTAGCTAGCTGCAGGTGACCTGTTAGTTAACTACACAACATAGGTAAAAACTTTTCTCGCTTGGGGGCTACAGCCAAGCATTTCAAAAAATCCCGAAAATAGCCCCTGATGGAAAAGAATAAGCAGCCAAGGTAATAAGGTAATGACAATATATAGGTTCTGTTTTATTTAATGTTTTAAATTTTATTTGATTTTATTCTACTTAACAACTTAGTTTATTGTGCCAACGAACAAATTTTAATTATGAAAAGATGTTGAAACAACGAACAAGAGTTGTTAATATAAAAATAAATATGTTTATTACATTTATTTAAAGTATTTTTTATTCCAGCAAATGCATTAATCAATCTACAAATTCGTTTGTGGTAACAATAAATTGATAACGGCAGTTGCTAAACCAATAATTAAATCTACTTTCCGATCGGACTTTTTAATCGATCGTTTTTAACTTTATTTCTTGAAAGACATTCTACATACAACGCGGTCTTGCATGATAGTTTAATTTAGAGTATTTTTTTTCTAAGGTAAGTATATGTTTTCACCTTATTTATTCTTTCGCAAAGAGTTTAAATCAAAGTACTTATATTTATTTAACTAATTATTATAATTTTTACTTGCAAAATTCCAATTTTTTTCCTAATATTCTGGTAAAATATTAAAATAAATCACTACTTATTAATATCTCGATATTAGTGCTTTCATACAGGTATGCCATTAATAAAACATTTAAAAACTATTGTAATTTGATTTAAAATACATTTTTTTGTTGAAAAGGGTGTATTTTGGCCCAAAAAATTAAATTTATGATTTTTTCATGTAATTTAGTTTTAACTTTTTACCAAGCTTTTGTACCTATATCTATTTGCTGTTGTAGACCTTGAAACTAAACCAAATTTACTTGTTCAGACGAAAAAAATTCGGCAATTTTCTAGGCGTTACATGGGTACTTCTTCCCGACAAGGTTAGTTGTCCTAACAAATGTTACAAGAAAACAAACAGTAAATATACAATTAAGGACTGGCAAGAATCCTTTGTATTTTTAGTAAAATCGCAGCAAGAAGAAGAAAAACATGAAGACGTCTATGCAGCCGTTTATATGTTGCGTTGGTAAAACTATTATTAGCAATATATTTGTATATTTAGATGACATCAGGTACTTTTTTTAAAACAATTCATCATTGTGTTTATTTATGTATTTATCTATTTGTTCCGGATTTTATGGTCTTATTGAAATTTTTTTTTTACCAATTTAAGTCAAAATATATTAGCAACGTTCATATTTTATGAGAATATTTAAATAATATATTAAAGTGAAACACCCAGTAGTCAGCCATATCCTACCCTGCAGTCAGCTTTCCATTTGTTGCATATTCTATTATTGAATATTTTTTCATTTTGCAAGTATTTTTATATAGCTTGTCCAGTATAAATATAGGTGCACGTCATCAAAGTGAACAAATCGCTCTGTTCATTTGACTTCCTTCGTTCGTTTGCTACTGTCAGTCAGTATCTTTTTTCACTATAAATTTGGTAAGTATTGAAATTCGTAGGCTGCAAGTTATTACAAAAAATAAATATTTGTATTTGATAAATTTTTCGAGAATGAAACCATGTGCTTATGTACGTCGTTATTGTTTTAAACGAAATGAAAAGCAGCTGAAACTATTTTACAGACTAAGCAAAACGCCAAACCGGCTATTCCACCATTGAAGGTAAATACCTGATGTTGTGCACATTTTGTTAGATACCTTTTTGCAAATGGATTATTTTTATACATCTACAGAACATCATATTTTCTTCAATATATGAAATAAGTTCCAACGGGACCAACCTCATGAAAACATGTTTGGTGATCACCTCCCCGAGGAAAGCATGGGTACCAGGATTTGCTAAGATAATTCAAATATTTTCTATTCATCTTAATAATAATAATAATAAGTTTATTGCTTTTAAAACTATAGTTTACAGCAAGGGTAGCAACAAATAAAACAAATATAAATATATGAAAAGTAACAGAAATAGATAAGTGCTCCAGGAGAATTAAAGAATACATATACATATTACAGAGATATAAAGATTGTAGTACCTTCTGATTGGATGATTACATCTGGGAGCGTTCATTCATTAATTATAAATGATCTTATTTTCATTGCCCCACTTACGAATCGGTATAGTTGGCAAAGGGTGAAGTTGTCCGTAGATGATAGAAGTGAGTCCAGGTCGTCTGATCGTCCCGCAGGGCTAATCAGTTTGTTTCTCAGGTTCTTATATATTGGATAGACCAGCAGTATGTGTTCGAGGGTTTCTGGTTTTAAAAAGTTACAAATTGAGCATATAGCGGTAGTATCAATTTTGTGAGAGCTATTATTTTTATATATATATATATATATATATATATATATAGTTTTTCAATGTTAGCTGTTCTGAGTTGAGCAATCAGCCTTTTAGTATGTAAAGGAATTGTACTATTTAGATAATTATAATTAATTTTAAGATTATTTTGTAACAAATGTTTATAAAGAGGATGACGGATACTAATTAAAATTTTATTTAAATCCTTTTCGTAATTTCTATGAATATAACTGTTCAGAATTGTATGCTTTGAATTTATGTCAATATCATTTACGTTAGTTTCCGTGTTACAGTAGTTAACAAGACAATGTCGTAACTGATCAGCCCAATTGTATTTTAAACTACCAAGAGTGGTTCCTTCTAAACTTATTTGTCGTACTAGTGCTCGGTGAACATACCGGTTAGGATTCTTATTTTTTATTCTATGGAGTATTTCTAATGCTTGTTTTATAATAAAGTAACCCATTTTATATAAGCTAATTTCAGTTCTGACTATGTGTTCAGCTGTTGACCTTTGCATAAAAAGAAGGTTTTTCCAAAAATTGTTTTGAACTTTTTCTGACTGTTCCAAGTAACGGAGAGCCCATATACCACTAGCATACGTAAAAGTAGGAATCACAATATTGTGGTATAATAGTTTGATAGAGTCAATACTTGAAACTTTTGAAGAATTTATTGTTCTTATTAAAGCTCCTTGAGAGAATCTAGTTTTTTGTTCGCGGTATTTAAGGTTATTTAGAAACAGTCCGTTAAATGAAACAATAACACCTAGATATTCATACATATTGACTGAGTTAATTACATTATCTTTAAATTTATATTGAGGTTGGTGGCCTATATTTGGGCTCTTACGAAAGACAACTATTTTGGTTTTCATCGCATTAACCTTTAGCCTTAGCCCATTGCAATAGCGTTCGAGCAATTGTAGGTTTTTTGCGAGTTCAATTTGTGATTCAGCAAATAATACAAGATCATCTGCATAGAGCAACATATTAATGTTTTCTCCGTTATCGAGAATCACGCCTTTAGCTCCATGATTTTTAAAATAGAGATCTATATCGGAAATAAATAAAGAAAATAATAAGGGACTTAGGGTATCGCCTTGTAGGACGCCCTTGGTTATTTTAATTGGGTCAGATTTATTTTCGTTCTGTTCCATAAAGAGAAAGGCCGACTCTATTCATCTTAGCAAATTTTAATGTGGCTGCATATAGATATTTCGTATTATCTAATTTATTAAAGATTTTTATTGTTAACATCATTTTTACTTATATTTTGTATCTGATTACTATTTTTTGTTTGGTTACATTCTCATTCATTGCGCAAATTTTCACATAAACAGCTGTGATACGTTCATTAAAACTTAAATATCTAAATTTTTAATAATATATTTGCTTTTTTAATAACCATTATATTTATTCTACTTTAAATTTAAGATTGTCATTTACTAAGTTACGGCACCTCTTTATCATATTTGTTCTTTTTTCTTTTTCAGGCAGTTTCTGTGTCATCTTGTGTCTGGGATTGATATTTATCTTAACATAAAAATAAGTAATTTAAACCTATAAGTAGATTTGAAAATAAAAAGATGTCAGTGGCACTTATTTACTAATTTTCTAAAGAAATCAATTGTGTACGTCAGAGCTAATGTTTGTTATACTATTTGTGTCAGATCAGCATACTTAATAATTATAGAACCTTATTATCATATATTAATTAATGGCAAATTATATACTAAATTTTATTATTTAAATATATTTATCTACTTTTACGGCAAATAGTTGGGTAATTACTAATAGAATTAAATATCTTTCATTACTAATTAATTTTATAATATTTCAAATCCGTTATGATATATATTACTGTCGATATTAATGGTAAAATTTTCCCTAAAAATAATTTTAAAATCTTTGCCTAGTTTCTGTTCCACAGCGGCTTTGGAACAAAAATGGCCACATTTTGCCAAAAGGCTAGGGACGATAAAATCTCGATCTTACCGCGGTTTTAAACTCGTCGAGTTTAAATGTTGAACTAACAATAGACATTATTAACTATAATCTATTGTTATGAACTTTCTGTTATAGATAGCGCTAGTGGTATTTATGTAATTAATTAAAATTATTCTAATATTTAACAGAATGTAACTTAATACAGGTATACCAACCGATATGGTATTTAATGGTTCAAAACTAATAGTTTTTGCTGTATAGAGTAAATGTTCTTATGAGCAAAGAAATGTAAAGATAGTCTTTAAATTTCTTCTTTTTTGTTCTTCTTTTTTAAATACTAAATTTTTTATCGGAAACTGATTTAACATACTTATGCTGCATATGTGTCAGAATCGCACTAACCCAACCTAACCTAACCTAACCCAACCATACAGCAAAAATAATTTATAAAAAATTTATTTAATTAATTTGCTAACATATATAACGCACTCATCTTAAAACTTACATTCTCGAAGGTATTGTAGGTGACGAAAATTACCCATGCTTGGCAAATTCAGAACACGGTAACATTTACCGGTTACCTGTTATTATAAAATAAATATCATATTTTTAGGAAAATAGTGTAATTATAACTTTAACTAGCCATGTTAATAATTATACCAACAGCTTCATCCATCAGATATTACAAACATCTGTAAAATATCTTAGAGATATAGCTCATTGTTATTTTATTAGATGACCTTATATAAATAAAACATTCAAACTGTTTATATCTCATGAACATCAACCTTGAGGAAGATGCCCATGGTACATTAATAAAGGGGAAAAAATGGGAAATTACATTTAAAGGTACTTACCAGAAGAGCAACCTTATTTAAAAATAAAAACATAAAGATATTGTATTCTATTGAATTGAGTAGTGTCTAAGAATAAGATAAAGCTGCACTGAACACTAAAAGAATGCTTGCAAAACTCTTTTGAACAAGTAATTTAAAAAAGAAAGGTGTCCATAACACCTGATATTGGTTTACAATTTTTTTTTTAAATTGTAGAGGTTATCCATAACTCAAATGTGGATAGTACGAATAGTAGTAATAAAACTCAAAGTAAACCCACAGTATGTAATTTAATGAAATGTTACAGTAGCGACATGTTTCGGTCACAAGACCATCTTCAGACTTCTTATTAGAGAAACTTCGTTTGACATTTATTAGATTCTAATACTATTTTAAATGCTTGGCAACATAGACCCGTTCTGACAGCTGTGTCGTGCAATTATATTAATACTGGACAAGCCTTAGAACAAAAAGATACAGGAAGGAGTATATGCAAAATGACCTTGAGTCCAGAAAGAAGCTTGCATATGGTGGCAAGTGTCAATTTTAATTTCTGTTTCCATTGACGTATCGAAAAAAAAAAATTATATCAAGGTTTTTATTTTTAATAAATTTCAACCAATCAAGTGTGTGAATACAATTAGTGTTCTAAATAATTTAGTATTTATAAGAACCGAATGATACGCCTTTGCGCTCATTTTTGACATACGCAAAAATTGCTTTGACAGCATACTGTAAACATAAACAATGAGTCATACTAGGAGCTTCAAGATGGCCGACTTCCGTCGCAAATTTTCGTTAAAGTTAATATATGACAGACTCCTTCCTGTTTCTTTTTGTTCTAAGGGACAAGCCATAATTATTATTAATTTTTGTAACATATGTCAAATTTTCTTACCGAATATCACCCAAGCTTAGATTATTCCAGAAAACAATTTAAGCTATTGTGATATTATGAAAATCATTTAATTATTTATAATATGGGAATTGTCATCTAGAGTCATTTAATCCAAATAAGTAAAATTGCAAAGACTAAACAAATAACAAAATAGGGGAATTTAACGGGACACTAAATACACTTGAAAGCATCTCAAAAATGTTAAAACCACTCACATTGCGAACAGCAAATGTAATCTTATTTTCTACACGCCAAAGGAAATAGCACCATATAGAGGATTTCCTGTAAGAAATTGAATATTGATGGAGCGACGTTGACAAGACCATACGATTTTTAAGAAAAAATTATCGGTTAAGAACCCGAAAAGTTTTCAGAGTTTATTATAATCTTTTTTCTATCTCCTATACTGATAAAATTCTAAGTTTTTAACTTAATTGAAAATGGTATACTTTTATGCTACTAGTCAGTTAAACATTTTCATACAAAAAGTGTTATTAATAACACTAAACAAATAACTGCATTAAAACTTTTACTATTTTAATATAAAAATTAATGTTTTCGTTAAAAACACTGTTTAGAAATTACTTTTATCGTCAGATTGGACATTTTGCTGCAAATTTATTTGATAAGTTTTTTTTAATGTGATGGATTTCCACAAAGTGAGGGTTAGCACAATAAATTTGTTGTTAATAATTGGTTTTCTGTAATGACAACTGTTTTATAATTATTTTATTGTCAATAACATCAATTTTCTTTGATGTGCAGTGACGTTTTTATATTTAACAGCCTCGTTTCATTTGTCTCCAAAAGAACACAATTTATGAACAGTTTCCATTTCTACTTCCAATTATTTAATGGGCGCGCTTAAGATAAGGGTTGATTGGTTTTGTCGCTTAGTAATTGGAATGGAGTTGAGGAATTGAACGCAAGAATATTCTGTTACCTCATTCCAATATTGTTTTTTTTATCACCCACAAACGGTTTTGTTTCAAAAATTCTCTTTGTAGACGGGGTTTGAATAATTGTCATGTAAACAAACACCCAAACAAACATTCTTGATTAAATAAATTGTGTCGGTATTTTCGTTTTTCTTTTGAGTCAAAAGAAATAACTATTTGCTTTCAAATAGATGTTTTAATTAGAAACAACAAAAACCGTTTACAGACAAATAGATATTTAAACTTAACAAAGATAAATTTCAATCACTGTTTTAGTTTAAGAAACAATCATCCCTCTTAGGTGTAGTTTAAAATTGTTACAAACCTGGAATTTATAAATAAATAAATAATAAAGATATTTTGCTTACTTTTTTAGTTTAATTTTACAAAAAATATAGCTTTTTCTTAACTAATTTATTGGCAGATAGATATATTATGAAGGGTTATTCTGTTATTCTTTGTGAATGTAAAGGTCTTTCAAGACAGACATTTTTAGATGTAGACAAAAAAACATACGACTAGGAGTTACTAGTAGGAGACACTGTACAGTTTAATGTCTACTAGAAAAGACCAGACTGAGCAAGATCCTATGGGTTAAAAAGGACTAAAATAATAGATATGGAGGCTAATCTAATCTATAAATAAATAAAAGTGTTTTTAGACCCCATTTAATTATTTTTTGTGTTTTTTTTAACTCTTTCTTTGTCCTTAATATTTACATACTTTTTCTTGTTAATAAATTTTCTTATTTTCTTTATTTGTTTGTCAGTTCCACGATAATTTTTTCCACATTTTGGAACCCAGTAAATAGTTATACAGGGTGTACCAACCTTACGACAAACTTCGATAAATGGGTTGTTTTAGAAGATATCAAAAAATGTTATTAACAAAATAAGTAGATGTCTTTAGGGTACATATTTTGAAATAACCTTAAACTATACAGAGTGTTGTATAACCCCGTTACAAACCAAACATATGATTTTTTAAATGGGAACCCATGTATATTGTACCTAATTCGGACTGCTCACATTTTTTGAAGATTTTGATATAAGTTTTTGATACGTTATACAGGGTCCTTCAGAAGTTATGGACACGTTTGTGTGAAAATCGTAGGTAAATCAACGCTCTGTATCTTATTGTACGTTGAAGAAAAAAAATGTATTGCTGCCTTACAGAGTTTCACAATATGATACAATATCACCGTATTATATGTTTTCATAAACTTTGGGTATAGGGAATGCTTAACAAAAATTAAAGTTACATAATCGAATATTCTATTTCTGATATAAAATACAGGGTGTTCCATTTAAAAGAGGAGAAATAATGAGAGGTACGAGTTATCGTCCACCCTACAATAAATATTACAAAATAACTCTGTTTTTATAAACTTTGGGTATAGGGAATGCTTAACAAAAATTAAAGATACATAATCGGGTATTCTATTTTTGATATGAAATACAGGGTGTTCCATTTGAAAGAAGAGAGAAAATGAAAGGGTCGAGTTATCGTCCACCCTGTATACAAAAGGGAAAATAATTAATATGTAATAGAATACGGTGGTATTGTATCATTTTATAAAACTCTATTGGGCAAAATATTTTTTTTTGTCTTCAACGTACAATAAGATACAGAGCGTTGATTTACCTACGATTTTCACACAAACGTGTCCATAACTTCTGAAGGACTCTGTATAACGTATCAAAATCTTCAAAAAAATGTGAGCAGTCCGAATTCGGTATAATATACAGGGGTTCCCATTTAAAAAATCATATGTTTGGTTTGAAACTTATACAACACTCTGTATAGTTGAAGGTTATTTCAAAATATGGACCCTAAAGATATCTACTATTTTTGTTAATAACATTTTTGATATCTTTTAAGATAACCCATATATTGAACTTTGTCGTATGGTTGGTACACCCTGTATATTTGAGTTATGAGCTGTGTTCAATATACTTCCTTAAATAAGTTAAAATGAACTTAAGGCGGTCCGAAGAAAACTCTATGTTCCGACTTTAAAATGAAAATGAGCAAAATTCGCGGGGGAACAACTATTACGCATGTACTTCCCAGACACATAGCCGCTCGTCTACAATCAGCATAGGAACACAGAGACTGGATGTTAGCTGAATGGCGAAATATCCTATTTTCGTACCAAACCAGATCAGATTTATTCAGTGATAGTCGGCGACAAAGACTTTAGATAGTGCCACGACAAGAAAGACTCACTTTTGCGAGGAGGATCAGTAATTTTTTTAAAGGATAAATAATTCATGGTCGTGGTACGTCGCTTACTCATGTTACAGGTACTATGACAGCATTATGTTGTACTGTACTACAAACGGCTTAAATTCTTAGAAGAAGTTGCTCTGAAATAACTTTCTAGAAAGCTGGTCAACTTCGAGATAAGTATTGGTGTTTTAGAGTTTTTGTAGATTAAGGTAGACACAAAAGATATTCGTAGGTCGAAGTATTGAAAAGTCTAGCTGGCTTATATGTCCTAAAACAATTAATTCTAATCTAAGATAAACCGAAACAGGATGAAAAAACCACTTGAACACGTGTCTTGTCTTTCAAACAGATTGCCTACAGAAGTGAAACAAATCCAAAATTTAAATTTGCTGGCTGGCAGAAATAAACCCAAAGTTGATCCGGAGGAGTCGGTGAATTTAAAGGAAGTTGAGATTACCACCAAGACAGTTTAGTTCGTGGCTCAAGCCAGTGCCTAATGAAAAATTGTTCTTAGAAAATTGCCCTATAGGGAAAAAGTAACTAACCTTTGCAGAAATAAAGTAAAATAATTCCATAGATACAGAATTACAAATACCTTTTAATTAGAATTGTAACTGCAGTGTTGGTTGTATGACATTTAAAAATTAATCTTGAAATGAATCAGATGATATAAAAAAGCAATTAATTAGCAAATTAATTAATTATATAGATTATCTAAAAAATTGGGATCAATTCAATTAATTTCAATTTCATACGCAGATGGGTCAAAATTAGTTTTAAATTTATTACAAAAGTGTCAGACACTAGAAAGTTGTTTATTTTATAATAAATATATTAAAAGCAGTACACTTAGTTGTGGAATATTTAACTAATCATATTTTCCTAAAAAAATATTTAAACTGCTTTACATTTGTAATTGATTTTTACTTATTGGACTATGTTATTAATTAGACATCTGAATAATAAACTTTCCGTTGTGCATTAATCACGTTGATGCAAAATTTCTTAACGGCGGACAGATCATTTAGTTTGCAAAGATTATTCTCTGAAAAAACAGTAAAAAGTGGTTTCTCACAGGGTTTGGTGATGGATCCTTCTTTATTTAATTTTTTTTTAACCAGTGATCTTCAGTAATATGTTACTAAAAATTCCTCCCTTTATTCTGACGAAGCAAAAGTTTATGTTACCCTTATAAAAAACAGTTATATCTGCAAAAAGATTTAGATTCCATCTTGAGATGGAGCGTTAATCTGAATAATTTGTAGTTATTTTAGTTGACAAGAAAAACACTTTTCTTCTTTATTTGGTAAAATAACTTTTTCTGATCATGCATCTTTCAACTTCAAGAATGCTAGCTTAAGGCTGTACCTAATTCTTAAGTGTTCCATGATTGTTTTTTTCATTAGATATTCGTGATATCATTATATCAGGAAAAACTCAATAAAAAGCTATAAGATGGACGTGAAAGACCCTCCTCACAAGGGCCAATTTAACCTCTTTCATATCCAGGCGGCTCTTAGTAACTTTATGGTTACTTTTTGTATGATAATAAATAACTTATGGATTTCCATTGATAAATTTTTTATTATAATTTTCCAATAGTTCCTTCAATAAAAAATGAAGCATAATTGCATGAATCCAAAGAATTTTTTTTAATTAATATATATCTAAAGCATAATTTTATTAAAGAATAACCCAACTAACAAGAAGCGAAACCCCCAAGTTTTTCTCAATCACATTTTTGTTTGCGCATGTCCAAAATTGTCATCTTTATAATTAGATAGTTGTCATGTGCCAGGACTGTCGTGCGCACAGAACACAAAGCATTTTATACTCTCTGGTGGTGCTTTAATTCCCTTTGATTACTGTAATAAAACTTTATTAAGAACAAAAATAACGTAAAGTGTTAATGAACTGATTTTTGAAAGACAAAAATCGTTTTAAGGACGTTTTATTCCACTTATCCTATATACTATTTTTCTCTCCTTGACCAAAATTTTATATATATTTACTAAGTTATCTGTCAATTTTAGTTATCCAAGGTCATACATTTTTGGGCATATGAACATCAAAGGATTTACGCTAGTTTTTCCTTCTTCCTCAACATAGACACCTCTTAGAAGGTCATCAGTTCAAATTAAAAAGAAAGAAGTTGTAAGTAAACAAGATATAACCTTTTAATAAGTCTTTATAACATGAAAAAGCAACTTAAGATAATAGCAGCAGCTCTGTCAACTTTATCAAAAATAAATTAGACAATAGTGTTATATTTTAATTATATTTATTCATGATATTATGATATTGTTAAAAGTTTTCTAATTGTTTTTAGTTGTGGAGTTTTTTAAGAAATAAATGTAAAATAAATATTGCATGTGCTATAGTAAACTATAATATGGTCACAGGACGCGCCCCTTACAAAATATTTATTTTAAATTTTTTCATTGAAATTAATTTTAATTGAAAAAAAGTGCAAGTCCGAAAACTAGTCAATGGTACTAAGAGTTTTATAATTTATTTACCTATAGCATTATTTAGCTTTGTTTTGCTGAAAAATATGTGGACAATTCAATTAAAATCAACATAATTTTTAATTATACTTTAATGAAATACAGAAATCTCAGTACCCAAGGTACAATTATATTATTATTAAAATGTATAATACATAACAAAACCAATATCATAGCACCACTAAATCTAGACATAAAAAAGAAATACTGATAAAAATAATAAAACACCTTTAAGAAATTACAATAAATTAAGTTGGTATAGCTTAACAATTTATTGCTGTTCCCTGGTTGCAACAAACTGCTTGAGGAGAGGCCAGTCCCGTAAAAACCCATATGGTACTTTCCTGACAAATTTTTGATTCCACGTAAGCCTATGAACAAGAAATTGAATATTATCATTGTAAAGCAATTTTTGAATATTACTAAGCCTTGAAGCGATTGTTTTACTTTACGTATAAGTAAGTTTCAAGTCATAAATATTGTAAATTAATTCAGGAGTAACTAATAACTATTTTAATCAAAGTGTGTATACTTGTGATGAATATTTAGAGAGAACAAACAAAACCCACTCAATATATATAATACACGATAAAGTGTAAACAAGTTTAATGGAAAATTGTAAGGCAAAAGGTATATTCATCCGAATTGTAAATATAAAACGTGAACAATAAAAGAAAATAGTTACCGTTATGTTGGTAGCCTTATTTAAGTGAGAACAAATATTGACTGGTTCCAATTCATTGTGAATTAAAGCTGCAAACATACAAACTCTTTTACAAGCATCTTCGTCTGGTACTACTTCATGACAAGTAACATTATGAAAAGCTTTCGTTCTTAATGGTATGTCACCTGGAGCTGGGCTTTGAGTTGTAAAAAGTCCACACATACATCCTACCACTAAAAAAACAAATAATTAGTTACTTTAAAAGCTTAATAAATTAACTATAGGTTAAATAACTTAATTATATTACTTATATTGTATATGTCTTGCATAATAACATGATCTGAATGAATAAAAAGCTTTTAATGATATAATTTAAAGATTAATTTGCTGTTTCTTGGAAAGCTTACATTTTTTGTTAGTTTAAGAATTTATTCTTGTATTATTAAATTATATATTTCAAAAAATAGAGTCCAGAAAAGTATATAAATCACGAATACATATAACAAGGATGTGAAACTCCTATGCCGAGCTATAAGCGCCCGTGGCTGAATTTACGGCTCCTATCGGAGTCTAGTCCACGGTCGTTGCGTACTTTGTACTGCGCATCAGTTCGAACATCATAACTGTTTGAAAACACATGCGGTTGGTTATCTCCCTCGCACAAAGAAAAAGACAGCATGTTGCGCAGTACGGAGTACGCAACGACCGAGAATTTAACCCTGCCCAGATAGGCGCCTTTTCTCCTGCTACCCTCTCCACTCGAGTTTCACATCCTTGTTATACGTATTCGTGATAGAAATATTATAACACTATTTAAATAAAACATACAATATTAAATCGTTATAAAAGCTTTGAAAAGAATGGAACAGAATAATTAAAAGATATATCTAATTGCAATTTTCTCCAGCTTTAGTAATTTTGTTCAAGATAGATGAAAAAAATGAGCAATGAGAGTTTTGTATTGGTATTCTCTGGGTTACCACTCCCAAAACGTTGTTGGCAGTTAAGAAAAATAATATAGCGGCGGTTTTTACCTACTTTCTTTATGAATATATACTAAGTGACATAAAAATCCGAACACCCAGTTTATATAATTTTATTTTAATAAAATTAATAAACTTTACAGTCTTATCATTTGAAGATTCCGGTTTTTATACTGCTTTTTTTGAAATCCACTACCAATCCAAAAATGAATATTGTAGCCGTCCAAATTTGGTGGATTTTGTATCTTGACATTCTTCATGTACGATTGGTTACGATGTCTAGGGTACTGAAACCTGTACGATTTCGTCAACTTAGTGAGTTTGATAGGGGTCGTATAGTGGGACTTTGGGAAGCTAGATTCTATTTTCGGTAAATTGCAGTTAGAGTGCAAAGAAGTGTAGACCCCGTGGTTAGGTGTTGTCACGCATGGCTTCAAGAAGGCCATACGCAAAGAGCAAAGGGCTCTAGACGCCCCCGTAGAACAACAGACCGTGAAGATCGCCGCCTAAGATAATTGGCCTTGGGGGACCGTTTCTCCACTACCAGGTCCATTACAAATGAATGGTTTGCAGAACACGGAAGACCTATTGGCATGCTAAGTGTTTACCGATGAATAAGACGTTTAGGCCTGTTTTCATATTGACCACACTGGGTCCTCCCTTTAACTCCAGAACACCGACGTAATCGCCTTGAGTGGTGCAGAGAACGGTCACTCTGGGATCAGGAGTGGAACAGTATTGTCTTAAGTGACGAGTCTCGATTTTGTTTAGGCATGCACGATGGTCGAGCGAGGGTCAGAAGACGACGTGGTGAAAGGAGAAATCCACGATTTTTTGTTGAAAGGCATGTTCATCAAACTGTTAGTTTGATGAACAGTTAAGAGTAGTTAGTAGTTATGGTTTTTGGTGCTATAGGTTGTGGTTCGAGATCATCTTTAATCTTCATAAGAGGTAACATGAACGCGCAGCGTTATATCCAAGAAGTTTTAGAACCCCATCTTTTACCCTATCTTGACACCCTGGCAAATCCAACTTTCCAACAAGATAATGCCCGACCACATATCGCAAGAGTCACAATAGACTTCTTTCAATATAATGATGTCACATTGTTACCTTGGCTACCAAGATCTCCCGACTTATCCCCAATTAAGCACTTGTGGGATATGATTGGTAGGAGATTGCTCAATTTGCAACTTCCTCCTCAGACTCTAGAAGAACTTTGAGAGGAGTTGGTGGTTGCCTGGAAAGAGATACCACAGGAGGACATTGACCACCTGATCGGAAGCATACCTAGGTGCGTTGAAGGATGCTTAACACATCGAGGTGCATCCACACATTATTAAAGGTAAATGTCGCTTAGTATATAAAAGGTACCTATACACACAAACATTTTCGGAGTAATTTTTGACATAAATATTTGTCGTACAATACGGTTCTAAGATTGCATCACAATTATAATGATATGATGGTATTATTTTTTTATTATACCTTATTTATAAGTCTGTATAAATGAAAATATAAGTGAATGTAGCAAAACCCGAAGAAAAAGTAAATCTGAGAGATTTCAAATATCCACATTTTTAAGATTCACAAAAATTAATATGATTTCTGTAAATGATTTGAAGGAACAAAACTACATATTTTAATAATATAATTGGCTAAGCACCAGGGAATTTTAAAGGAAGCCAAGGCATTTTTAAACCGACAAAGGAACATGAGGTATGGTTGCTTAATCAATTGAAGATAAATAGATAGATAGATGGAATTGGATTTTGGTGGAGATTCGATAAGTTTTATTGCTGGTTGGATTTGAAGGGAATAAAGATAAGAGCCCAGATTTAGGATTTAAGATCTTTACAGGGCTGGGATGGGATGGCATTGTTGAGTGGGAGTCGTATTACCCATGGTGAGATATTTGGTAAGTGTGGTTTGTGGTGTTGTGATTGGGAGGTAATGACTCGAAGTAACAGGTGAGTGTCTGTTGGGAGGTAGCGAGGTCTGTTTGGTCGAAAGAATAAAAATTCATAGACAACGGGCTTAAATTTTGCGGTGAGTTGGACTTCGTGGGGATTCAGGGACAGAGCTGTGGCTGTGTTGTTTCTTTCCTATCAGCAATCCAATAAGTGGTATAGGGAACCACAGAAAACTTATAGCCTGACAGAGCTCCGGTGAGTTAGCATTGTGCTAAAGGAGTAGTTCAGGAAATTTTAAAAATTCCTCGAGGAAGTTACCGGGGTATTGTAGGAAAAGGTGATAGATATTTTGTTGCTGCTGCTTGGAGTAGGCGTAGATGTAGATATCTCGTTTTTCTTTTTGGTTTTATGGATTGGTGGTTAATTAGCCAAGAACTTTTATTTTTGTCGGAATGTAGAGTCGATTGTAGATTTTTGAATCGGTCGAGGATTGTGTGATGTTGGTGTTTTCGTAGACTACGTTGCTGGTGATAAGACGGTTTTGATGTTTGCAATATCTAAAAATGGCTCGTTCACAAGATTGAATTGTACTTGTGAGGATGGTGGAGTTAGTACTGTATAGAATAGCTTTGTAGTTTAGGAATGGACGAATGAAAGTTTTGTAGTTGTGCAGAAGAGTGGAGGGGTGGGTTCTGCCGAATTTTCCTCCCAATGCTCTAATGAGATTGGCTTGTTTCCGGACAGAGTCCAGAGTTACGTCACCCATCCAACAGAGGGTGTGTGAGTATATCTCACCCCCAGGTAGACGGTCTCCTTCCGGAGTTCGAGCCTCTTCCCCAAGAGCAGTATTCGGAAGTTTCCGGTTAGAATTTTTCGTAGAGTGTCTGGATGTTTAAAGAAGATGAGTTGTGATTTATTAGAGTTTAGGGAAGCCCTCCATTTGCGACACTAGTTTAAAAAGGAATCTAGGAATTGTTGGAAGCGGGTCTGCAGGTGGTTACGGTTGGGGGCGGTTACAAGGATTGCGGTATTATCAGCATAAAGCTAAATGTGTATGTGGGGGTTCCGAGAACTGAGAACGTCGTCGATGTAGATTAGGTAGAGTAATGGAGCAAAGATAGTTCCTTGGGGGACTCCGGTCAGAGGAGTGAATTATTGAGAGAGTGAGTTAGCGGATCTGACTCTAATAGTGTAGGTGGTAAGTAAGGAATAGATGAGTTTGACAAAAGGAAGAGGAAGGTGGATGCTCATTAGATTTCTAACAAGTCCGGCCAGACATTTATTTTAATTAATCAGTAAAACATTAACACAAAATGTGTATTCAATATTTTCTCCTTAACCCACTTGAGATAGCTAAGTCATGCTCCTTTAAAAATGTTTAAAAATATATCAAAGTTTGTATAATGCCTGACGCGGATTTTAATATATTTCAATATCGATTCTTTTAAAGTAAAACTGTAAAGTATATAGTTATTAATATATAATTAATATAAATATATAAATATATAAAGTTTGTGAATATTTTTCGTTTACCTTCAATCTCTGAAGAAGATAACTTAATTTTCGAAACGAGCGTTAGACAGTTAAAAGTGTTTGATGGTGAACTAATAGTGTAAACAGTGTTCGGTATTAGTATAGCAAAATGGACTGTTTACCTTTAGAACTAAAGTAGTATTTCCTAAATTTAACAATAAAGTTGAAATTTGAATAATTTTTTATTAATAAATTTTATGATTAACCAAACTTTATAATTTTAGTATAAAAATTACTGCAACATTCATTTTTAGTTTGCATATTAAAATTTCCGCTACGAATAAAAATTTTCCGGAAATAAATTTTGTTACTATTACCAAGTAGATTAGTGTACTTACATTTTGTTTTGTTGGTGTAGACTTCGTTTTCCAATCCCTTAAAGCATCGTGAACAGTTAGCGTTAGATTTTGAGTATTTGTTAAAACCTTCATTAGCCAACATATTATAAACGGAAGAGTTTAAATGTTCCCGATGACCCATAAAGCAATGTGAACAACTGTCGTTTAAACCGGAATATTTCGATGGTGATGGTGTTATTGTATTCGACGATTCATCCTCCTCTGAGGACGATTTCAAATGTCGTCCTGATAACAATTCGGTTTCTTTGGTTTCATTGCAATTCGATAAAGATTGATCTATTCCCGGATGAGCTAAACTCAAAGGGATTCTGTAAAATAAATAGATTATTACTTCCTTAATAGTTTATTAACAATCCCAGCATTACCATAAAAGGTTTTCGATATTTGTAATAGTGATAGATAAGTGGTACCTATATCAAAAATAATTACTAGTATATAAACTTGAATGTTGATTTCTCTTATCAATTGTCGCAATTGTTGCAATTAAATTAACTAGAAGTGGAAGTGTGATTAAGCAAGAATGTTTATGGCTCTTTTAATAGCTATGAAATAATTTTTTTTTTGAAAATGATAAAAAATTAGATGAACCACAAAATGTTCTTGTTATTACACTAGTAGTACAATAAAATCAGTTATAATATTAAAAATTTGGCATTTGGTAAGTAAATAAATAAAACTTTTAATATTTAATGAAATTTATTGTGGTAACCTTTACTTTGTGGAAGTCCATCTTACTAAGAACAATAAATAACTGAACGGTTGAACTAAACTTCCACTTTTTATTCAAAAAATACGTTTTAAAATGCGATTACAGCTGTTTCGCTAATAACTAGCATCGTCGGATTGACATATTGAAGTTACATTTTGTTTGTTTGGTTAAGGCTAGACCAAGTAAGGAAGTAATAAGACATAACAATATTAAAGCCTAGATGTTATTAACCCTAAGGGATTATCCTGGATGTATTTCCCTCTGAGATCACTGTAACTGTGCAATAATATAGAAAAACCAAGAAAAAATTATATCATGCTGATCTTTACAATAACTTAATAAATTTATGTTACAATAATGTCTTATCTATGTATAAAATGAAGACTCAATCAAAGTAAACAGTTTAATAGTGGAGAACTTCCAAGATTTATTTGTTCATTAACTACTTTAAACTGTTGATCTGCTAGATGTCTTTTAATTTCAAGTTCTAGAAAAACTAAATTTTGTTTTTTATCACAAATGTGTAGTATTTGAATGTCGTTGGTGTGTATCAGTGAGTTTGGATGTTCAAGTAGGTGTTTTGCATAGTTCGACTTATCTGGTTGTTGTAATCTATATGCTCTTAATTGTTCATTAAATCTTAATTCAAAATTTCTTTGTGTTTGACCTATATATATATACTGCATTACATTTTGGATAATTAATTTTGTTAACACCAGATTTTTTTAATTTTGGTAATTTTGTTTTCACATTTAACAATTTTGTGTTTTAAATGTTTTAAATGCTGATGTTGCCAAAGATATTATTTTTGAAATTGCATTGGAAATATTTCCACAATATGTAATACTTTTATAGCTTTTAATTCCTTTAGTTTGTTTTGGAAATAGTAGTTCTAGTGACATGTTTTTTTTTCATTAATTTATTTATTTATTAAATGTATTGGATAGCCATTAGATGAGCTGTAATGTAGTGTAATTCCTGCGAATAGTGTATCGTATTTAAAAAATTGAAGATGTAAACTCTAAAATCCATTTACAGCAACAACAAATGCAAATCCAAACAAACAAATAAAATAAAATTTGGCAAAAAATAAATTTACCAAAGAAATAATTTATATTTACTTGGCGTTCTAAGTGAAAAGGAGTGGATAAAATTCATCAAAGTGTTAAAAAACTGCAATTAATACAATCACATACTTAAATTAATACAAAAACAAAAAGTTTGCCTTTCAGCTGACTAACAATAATTGTGAATTAAATTATTTGAATTTGATCGTTTAAAAAATGAACTAACAGTGAACCATAAATTTCCAATCTTCAGTAATATAATTGCTATAGTGCGTTGCAAGCAAGTAGGGTGATATAATATTGTATTTAATACTCCATTTATTTGGTAAAATAGATGATTAAATTTAAAACTAAATAAAAAAGATTTAAAAATTATAATATAGGTTAACATCTTATTGCATATTGCATATTTGAAAAGTGTCTACAAAGATCTACAAACCCAAAAACCTTTTGTTCTATTGTTTGATCCTAAAATAAATAGTTATTATACATTGAAAAGTTTATAATATACAAGACAAAAACATTAAAAACAATCAACTGCCTATATTACAGAAGAATTTACGTATTAATCTGAAGCATTTACAAAAATAACTAGAACTTAAAGGTATTTTATGAACATGTTCAATATTAGTAATACTTTGTTTTTCGTAAATAAAAGTAAAAAATTAAATAGTAGGTACCCATTAATAAGGTTAATTAAAAATAAAAAATATGGATTGTATGCACTAATAATAAGCCAAGATAAATAAATGTAAGTTACTGTTGATTTAAAAATATGTTACAACAGAGTTTGAATACATAGTAGTTAAATTTTAATTTTTATTCATTTATTTAACAAATATTTAATTAAAAAAATAAAAATAAAATCCTTACACGAAAAATAAAAGAATTACAATAAAATGATTATATGAAATGAATATTTTTCATATTATTATTATAAACTAAAAAAACATAAAAAAACAACGAATATATTTTAAAGAATTAGATTTTATACTGTTTCAATAAGTTTTAAAATCTAATAAACTATCGCCAAAAGTGTAGACTACTTGAGATATAATTTAAAAACATTGAAAGTGAAAAACATTATACTTACACAAATAAGAACACCACCAAATTTCTGTACAGACACATCTTTTTGCCTATTGTAATATGTAACAAACAATTTAAGACTTACACCTGAATAAATTGCTAATTATTTATATAGATTTTCTTATCGGTAGGAATAACAGTAGGGATGAAAATGTTTTGCTGACGTGCCAATTTGTTGGTCACGTCGAAATACAGGGGCTTGCTTAAATAAATATGTAAAGTTAAAATGGGATTATAAAAATATATATTTTTATATCTTATGTTTGTTTTATTATTCGAATCAAGCTTAAAAGGCTAAAAAAGGGATAGTTTGAAAGGATTTGCAGAATAAAAAACCACTCTACACTTAAAAAAAAATAATTTACTAATACAATAATACAATAAAGGAAGTAAAATAATAAACTAAGAAATTACGAATCCGAAATAATGAAATTCTCGAAGGATAAAAAACAGGATAACAAATAGGAAAAAGTACAAGAGGGGAACTAGGGATAAGTATAAAGTGATAAAAATCTGGTAAAGCTACTATACGCAGATGAAATTTTACTTGTTGTTATATACTTAAAATAAAATAAAAAAAATATAAAATTAAACTATTAAATCTATAATATAACAATGATAAATGTAGAAAAAACAAACAATGATAATATGCGAAAAAGTATTTGTTTTTGAAGGGGAGAATACAGAAGATGGGAAGATATATTCAGAAATTCCTAATGAGGAAAATAAGTCAATAAAATTGTATTAGACACTAAACACCCTCTAAACCTTGAGCAATCTAAAAAAGACGGCTAGAAACGCAAAGGAAGAAGAATGGACATCAAGAAAATTAATAAAACTGAAATGAATAATTCAGGACATAAGAGCACAAAAAAAAACCTGTTATTTGGATATACTAAAAAATACAGGAAGAGACATCTTAAGAAGTCAAGTAACACCGTAGAATATTTAAATTTAATAAATTATTATGTATTAAGAAATAATGTGATATTTTCTATAAAGTGTATGTGCTTGTCAAGATCCTACATTTGGTTATATTTATTTTGGTTTTTTCCTATTATGTAGCCACCAACAATTTCATTTATGTCTAGTGAACTGAAATGCAACAGATAATTTTCACGGTGTTTTTCTTTTAATTACTTTCTTATAGGTTATTTTTTATCGATATTTTGTTTTACAGCTTCGTTTGCTTTTTTATCAGCTTTTTTGAGTTGTATTAAATGTAGGTTATTCAAAGTAAGTAGTAATAAAGTATTCCTCCTGTCCTCATTACAAGGTTACAAGTTGGGCCGGCTTGACACATTGAAACACTGCCACTTTTGCAGTTCTATTGTGCTGTCTTCCGTCTTCATTTTATAATTCTCCAAATAAACTGATGTATGTACTAATTTATATGGTTGAACGAAAATATTGAAGTTTCTAATCGAAAGGAAAAATTAATTGCGGAATACTAAGGATATTTAGATAGATAAAAATGCTTTTGTATGAGGTTCTCAAATTTAATCTTTTGAAACATATAGTAATTAGAAGCTAAAAAGAGCTACTAACGGAGGCTAGAGAATAATTCTGGGACGACGAAAGAGGCAGTAAGGAATAGTACAGTTTGTTGGAAGATGATGAAGATATCACCCATTCGGAGGTAAAGAACGTTATAGCAGAAATAAAAAATGAAAAATCACCTGGACCGGAGGCAATACCAATGGAGTTGATTAAGTATGGACCCTTAGTGTTATTTGAAATATTGGCACGTATCTTCAATAGCTTCCCAAGAGAACAGGAGATACCAGATTAATGGACCACTGCTTACATCAGTTGTATTTATAAAATAGTAGATAAGAAAAAGTGCAGGAAGTGCATTATCAAGCAGTGAATGGAAAACGAATTTAATAACCACCAAGGGCAAGGTGGATTCAGAGCTGGCAGATCCTGTATAGACAATATCTTTACTTTAAAGCAGTTTATTGATAGAAGACTAGCCCATAATGTGAATACACATGTTTTGATAGATCTTTCTAGAGCATATGATAGTGTCTCTCTGAAAAAACTTTAGGAACCAATAAAAAAATAAGACATTCGTAACATATGTAAATAGAAGCCTTAAAAAAGTTATATTGTAACATGACCGGCCACGTAAAAATAGGAAGCACAATTTCAGAACAGAACCAATAATTATAACCAAAGGCGTAAAACAGGGTTGCTATATTGCTCCTACCCTCTTCAAAATATAAATTAAAGAATGCTTAGAAACATCGTGTTGTAAATGTCGAAACATGCGCATTGAAATAGGCGAAGAACAGCTCTTTAAATTACACTTCCCGACAACCAGGTTATATTAGCGGAAAACGAAATGAACATTGAATATATGCTTCGACTGCTGAAAGAAGAATACACAAAGTGTATCCAGGTAAGACAGAATACTTGACAGTAAGGGTAGATGGAAGCAACCTACAAATTGACGGAGATATCTTAAAGAACATGTAAGCCTAGGAGTAGGAATATTAAACACAGGAGACGAAAAAATAACCAGCCGAATAGGGCAAGAAAGAACAGTTATTAGACAACGAAATGGTGTAATATAAAGCCAACAAATAATAGAAAATCTAAAATAAGAAAATATAAAGTAATTGTTGAGATGGAGATGGACTATTGGCGAAGCTGTAGAAAAACAAAATTGGACCGACAAAAAAATCAACATATAAAAGAAGAAATGGGAATACATACAACCATAATTGATACCATAGAATATAAAAGGATGCCTGACGATCGCTGGCCTAGAAGAATAATAGATTGGGGGCCAACGAATACAAGAAGACCAGGATGTCCTCGATAATCATGGAAGGAGGAAGTTAAGGAAGCTATGGGAACCAGAAACCAAAATTATGGGAATTTGATGAACAGAAAAAGCTGGCGTCTAGGATTCGATAAACAGCAATAATCTGTATTCAACTCGCAATAATGATGATGGAACGTTGATCAAATACATAGACTTATTGAGTAGTTAAAATTTACTTTTAGGTGAAATTTATTGTATTTTCTTTTATTTTGAGGAAGTATATAACAATGGAGAGTAAAAAACAGTTTATATCATTGCTCAGTTATGTTTATCTTAATGAGAATTATCTATCTAGGCTTTAATTGATCACTTCTACGTCCACTCTTTTTAAAAATAGACAAAGAGTTATTAAACTTATTGTTTATTCTGTATTCCTTATGTATATTTAAATGCTAAGTAAAAAAGTTATTTAATTTATGTAGATCCATGATGTATTAAATTAAATTTGTGTTTTGCACGGATTTAATTACAAACTTAATTGGTATTTAAAATAAGATATCACTGTTGCCTGAAATTACTTTATAGTGCAGTGGTTATACTTTTTATATAGATGTTTTCCTAACAACTGTATAAGAACTGAATTGCACCAGAGAAAAAAAATCATTTACTTGAATTCTGCTTTAATGTATCTTTTTAAAAATTTGGAACATTATTATATAAGAAGTTATAAGAGAAAAGGTGTTGGAACATTATTAACTAGATTGTTATACATATTTTAAGTACAAATGAATTTAATTTTTTTAAATATTACATTTTTTACTTTATATTGAATGTTTAATCCGTCTATTTGTTCCGCCTATGTTTAAACATAACACATAATAAACAAATGACTTGCATTAAGAGTAAAAGGGGTAAAAAATGTAGGGGAGCTTAAAGAATTTGTTAAAAATAAAATACTAATGTGACTATTATATTTTCATGAAAAAAATACACGTTTTTTACATTCGTGATGCAACAAAAATGATGAATCAGTTAAATGTCTTATCTTAAAGTTATTTTACTGAATAAGCATATAAGTTAAATTCCAATCAAATTATTGTTACATATTTTTAAATACCAAAATAGTTTTCCAATTACGATCCTTAATTAAAAAAAAAAAACCAAAATAATAATATTTGTATAAAAAGTTGTCTACCTCTTTGTTGAAAAACGTTTACTTCATCCAAAGGTTATAGCTAACCAATATTAAGACGAATTAAACAAACTTATCCTTGTGCAAATCAAATGTGAATAATAAAATAAATATTAACTCAGAAAGTTGACCCATTACTCAAATTTAGTAAAATCAAATAGATAGATTAAGTAAAACACCACAGTCAAACTACAGATCTTTATTTAACATTAAAATGAAGTACCTATTAGTTTTAATCTACCAGATCATCATCAGGTATAAAAGATTGAATGTAAATGCAAAAGCGCTACATCAAGGTATACAATAGTTTAAAAGTTTATTAAAATATTAAGATCGGAATCATCTAGATTAAAATCCTCTTTTAATTACCAAGAACAATAAACTTTACAATTAGGTAATTATAAGAACAATTACATTTACAGAAAATTTTATCAAATAAAAAATAAAGAAATATAGACTAACGGGCAGAAAACAAAAAAATTATCCAATTTTTCTTGAATTTAAAGTCTCAATAATTACTATGCAAATCTGTATCCAGAGAAAAATAAAATATTAATTGCATAAGAAATCTTGAAGTTGGGTTGAAAAGTTTAGGGAACGTTATTTCTAATAAACCGGCGATAGGATTTGTACGATTAGGACTGGTCAATCTCGATAAAGGATAATTCTTAATTTGTACTATAATTTTCTATACTTTAAGTATCCACATTTTAAACAATGCCCATACCACTTTGTCGAATGCCTGCTCCACAAAGCTCAGCCAGGTTTTATGTAGTGGATTGAGTTTTGTTAGTTGTAAATACCTTGATTTGTGGACTGTATGATTTGGGGTTAACTTCGAATAATCGGAAGAAAGAAAATCCTTTTTATAAAACTTTATTGTAGAGACGTTACATTAGTTCTCTTACTGACAATTACAATTCATTAATAACAACAACTGAACAACGTGGCTACGGAATATCTTTCGTTGATATATATAACTGCCAAATGACACTTTGATTATTTTCTAATTTCAAACAACCTCCCCCCCGAGTTAATTTGTTTAATTGTAACAAAATGGAAGTAAACACAATTTTGTTATTGGTCCGGTAAATATTTCATAAATGTTGACAATCTTGTGTCCACTTAGATATATGTTGCAGCCTATTCAAGTACTCAATAGACCATCTTTTTCAAAAAATATTTCTTATTTTTTGACAATGTTCCCATGATTTTAATCGATTTTCCAGGACATTAGAAAGATCAATTTCTGGAAAGGATGTCGATGATTCTCCTATTAAAAAATGACTAGGTGTTAAACACGAATAGTCTTTAGGATCTGTTGACATAGGTGAAAGAGGTTTAGAATTCGAAATAGCTTAAATTGGACAAAGTAAAGTAGTTACTTCTTCAAATTTCATAATACTATTTCCTACAACGCGTTTAAGATGAAATTTAGTAGCTTTTATCCTTGCTTCTCATAACCCACCCCAGTGTGGTGAATTTGGAGGTATATATTTCCACTTAATTTTTCTAATTGATAAAAATTTCTTAACGGATTCATAATTTTCTTTAAAAAATGTGTAAACTTGTCTAAGTGAATTATTTTCACCTTGAAAATTGGTTCCGTTATCACTATATATAATTTAAGGACAACCACGACGACCAATGAATCTTTTGAGGGCCAAAATGAATCTTTCTGTCGACAAACCAGAAACAAGTTCAATGTGAATTGCTTTGGTTACCATACAAAAAAATAATGAAATATAAGCTTTAGAAATTGTCGATTTTCGAAGAGAAGACTCTTTAATTGCAATGGGACCACCAAAGTTAACACCTACTGTTAGGAAGGGTCGTACAATTAAAAGTCTATCAGATGGTAATGACCCCATTATTTATTGAGCTGCGCTTGCTTTAAACCTAAGACAAGAAACGCAATTTTTAACAACTCTTTTAATTGATCTTAATCCGTTAATTGGCCAATATTTCAGTATAATATGAGATAGAATTGTTTGAGGTCCTGCATGAAATAAATCTAAATGTTCCTGTCTATATAATAACTTCATAACATGAGTGTTGGACGGTAATATCATTGGATGTTTTTGAGAATAATCTAAATCAGCTTGTGATAGTCTTCCACCCACACGAAGTATATCTTCTTCATCTATAAATGGAGTTAATTGTACTAGTGGACCTGATTTTATTGGTTTTTTAGATTTAAGAAGTCCAATTTCCTTATCGAAATTATGGCCTTGAATACACCTAACTATAACCTTTATGGAATTATCTAATTCTTCAATATCAAGTGCACCCAAGAATTTTTTGATAGATGCATCTGAGAAGCCATGTAATTCGTAATCTTTCACTTCATTGGAAAAAAATATAAATCGAGGAATTCTAAAGTTATCAAGACATATCTTTTGAAAATATCTCCCATTCCCCATGTTATGTATTCATACGTATTAATACATTAAATAATTAGTAAACGGTGATACAATCTTTAATGTAGTTGAAAGATACATTAATTAAAGATATATGACATTTCCTGTCAAATAACAACTAACTGAATTTACTTAGCAACTAGTAATATTGGACACTTCCTCACGTCAATATATTCAAAATTTCACTGGTTTCCTTTTTCGGGTGGATCGACGAATGTTTAAAGGTATTTGTTCAATCATGTTACGGCTCTCAGAATTTATATTTGGAATTGTATTTGAGACACATGAATTACCCGATGATTGTTCTGGATTGTCAGCATCAGGAGTCGATGAAACATTATCATTTGTTATCTCTTCCCTTAAATCTTGATCTACCCCATCATCATTTCCTTCAATAAGTTCTTCACAACCTGTATCTGGTAGTGAACCTGTATGTTCAACCCTATAAGGCCTGACCGATTTTGAACAAATTGGGTCGGAATACCCCGTTGGACGTAATTGATCAACATGTCTAACGATTTTTTCTCCTTCGACCAATACTTCATAATGTAATTGACCTTTTCTTCTAATAATCATTCCAAACTTCCACTTATCATGACCATTATAAAATCTTGCTTGAACTCTATCTCCAATCTCAAAAAATTTAGTACTTGTATTTGAAAATTTTTCTGTGTTTGTATTAAAGCTTGTTTTCACTAAATCTATTCTGGTTCTAAATGTTCTATGAAACATAAGTTCGCCTGGACTAAATCCTGTGCTGCTATTAGGTGTCTTTCTATACTGCATGAGTAATCTTGCAAGTTTGACGTTTAAATCACCAGGCTCGTCCATCATAGCTCGTAGTTTCCTTTTCAATATTTGTACATATCGCTCGGCTTGTCCATTTGATGCCGGATGATACGGAGCAATTGTTTTAAAATATATACCATTTGACTTAAAAAAATTTTGAATTTCATGAGACGTAAACTGTTTACCATTATCAGATACAATACAAGTCGGCAGTCCAAATCTTGCAAAGATTTCACGTAAAATATTGATAGTGGCTTTACTTGTAGTAGATGTAGTAGGAATTGCTTCAAACCATTTTGTGTGTGCGTCTACTACAATCAGAAAGTTAGTGTTTAAAAACGGACCAGCATAGTCTATATGCAGACGAACCCATGGTTCTTGAGGATACTCCCAATGATGAAGTGGAACTTTTTTTGGATTTGTTTGAACTAAACAGCAGCTTCTACAAGATTTCACTAACTCTTCTATGTCCCTATCGATTCCACACCACCATACATAACTTCGTGCCAGTGCTTTCATTTTAGCAATTCCCGTATGTGCTTCGTGTAGCTCTTGTAGAATGCTCTGACGAAGACTTTTTGGAATCATAATTCTGTTATTATAGAATATACAACCATCTTCAAGTGAGTATTCATGTATTGAATTTGTACTAAGCTCCCCATTTTGTATTAATTTGAAAAGTTTTGCATACTCTGGATCTTTTTGAATTTCTGCTTTTATTTTATCCTTAGTAACTGGCAATGTGTTAATTTGATTTAAGTAATAAGCACCATCAGCATCAATTTCCTCATAATTTTCATTATTCTTAAAACAACATCTTGAAAAGTAATCAGCGTTTGCGTGATCGTTAGTAGATCTGGTTTTAATTTTGTATTTGAAACCAGACAGAAAGTTTGCATAATGTACCAACCGTAATGCTGAAGTTACTGGTAAATTTTTTTCTGGATAAAAAATTCTTGAAATTGGTTTATTGTCTACAATTAACGTAATTTCTCTTCCATAGCAATATTGAAAAATTTTTTTAGACCCCATATTAATGCAGTAGCTTCTTTGTCCAGTTGGCTGTAATTCTTTTCTGCCTTGGTCAGAGATCTTGACGCAAAGGCAACAGGCCTTTCGGTACCATCTTTCATAATGTTTGACAGCACCGCTCCGAGGCCAGTTGGTGAAGCATCCGTGGCTAGTGTAACAGGTAAATTTACATCAAATGGTGTTAAAACTTTGGGACTAATAATTTCTTATTTTAGTTGTTGGAAGGATTCCTCAATATTTTCAGTCCATTGAAATTTTATGTCTTTTTGTAACAGCTTATGTAACGGATTTAATTTTGAAGCAAGATTAGGAATGAATTGATGGTAGTAATTTACAAGGCCAAGAAACGTACGTAATTCACCAATATTTGAAGGTCTTGGATTATTTGTAATGGCTTCGATTTTTTCTTCCATTGGATGTAATCCATTTTTGTCGATTATATGACCAAGGTATGAAATTGAAGTTTTGAGAAAGTTGCATTTTTCTTTATTAAGATGGAGACCGCTAGCACGTAGTCTATTAAATACAATTTGAAGTCGTCGAATTAATTGTTCGGGTGAAGATCCCTGTATCACAACATCATCAAAAAAACATCCAACACCTTGTATATCTTGTAATGTTTGATCCATAAATCTTTGCCAGGCATTAGGCGCAATTTTAACTCCAAACATCAAACGTTTTACCTTATATGTGCCCTTTGATGTACTAATAGCTTGTAACATACTACTTTCTTCACTGACAGGCATATGTAGGTACGCTTGATTAATATCTAGTGTGCAGAAGTAAGCACCTCCACTCATTTTTGCAAAAAATATCCTCTATCCGTGGTATTGGATAATTATCATTCAGAATGAATCGGTTTAAAGTCACCTTGTAATCAGCACATAAACGAATATCTCCATTCTTCTTGACAATTGGAACTACGGGTGTTCCCCATTTAGAATACGTTACTTTTTCTATTATACCTGCTTTTTCTAGTCGATCAATTTCATCTTCAACGCGTTCTTTAATGGCAAAAGGAACTTGACGAGCTTTGATGTAAACAGGTTGTGTGTTTTCTTGAAGTTTGAAAGAACATGTATAATTTTTAATTAAGCCTATTTCTGGAGAGAATAAGTCATCATAGTCTTGTAGCACTTTGGAGAGTTGATCTTTTACATTTTCTTGGAAATTATAGTTTTCTTTGTCTAAATTATTAATTTGGGACCAATTTATTTTGAATAAACGTAACCACTCTCTTCCGAATATTGGCGTGACTTCATTGGGTAACACAAACAATCTTCCTGTTGCTTCCTGGTTTTCGTACCGTATTTTTACTTTGCATTCACCAAGAGGTACAATAATCTCTCCTGTATAAGTTCTGAGTTTGATCTCTGTTGTTTGTAGTTGTATGTTTGTATCAAGATTATTAAAAAAATTTATTGAACATGTAGATAATGCAGCACCAGTATCTAATTCAAATTTGCAAGGTGTATTTTCGATAGACAGTTGTAATAAAATTTTATCTGATATAGAATTATTGTGAAGTACAGAATTTATCGTAAAGATTTCTTCATGAGCATCATTTAAGTTCTCTCGATTTTCTCCTACAACTTCCATTGCATTTGAACTTTTCAATTTCCTACCTTGCTTTTTTAAACAAACTGCTTCTAAATGACCACAATGTAACTTCCCCGAAGAACACTCTGATGCCTTATGCAATTTACCACATCGGTAACATTTTAGGTTTGAATTTGAAGAATTTGTATTTGATGATCCTGGGCGATAAAAATTTGTATTTGAAGCTGAACTTCGGTTCATTTGCGATATTGTATTGAAGTCTTGAGGAATTTCCATTGACCGCGACTCGAATTTTGATGTTTCAATTGAAGATGCTAATGATACCACATCAGCAAATGTTACAGATTTTGTTTGAGTTGATGTAGTGGCTTGAAGAAGCTTTTCTCTTATTTCACTGGAACGCACCCCTCTAATAAACTGACCGCGCAAATGAGTATCTGCAGTGGGTTTCTTACAGTTTTCACATATAAAGTTGCAATTCACAGTAAGGTGTTTAAGTTCAGCTTGATATTGTGCAATGGATTCAGCTTCTCTTTGGTTTCTTGAGAAAAATTTATGTTGTTCTGCAATTTCATTTGGTTTCGGACATAGATGCATTTTCAAAAGATTTATCAATTCGCTATATTATTTTGTACATGGCAGATCTGGGGCTGTGAGAGTAGTTAAAGTTTGATAGGTCTTTGGTCCTAGGCAATTAATAAGAATATGTACACTTTTTTTATCATTTTCGGGTGTATCATCAGTTAAGTTACGTAAAGTGAAATAATTTTCTAAGCGTTGTAAATAAGCTTCGAAAGTTTCATTCAGCTCATCGTATGGTTGTAAAAACATACCTTTAGTATCAATTTGGTCAGTAGTGGATCTACCCAGCACTTGTCTTGTAAGATTGTCTTGCTGGACCTGCATATTTTTCAACGTATTAACTAATTCAGCGAGTACTGCTTCCATCTCGCGCATTTATTCTTTTTATCCTCGTCGCCAATTCTGTTATGTATTCATACGTATTAATACATTAAATAATTAGTAAACGGTGATACAATCTTTAATGTAGTTGAAAGATACATTAATTAAAGATATATGACATTTCCTGTCAAATAACAACTAACTGAATTTACTTAGCAACTAGTAATATTGGACACCCCACATAAATCTAAAGGTAACATGTCATCCCAGTCAAATTTACGATTCCAGATATTTTTTATTAACATTTTTCCCCTGGCTATTACTGGACC
Source organism: Ophraella communa (assembly GCA_035357415.1). Taxonomy (NCBI): domain Eukaryota; kingdom Metazoa; phylum Arthropoda; class Insecta; order Coleoptera; family Chrysomelidae; genus Ophraella; species Ophraella communa. The sequence continues at coordinate 55,056,319 of CM068979.1, forward strand.
TACAAAACCTACACCTTGAATATATTAGAAGACGGATGCCAAGATATGCCTAAAACTTTATTTAGATTTGCAAGTGCATAAATTTCTCAACTTCGTTGTCAGAGTTAATAGGAAATGATTGAGATGAAATTTGATCGTTGAATAAATCGTGAATGTTTGAAATCCATTTATGAAGTTTGAATCCTACAGAAGCTAATAAATCTATTAATTCTATTCGTAATCATTTGAGATCTTCAAGAGAATCAGCCCCTGCAAGAATGTCATCCACATAACACTGATTGAGTAAGACTTGTGATGCACGAGGAAAAGAAATCGATCCTACATTTGCTAGTTGAACTAAACACCTTGTCGATAGAAACGGAACACAATTTGTACCATAAGTAACTGTTTGCAGCCCTATGCATCTCAAATCATCATCTGGATGATCACGCCATAAAATATTTTGTGTCTATGAGAGGGATGTATGAGTACCTGCCTAAACATTTCGACCAAATCTGCCGTAAAAACATATCTAAAAGTTCGAAACCTACATACAATGTCGAATAAATCTGATTGAACAGTTGGACCTTTATACAAGACATCATTCAATGAAACCCCTGTAGTAGTCTTCATTGAAGCATCAAATACAACCCTAAGTTTTCTACTTACGCTTTCCTCCCTTACTACACAATGATGAGGTAAAAAGTATTTATGATTACAGAGTCTGGGTTTTGTTTGTAACGGAACATATTTAGCATGTTTCAAATTAATATATTCATCAATAAAAGCCTTATATTGAGAAGGCAATATTTCGTTTTTGCTTAACCTTTTTTCCAATGCGAAGAATCTACGTTTAGCCATTGCAAATAAAGAAACACCCAAATTTAAATTTTCGATGCTGTCTTTAAGAGGTAACCTTACAACAAACCTATTATCGTCGTTGCGCTGCGTTGTAGAGACAAAGATATTTTCAGCTATCTTATCTTCACGATAACATTCTATTTGAGGAAATTTCTTCTAGCTGCCAAAATTTTGCATGAGATCATTAAGGTCATTGTGGGTAAACAATACAACATTAAAATTGGAAACTGAGTTAATATAACGAGATGAAACTCTTCCTCCTAAAATCCATCATAATTTACTTCTCTGTAAAACTGGCAACTCTGTCCCTAATTTGATCAATCCTGGCTCTATTAGTTCAAAGTACAGATCAGCCCAAATTAACATATCAATCTTTCCGGAAACGTTATATGTTTTATCAGCAAGCTCAATATTAAAAGGAATTTGGAATTTACAAGTGTCAATTTGAATTTGAAGGAGTTCATAAGTTATTTTATTCAAAATTCCACAGGTAATTGAAAAAATATTACTATCACAATTTGAGAACCTGGGATTCAACATTATCTCTGCCATTTCGGTAATATGACTACTAATTTGAGATACACCTGAAATTGTCATATTACTTTTTAATGTTTTAACTTTTAACATTTTCGCTACTTCCTTAGTAATAAACGAGGTTTGTAAAGCTGAATCTAATAAAGCGCGAACTTCTAAACTTATACCATTTTCTGATAATAAAATCACCCTTGCAGTAGCTAGTAAAACTTGATTTTCAAACGAAGATGTCAAACAATGATGTTCACTACTACCCTTTTGAGTACATGTAAATGTTTGAGATGGCTGAGAAAAATTTTGAGAATTATTTTGAGATTGGGAGTGAGAATCTTGAGAATTAAAAGGAAAGGAGTGCGATGACAGATAAGTCTGAGGAAGAGAAGTTGACTCCTTAGAATAACTACTTACTTCTGTATTAGCCATTTCATTAGAATGTTTAAAACTTCTGTTTTCATGTAAAAAAGTATTATGTTTACCGGAACAAGTTCTACATCTATCCCTTGATGTGCATTGAGAAACAGAATGTTTTCCGAAACAATTAAAACAAAGCATTTCTTTAGAGATGAAATCTCTTTTTGTAGGAACTGCGGTAGAAGAAAATTTAATGCATTTATAAATTGAATGACCTGTCACTATACAATATAAACATCTTTGATCTTTACTTCCTTGATTTCCAGTAACCATATGAGAATGACCAACCAATGGTTGTTTATTTGAATATTTTGATTTAATTTCTAAACCTTTTTTCATTTCTATCCCTGGAGCAGACTATTCCCAAGCTGTTATTTTTTTGTTTAAGAAGCTAAACAAATCATCAAGAGTTGGCAAATTATTTTGATCTCTTTGGAGTTCAAAGTCATTTCTCAAATTTCTATTAAATTTTCCACAAAAAATGTGTATCAAAAGTAAATCTAAGAACCCATAACTTTTACACCTAGTGCTTCTAAAGCATTGATATGTTGTTTGATTTGTCAACTAAAATCACGAAGTCCGTTTGAACCTTTGATGACATGGGCTACCATCAACATATTAATATGATAATTTATCGCTGGTATTTTCTTGTCATATTGAGCCATCAATAAATTCATTGCCTTATCATAATTACTACCAGAAATATTTAATTCCCCAATGAAAGAAAGTGGTTCCCCTTTTAAAAATGATTTTAAATATTCGAATTTTTAGGATTTTGCTAAGAAATTATCATTATAAACTGAAGTTGTAAATAGATCTATAAATGGATCACCATAATTTCCGTCAGAAATAGGAATATTTAATTTTAACAGCTTGTTCTACCCTTGGTCCGCTACTAACAGAATTTATGTTTGATTTTTGTATTAAAGTTTTTATTTACTGTGAAGAGAAATGTATTGAACCTTTATGGCCGTTCTGTCTTCAAGCTGTAAATTAATTTCATCAATTGAGTCCTCTATTTCTCTCTGAATCTTATCATAATCATCGAAAGCTTTTACTAACAGAGATTCACGAATTACTAACTCATTCACATCCATATTTGAATCTGCTGTGAGAGAATTTATAAAATTTTCAATAGGAGTTATTGTCCCCTTGGAACGCCCCCTCTCCCTGTTCATCTAAGAGCTCATTTCTTTTTTTTTATTCCGTAACTTCCCTGTTCAATTCTTGTAATACAGATAATATTAAATAAATAACTGTAAAAGTGAAACACTATTAACTATTCCGCATACAAATTAATAACTGACAGAACTTTGACAGTTCTCCGAAATGTTTGAAATAAAATTAATGGGTACATTCAGGAGGTCCCAGCGGCTAGATCTAGCCACTCAGCATGCTGTGGCCGCTGTTAGTAAGCGCCTTCGTTTCGCCTGAATGCGTGGCTCACTGACAGCGGAACAAAAGTCAAAACATTTGAAAGCATAACCCAATTTTTATTTTGGTTTTTATATGTCTATTGTGTTCATGTACAAAACTACAATAATTATCTTCAATTATCAATTGGATAAATTTTATCCCAACAATCAACACCTTAGAATATAATTAAGATCAACACAAACCTACATAACCCAATTTCGATATGTCATTAATGTCAAAATCGCGATGCGCTTTTTAGAAAGCGACAAATTTCTACGCTAAGCAAAACAGTCAGCCGCTGTTGAATAGCTTTCAAGCAGCGCTACATTGGGTACATTCAGGAGGTCCCAGCGGCTAGATTTAGCCACTCAGCATGCTGTGGCCGCTGTTAATAAGCGCCTTCGTTTCGCCTGAATGCGTGGCTCACTGACAGCGGAACAAAAGTCAAAACATTTGAAAACATAACCCAATTTTTATTTTGGTTTTTATATGTCTATTGTATTCATGTACAAAACTACAATAATTATCTTCAATTATCAATTAGATAAATCTTATCCCAACAATCAACACCTTAGAATATAATTAAGATCAACACAAACCTACATAACCCAATTTCGATATGTCATTAATGTCAAAATCGCGATGCGCTTTTTAGAAAGCGACAAATTTCTACGCTGAGCAAAACAGTCAGCCGCTGTTGAATAGCTTTCAAGCAGCGCTACATTCAGAGAGACTCCTTACTAAGCGATCTCAGCCGCTGGGACCTCCTGAATGATAGTAATGAATGAATAATCACTTTTCTGTTAAATAAATGAAACGTTCTGACCTTTATCTTGAATGTTCCTTCTATTCACATAAGAGATTGGAAAGCTTCTAAAGATCGTTCTTTTCCTTTGAAAGGTGAATGGAGGACTTCCGCTTTGGGATACCTTTGGGTGCCTTTTAATACCTTTGAATGCCTTTAAATACCTTTGAATGGTTTCCTTTGTCTCTTATTTGAACCTATTTGAACCAACTTCTTTAACTTCCGATATCTAAGTTGAGTTTCAACTAACTGCAGTCTTGCGTTTAATCCGGATCGTTTGGACCAAAACTTTGTAGTGGATTGAGTTTTGTTAGTTGTAAATACCTTGCTTTGTGGACTGTATGATTTGGGGTTAACTTCGAATAATCGGAAGAAAGAAAATCCTTTTTATAAAACTTTATTGTAGAGACGTTACATTAGTTCTCTTACTGACAATTACAATTCATTAATAACAACTGAACAACGTGGTTACGAAATATCTCTCGTTGATATATATAACTGTCAAATGACACTTTGATTATTTTCTAATTTCCGAATTAAAATCCTTCTTCCCAGTGTGTCCCATAGTTATTCATTTTAATGAAAGCTGTCCAATCTACACAGAAAATTCCAGTTTTTGAATGGCTCTTTTAACATTACTTCGGCTAAATAATATTTTTTATGAGTATCTTGCACTAAAGCAATGGCTCTTATAGCATCCGTTAGGTGTTGTTAAGCTAGGTTAGGTTAAGCTTCATGTGAGTGGTCGATAAATGTCCCTTCCAGTGTGATCCGAAAGATCTATTGTGGTCCAGCTCTAGGTTACATTATCTCTATCGTCCCTATACCTCTAATGAAGCTTATCAGTTTGGGCTACTTCTAAGTCCATTGCCTCGAGATGCAGAACAAATTTATTGACCTGTAGATCAATAAATCTCGTCAGTTACACAAAATTTGCTATGCCGTTTGGTTGGTGTTAAAGCCATTTTAATGAAAATAAAAAATTCTAAATGTAAACGACAGTACTTACTGTCAAAGCTGTCAGTATCCACTTGCTGTGAAATACATCCCGGTTTATTGTCGCTAATTCAACACAACAAGATGACAATTTAATATCAAACCCCAGCTGCAAGTCTTATGGGACCCAAACCAAATCGAGAAAACACTGAAATTCTTAAAAGAAATAACATAAACTTTAATCCTTATTTTCTGTCGTTACCGCTATGTTGATGTTCTGTAGTGTATGTAATAACTGTTATCTGTAATCAGCCCTGTGCAAGTGGCCATAGTTGCCGAACACGTAAATACAATAAAAAAAATAACCATTTAGTCGGATTGTTATAATCAACTGAATTTCTTGACAAAAACATAAATTATTATTAAATTTATATAAATGATATTTATATGGTAAATAATCGGTCCTAAGTATTAAAACTTGCAATAAATGGAAAATTGTAATGGTTCCAATTTTATAGTTGAGGGTAGATTTTTAGCATCCATTATTTATCTTTTAAAACAAATGGTAACTTGGATATAGTAATACATTTTCGCTCGACATTACCCATGTAAATAAAATTAATTTAAAATAATAAAATGAAGTAAACAAATGGACTGTCTTTTTTGTTAAATCTGAATACTTTTACGACTATACTTTTCTTGTATCTTAAAAACACATTCAGAAACGTGTTTGGTGGCGGTTTACGAAAATTGTTATGTTTCGAATCAAACGTGACAATATCTCGTTTGAGCCGTAAAGAGACACTTATCTAGCCCCTTTTTAATTAATCCTCGTCGATTTTCAGTCATATAATCGAAACCCTCTAGGAAATTCTAATTAAATAAGTTAGCTGTATCAGACTATTTTCCTCTTGACTGTCTCTCCGCTATAGAGGAAGTAATTTCAGATAACTTAATGTGTTCCTTCCTTCGCAAACAAAATAAATTTATTTCTAATTATCTGGCTACGTTTTAGTTCATTTTGTTGATTTTTCCTATTTTTATAGACTTTAGAGTGACGAATTGGATAGTGTTACTTACATCAAATAAGATCATTGTTAAATATTCTAAAAAATTGATTAAATAAAAACAAACAGACAATTTTATTATAAAGTAGATAAAAAAGATACAACGAAATCTGAAAATACATATTGTGTCTAAAGTATCCGTGTCATTTTTAAAGTAGACACAAATCACCCTTTTTACTAGAATTACATAAAAAAGCATTGAGACTACAAATACGTCAAATACACAAAGATATAAACTCGTGAAAACGGACATTCCCTATTATTGTATACTCTTTCAAATATCCTTGGTTTATTTTACTTTGATATATTTCCAACATCTCTGTAGCTTTGACACTTCTATGGATTACACAAACAAATCCCAAAACAAAATATATCTCGGAACAGTATATTTTTAAAAATAATATAAAATATTTTTGTTATTTTGAAATGTACCGATAGAAAATAATATATTAAATTTAAATCCATTGAAAACAAATTTAGACGCTGTCAGCATTATACAGGAAAAGAGGAAAATGTATTTGTGCCTATATTTTAAATTAAAAAGTAACTCAAAAATCCAAATTTAAAATAATTTTACTACTAATACAAGCTAGATACTAAAAAAACAGTTTAAGTTGTCTCCTGATGGTATATTTTTTTCACCTTGAAGATCACAATTAAGCTAAAAATTTAAAACCTTCGGATTTAATCAAATTTGTATATTTTAAAGAAACAATTTTTTTAATCCTTATTCTTCAAAAAGTTGCGGTTTTCTTATTGATATCCTTCCTTTAATTATCTCCTTCTGAATCTGGCTCGCGTAATTCAGCTGTAGGATTGTTGATGATCCGCAATAGATTAAGGCCGACTTTGAACTTTACGATTTTTCCAATGAGTTTCTGTTGTTTGTTTCTGGAAAATTATAAAAATAGATGTGTACATGAATATTCTAAAATATGTGTTTTGTGGATTATAAGCATTAAAAAACATTTTTTATATAATTTTTTGTCCTCTTATTAATTTTTATTTGCATTAATCTTCCAATCTTTGCCAATTCGGTGTTTTCCACTTTTTTCAAAATCATGCAGGAAGACAGAGCAGCAATCAATTACCCCAAAAACCAAAAAGCCTTAAATCAAAAACATTTTTTAGCATAGTTATTCCATCCTCAAATTCAAATTCATTGAAAGCGCCATCATTTTATTGTAAACAGTGTATCTGCGAGATTGTGCGAGGTTTTTTATTTATATTTATTCGTCTCTTTTCTTTATTTTTTGTTGATTTTCATAAAAATAAGTCAATTGGACTTTTTTTAATGCAAAAAGCATAAAATAAGTATTTACGCTGTTGCTTTTACATTTCGAAATTCAGCTGCATTGAAACCTAACCTAACCCAACCTAACCTAACCATGAAAATGTCTAAGGATGGTAAATTAATTAACAATGCTTTCACAAACCCTACTGACGACATTTTATGATTGAATAACACAAATAAAATCAATAATTCACAATAAAATCAAAAATAAAAGTCCAACTCTCTCAATTACCACACAATAAATGTAAACAAACTATCATCGATGTGAGTTTTGACGTCACGACCAATGAAGGTGCGTTTTGACTTCTATTTGAATTTATCGATTTTAACTTACTTTCAATTTGATATTATATAAATATATTGTTGCGTTGTAATAAGTTTAGGATTAAATATTTATAATTTACTATATGATTACAAAGGAATTTGATTGATTTATTTCTAATGAAAACACGGAATTCTGAAATCAAATTTGATTACAGAATACTGCAATTATTGTCTTTCTTCAAAGTCAAAAAATATTCTGTAACATCGCTGCTTCCATGCAATTTTTGATGTATTTTTCTGCTCCTATACTATAAGCTGTACATTTAATAACAATTTTTAGTTTCATAATGATACTCATTATAACACTGGTTTTCATTAAAAAACTTAAATATTAACCAATATAAATTTAGATTTTTCAATAACCAAGTAGGCAGAGCAATTATCTTCTTTAGAATGTTTGACTGTCCGTGTTTGATAACACTAAATCTTTTGCGGAGAGAAATCTTAATCATTTTTGCAAAAGAAATAAAAGTGGCTTAGTTGGCAAAAGCGCTAGCTAAGAATAGTTTCCATCTGTAAATGCCAGATTCGAGACCCGGTTAAGTTCACTATTTTTTAATTCTATAAAATTAAACAACTACAAAATTATGTTTAATTTATTTTTAAGTTTAAGAAATTATTCTCTCGAAGATGACTTAATGAAATTTATGGTACTAACCCTTACTGTGTGAAAATTCATGTTATTCAGAACAATAAACAACTAAAAGGTTGTATTAACTTTCACTATTTATTCTATAAATTGCAATTACAGCTGTTTCGCTATAACTAGCATCGTCAGATTGACATATTGAAATTACAAACAAACATGTAATTTCAATATGTCAATTTAAGAAATTATTTTTCTTTCATATTTTATTTCCTATTGTTTGTATGAAAACGTATTTTTTTTTCCCTAAGTTTTATTTTGGCACGTGCGGAGCCAATAGGCCAGCTTTATTTTGGGTTGTTATTTCAATTAATTTTGTATTTACATTTATATCTTTTTTGCATACATGTTTTTACAATTGTGTTAGTAAGTATTTACATGATAATTTTTTTTTTATTTTTTTATTTTTAATTCATGTTTTTTAAATTCTTTTTTTTTAGGTGTATTTGTCTTTTTTTTTGTTATTTTATGTATGTTTTTTTCTAATTTTTTTTTGTGTTATTTTTTTTGTTATTTTGTTATTTTCATTTTTTTTTTCTTTTTTTCAGGTTTACAATCTACTTTTAATCGTCGCATTGTTGCTTACAAAATTATTTTGTTAGTTTTTACATAATGATACAATATATTATATATACTATTGTCCTCAAGTGTCAGTAAATTTTCTAAGTTAATGGGAAATTTAATTGATTGATTTAAATATAATTTTTGATACAGTTGATCTATTTCTATTTTTTTTTAAATGCATCCTAATATAATATGTTGTAAATCGGCAGTTTCATCACAATCACATTTATTACTGTTAACTAACCCTATTCTGTTTTTATATGCAGGATACATTGCATGATTACTTCGCATTCGACTAATGGTTTGTATAAAGTGTCTATTGTGTTCATGATAAAACCATGGTCTTTGACGTATATGAGGTTGTATTTTTTTGTAGAATTTACCACTTATACCTTGGTTGTATTTCTGCTGCCATGTGATTGTCAGTTGTTTCTTGAAAATATTTGTATATTCTGTCATTGGTATTTTTATATCTGGGCGGTTTTCGCTCTTTGTAGCTTTCTTAGCTAGTGAATCTACTTTTTTATTTTCTATTATCCCAATATGACCTTTTACCCAAGTTATATAAATTTCTTTGTCTTTGTCGATAGCGTTAGCGTATACTTTTAGAATGTCCAGATCTATATTCGTTAAGTTGGGATCCAAATTGAGCTTTGTAAGTTTTTCTATAGAACTTTTGGAGTCGGTAAATATGACAAACTTATTTTCTTCTTGTTCAAGACACATTTGAATCCCCTCCCTAATCGCTACTAATTCCGCGTTATAAATAGAGAGACAGTTAGGTAATTTATAAATTTGTTCAATGTGTTTTTTTGGGTAATATACTGCACAGCCTATGTTATTTCCGATTTTGGACCCATCTGTATACAATTTTTCAAAAGAGTTCCACTTTGTACTACAGTCTCTAAGATAAGCATTTTTAACTATTGTATTATTTTCGTTGAAATATTCTGGATTGATGTCTGTTTTGATGTTCAAAAAATAATATTGGTATGGATATAGCCATATTGGTATTCCATTTGATTTAAAGACATCTTTTAATATTTCTGTGTTCATAATAAAACTGTCCACTAATAAAGGATTCTTTTTTTTGAACCAATATTTATTGGTTGGGCACATGACAGCTAAATTTAAAATTTTTACCATTAAGCTCGATTCTCTGCTTATTTGAGCCGCCAAAAATTTCTCTCCTAAAAATCTTCTTCGTAGTTCTAGCGGAGGTTCGCATGTTTCAACTTCCATGACTTCTATTGGGGTACTGGGTAGATATCCAATACACAATCGCAGACATTTATTTTTTACAACTTCAATTTTTTTCAGGTGGGTTTCCGCTGCAGAGTGATACAAAATTGATCCATAATCTATAATTGAGCGAACATAAGCTTTATAAAACAATAGCATAATATTTGGGTCTGCCCCCCATTCGTTATGTTTGAAAGATCTCATTACATTGATTCCTTTTTCTGTTCTTTTAATTACATGATTTATGTGTTCCTTCCATAAAAGTTTAGAATCTAATATTACGCCAAAGAATTTAGTGGATGATTTATAGGGAAATGCATAATTAAATAAGTTAATAGTACTGGGGTGTTTATATCGTTTTCTTGTATATGTCACTATAACTGACTTTCTTCGGAAATTGTTAACCCGTTATTGAACATCCAGTTGCTAAGTTTTTCTACCCCTGATACAAGTTGTGAGTGACAATTGTCTATTATTTTATGCTTAGTGTATATTACTATATCATCCGCGTATTGGAGAAGACAAGTATGTTTAGGGATAATTTTTGTCAAGTCATATGTATATATTATGTATAGTAATGGACTTAGAATTCCCCCTTGTGGCAAACCCAAAGAAGTTTCACGTGATTGAGAGTGGTTATTATTATATCTAACAACTATTTTTCGATTGGTATACATCTTACATATATGTTTTGAAATACTTTCTGGAACTCCAATTTGGCACATTTTATTAAATAAAATATTTAAGTTAACTGTATCATTAGCTTGTTTTATATCTAAAAAAAGCGCAGAAGTGGATTGATTATTTGTAAAAGCTATTTGTATATCAGTTACTATATTTATTAGACTTTCTATTGTAGATTTCTTTTTTCTAAATCCGCATTGAGAATCTGGAATTAATTTATTGTGTTCCAAAAAATATTCTAAACGAGATTTTATCATACGTTCGTATGTCTTAAATATACAAGATGCCAGTGAGATAGGTCTGTATGATGTAGCTTGATTTAGAGGTTTTCCGTGTTTAGGAATGGGTATCACTATATGATATTTCCATTCTAGGGGTAGATCTACCTTGTTTGACCATATATTATTTAGAATACTAAGAAGCGCTTTTTTTGCTACCGTTGGAAGCTGTGATATCATCGAATAGTGTATATTATCACCTCCTGGAGCAGAGTTATTAGTTTTTTTAAGTGCGACCTGCAGTTCTTGAAAAGTAAATGAATTTGTTAGATACTGTGTTAAGGATGAATTAGCTATTGTATTTGTGTTTTTTTCTGAATGATAAAGATTTAAATTTACATATGAAGGGGTCAAGTTGTTATGAAACTGTGTTATCCAATCATCGTTATCAGGTGGCACTTTATTACTAGTTTTTCGGTTTTTAAAATTATTAACTTTTTTCCATACTTTTCCGATGGGTACGGTACTATTTATAGATGTACAAAATGTTTTCCAACTTTCCTTCTTTAAATGTGTAAAAGTTTTTTTTGCAATTGCATCATTTTTTTGTATTCTAATAGATTGCTCAATGTTGGATTATTAATATATTTAGTAAAACTATTTTTTCTGATATTAACTAGCTCCTGACATGTGTCATTCCACCATGGTTTATTAAAATATGATATTTTATTAGATTTAAATTTGGGAATACTAGTTTCTGTTGCATCATTTATCATTTGTATAAAGGTGTCATATTGTCCAAGATATTGACTACTGGATCTTTCGTCCGCTTCCTTACAATATAGATCCCAGTTGGCTTTTTTTATATTCCATTTTGACCTGATGAATTTCTCTGGATTTTTGGACATATATAAATGTTTGATATGCATGGTAAATGATCCGATCCGTAAAGATCTTTTAGAACGGTCCAATTTACCAAGTGAGCGATATCTGTTGAACAAATAGTTAGATCAATAGCTGATGGAGTTTGGTTATGATATCCTATATACGTAGGACATCCAGTATTCATAAAAATTAAATTGTTTTCTTCTATTGAATCTAATAAAGATTTTCCGTACATATCTGTGTTCGGTCCTCCCCAGGCTATATTATGACAATTAAAATATCCTGTGATTATTATAGGGTGTGAAAATGATTAAAAAAATGTGTTCCATTCATTGTTTTGTATTTTAGTTCTCGGAGGTATATATAAAGATACAATAGTTATTTTAATATGATTGTTACACGTTAATAAAATAGCTTTCTGATTGCAATTGGGAAGTAATACACTATTTGGTAATTCTTTAAATGACAAATTTGATTTAATTAACACAGCTGTACCCCCACCTGATCTTTCGGTTCGATCGTCTCTAACAATGTTATAACCAGGACAATTTACATATTTATTTGATTTAAAATTCGTTTCTGACAAACATGCTATATCTATTTGATTTTCGTGTAATAAATACAATAAATTTTCTTTATTTGAAACTGTCGATTTAACGTTCCACTGACACAGAGTTACTTTATCCATTAAATTCGGTAAAATAAGTTAAATTGTTTTTATTTAAATTTCGGATTTCAGATTCTTGAACATCAAAATTATTTTTATTTTTAAGCGTTTTTAAAATTGAAACAACAACGTCCAAAATAACGCTTGCTATTTCTGTTTGTTCTCCTTCTTCATTATGTAAACTTTTAATAATATTATTATTGTATGCTTGCAAATATTTCTTCTTTTTGGAGGGGTAAATTAACGGGTGTAACTAGTGAATGATGAGCCACTATTGTTGGATCCGGAGAACTGGGTAGGTGTCTTTTGGGTCGTTTGGCGACAGAATTGATTTGGGTTTTATTCTGTTGACTAAAGGAAAATGAGGAAGTGGAAATTTGATCGATTTTGTTATCATTATTATACGTTTGAGGATGAACATTTTGGGATGTAACTTTTGCGTAAGTCTTTTTAGGCACTGATTTATTAGCGTCTTGGTAAGAACAGTTTGTTTCTGACATATATTTTTTAATTTGTTCTTGTCTTGCGAATTCAGGACATGCCTTAAAATCATTTGTTAAATGATCGCCGTTACATGACAAACATGTTTTATTATTTTTTTCACAAGTATTAACTTCATGATTTTGACCACATTTTAAACATCTTTTATTGCTGCGACATTGACGACCCATATGTCCATATCTATAGCAGTTGTTACATAATACGACTCTTTGGTTATAGGTTTCCACTTCGTATATAACTTTATTAATAAGAATTTTTTTTGGAAGTGTTTGACATTTGAACGAAACTAATATTGTTCCGGTAGGTTTAAATTCGATTTCATTATTATTATTTTTTATTTTTCGGTTCATTCTTTTCACATAATCTATTTCGTATTTATTATTGAAATCGTATGCTACAATTCTATTTTTTAGGTATTCTTCATTTAGTTCTAAATCTATTTTTTTAACAATACCTAGCCGAAAAATCAAAAATTTTGGAATATATGCGTTTAGTTGAAACTTTTGTTATGCCGCAGATTTAATTATATGATTTGCGCTTATATAACTCGATTTCGTCCAATAGACTGGATTTGTTTTATTTTATTGTCTATTTCCGAGTGTGAACTAAGAATTATCTCCCCGACTTTAATAGCGTTTAATTTGCCATCAAATCCTGTACTAATATTTTCAATATATACATGATACGGTCCCATATCAGTTGGTTGATAATAATAAATAGATCTACTTTTTTGTTCTGCTGCTTGTTTTGTTGTATTGCTTTTTTTCTCATCTGTTATTATATTAATGGATAACCTTTTAGTCACCTGATCTTGTTGTTTTTTATTACTATTTATTTTACCCTCTTTTTTGTTTATTTTTTGTACATCCTTGTTCAATGCTTCGACATCGAGCATTTGTTTTATAGTAGAAATTGTTGAATGAATTGGTGGAGCGTCTGGTGGATCCGGGGGATCATCCCCACTATGCCATTCCATTATTTTTTTTAGATCTTCTAGTTTTTATTTTTGGTAACCCGAAAGCACTATCACTATCAGTTTCCGAATTTTAGAAATATTTAAAATATTTATTATCACTTCGATTTCGCACCTATTCGTAAGGAGATAGTATCGAACTGTATGAAAACGTATTGAAAAATTAGAAAAATTAATGTTTTTGATTTCAAATAAAATTTCTTGTTCTTGGAAAAAATAGTGTATGCAACTCTCATGTAATGGTTATTATCATAACCATACTAAACTAGCCTCCGGCTCATTTCGTATCCTCTTTAATGCTTGTGTATTAATTACAATGAGTGTAAATAATTTACTGAAAATTTGCACTACTTTTTGACCAATAAATAGGTTTAATTTTGTCTAGTTACCATGGTAACTGAAAAAATTTCCGGAAATTTTTTGTAACGTCACAGTATTTAAGTGGAAATTTTTTTGACAGCTGGAACCATAGATAAAGCTGAAACATCGATATACAGACCATACACAAATAAAAATATTTCTCTACCGTACAGTGGTTTAAGCTAGTAATTATTAAGTTGTGTGACAGATGTCAGATTGGAATCCTCCACCCTATTTATTATATGAGCAGAAAGACGACACCAGCCAAAGAAGATACTCGAGTTATGAACAAGAAGTGTTAGCCATCGTTCAAGCTGTTAAGAAATTCATTATATATTTATTATGAATTAAATTTAAGATAGTTACGGATTGGCAAACTTTTCAAAAAACAATGGAGAAAAAATACCTAGTCACCTGAGTTGTAAGATGGTCATTGCTGCTTGATGAATACGACTACGAAATACAACATAGAAAGGGAAGCAAATTGTCTCATGAAGACACTCTCAGCCGACAGTGCGCAATAGTGGAAGGTATAAGAAAAAGGATAAAGTTAGCTCAAGAAAAAAGTGAACACCTACAAGCGATAAAGAAGATGGAGAAAGGAACCAACTACAATAACTATTTTTTAAGAAGTGACATCATATATAAATATATCGTCGCGAAAGAATTATTAGTGGTACCTGATTCAATGCATGATGAAATTATAAGAAAATCTCACGAGATGGGAGATTTTAGCAAAACCAACTGAGGTTGTTAAAAGAGAATTTTATATTGACAAATTAGGGACAAAATTAAAGGATATTTTTAGAAGTTGTAAATAATGCACATTAGGGAATAAAAAGGAAGGAATAAGTAAAGAATCCACTTCCTATAGAAACCATTACTAACCTACCACGCCGACCATATAGGCCAGCTTGCATCGACCAATAAGAGCTACAAACATTTCTTTTTCAACCCCACCAAGTCGACCAGTACTAAAGACAACAACAAATTTTTGTATTACCTAAGAGGTTGATTACTGATAAAGGAACGGCCTTTACTTCGACTAAATTCGCGGAATATTGCAGTAAAGGTAACCAACACCTGACCATCACAACTGGAGTACCACGAGGAAATGGTCAAGTCGAAAGGATCAACAGAATACTTATTCCTTTCTTAAATAAACTTAATCTCGACGACTCAACAAAATGGTATAAACATCTACCGCAAGTTCAAAAAGCACTGAACTCGACGTAACAAAGAGGAATAGATTATACTCCCTTTGAAATTCTACTAGGCACTAAAATAAAGAATAAAGAGGATCCAAAGATCAAAGAAATAATAGAACAAGCGGCTCTAGATGCGTTTAATGGAAACGGAGACTGACTGAGCGAACGCCCGACAACAAATTACTAAAAAGTTCAGAAAGAAAACCGAAAAGATCAGCTCATTGGTAGGTATAAAAAGAACACAGTTCAGTCCAGGATTGAAATTGGAGAAGAAATATTTAGGACCCTATGAAGTGATTAAGACGAAAAGACATGACAGGTATGACGTTGTCAAAGTGAGCCTACATTATGGTCCTAATTTGACATCAACGTGCGCGGAATATATGAAACCATGGATTGATGAAGAATTCGACGAATACGAGACGGATTGTTTTCAGGACGGCCGAGTGTAGGAAGTATTTTATTTATGTATAATTTTTATTTTCTTCCCGTTCGTCTATATAGTCCACACATACCGAATTTCTACCTTCATGGTACCACCGTTGACCTGCAGAAGTGGAGAAAGCGCGCCAAAAGCAGGGAAAAGGTGCGAACACGCGCCAACTGCCGGCATTCGATTTTGAGACGAAAAGGTTATAGACGACTTTTAAGATACTGAATATTAAAACGACTTTTTTTGACGAAATAACAAACAGCTCCTTTAGTGCAACTTTATATTCTAAGAAGTATCCTTTGTCACACTCGTTTGTATCACATGTGGACCATTAATCCTGCAAATAAACTTTGTAAAATGTGAATAAACTCAATCATATTCCTAGACAAACAGATGAGATCCTACATAACTATCTTTATATACACAAAATAGTTTGTCCCGACATTCATCAACGCAGAGCCTAAACTACTGAAGCTAGAAACAAAATTTAAACAGTAGATTCCTTTTCTGAAGTAGCCACCCACTAAAAAAAGACAGCTTTGGTTTTCGACCTAAAGGCAAATACACTTACACAAACTTCAAATCAAGTTATCTTCTTTTGGTTTAGATATGATTTTGCAAGTAAGACGTACCTCCAGGTGGACAACAAGATATTTAGTTTCTGCTCCTGTTGGTATTCGTACACTATTAAAACTTACTGATGGCAGATGTTTTGCCAAATAGTGAAGATTACTTGGATTAATTTGTTCTGGCTTATTTTTATTCGCCATCTTGTATACCAATCACTAAGCAGATTTAGATAGTGTTGCAGATATACAGATACAGATACACGGTCGTCACTTACAGTGAGTGAGGCTATGTCGTCGGTAAAGGAAGCCATGATAGTGTTTTGGGTTTGTGAAATGTCCGCTGCGAGTTTTTCTATCTTAGCTCGAAAAAAAAGGTGATGTCCAAGAACGCTAGCCTGGGGAACTCGAGGATTGATATGACAGAATCTAGACTGTTGGTCATTAAATTTTACGAAGTGCCTATTTGATAAGTAGGATTTGGTAAAAAAATAAAGCGTTTTTAATTTGAAGAGTAGGGCTGGGCCCCGGCAAGAATTAAGTGGAAAATGTTGTTGAGGTTCCAACTTTAAGGGAAAAAAATTTTTACACACGAAAACATTCAAAATGGTGAAATGAGAATGCAATTTGGGGGTTGAAAACTGTTTTCTGCGATTTATGACCAATACATTTTTTTTAAAGCTAAGACGGCATAGAACTCTGGAACCTAAACGTACAGACAAATATAAATATATTATACTTCTCCATGGTGCAGATGTTTAAACTAGTAATTATGAGGCTTTGTGACAGACGTCAGATTGGATTAATTATTATTTTTCAAATTACGGTGTGACATTTTCTTATCAAATACCACGTAAGCTTAAATTATTCATGGCAATTTTCTTCGGGGCATGAATATTTTACGAAAATTTTAATTTTCAAAATATTTGTGTCCTTCTAATGTCTTTCTGAATGATGATTTTCGATTTTCTTTATAATTGTTATTAACAGTTGTAAATATTTACAAAGTTTAACTTGCTTTCATGTAAAATGATAGCAGTTAAAAAAATGAATCACAGTACGTAGCACAAACCCCATTAAAACGCTTAAATAAATAACAATGTCTTTGGTTGCATAATATAGTAACGCTGAGATACAACTATAATAAGGATTCTATTTTAAATGCACTCCTATAAATCGTTGAAGCCCGCCAGAAGTGGCCGAAGGAGAAAAAAAAAGGACAGAGCCAATATAGTAGCCGAACTCGTTGTAGTGTAGTAGCTATCGTAACGTGTGGTAGTTTGAGTACGGTTAGTAAGTAGAAAAGCAAGACAGAGAAGGAGAGGTATTCCTAAGCGAATAACGAACAGAGGAGAACGGAAAGTAGCAAGCTCTGGAACACTGCTTTTACTTCACGAGAAAGAATAAAATAAAAAGTGCTATTTAGAAGAGCACGTGGTGACTGATTTTTTTATTGAAAAACAACACAGTAATTATCGACAAGTATTCATTTGCTATCTTCATGGTATAATAAGGTAAATTAAATTTTCAATTGTTGACAATTAAATTTGAAGTTAGTACCTCTTTTGTAGCATTGACGCAGACTTAATTCTCGAAACATTCTTAAAAAGTATGAGTTGCAGCTGTGAAAGTAAATATAATAAACAAAGATGTGGCTGCCGAAAACACAGCTTAATATGTTCAAATAATATTGGAAGAATTAAGTTATTCAGAGGAGACTTTCGATAAAGTACCAGCAAGGAATCTTAACATCGAAATTCAAGACTCGGAAGATGTCCACGATTTTCAAGATGCCTCTGAAATATCAACTCTGATTGAAGATGAAGAAGAATTTTATTTTTTGTAAAGTTTTGTAAAATGGCTTGTAGGTATATACTTTTGAAAACAGAACAAGTAGTTTTAAAAAATAATGAAAATGGTATAAATAATTAAGATTTTAGTGTAATTATGTAATTTAAATATTTAAATGTAAATCATTAAATATAACTAGTTATAAAAATAATAAAGAAAATCGAAGATTATAAAAAAATACTTGACAATGATTCAGAAAGACGTTTTTTCGGTTTTTCGCAGTGCTGAACAGTTTAACGATAAATAAATCATCAACTTATATAGACCTATAGACTTATAGACCTTCGATATACAAAAAAACATGAAGAGATTTTTCGTGGAAGATAAGGATTTGTTTTTCGAAAAATGTACATAGCTCAGAATAGCCGTCTTCTGACTTGCACAAAATTCTTGCTTATTCAAGAAGAAAAAGACATACGATGTATTCCTCGACATCACCACCCCGGCGACCACCCTGAAATTTCATCCCCCGGGAGCGGGAGATGCATCAAAACATCAATCTCTCCTCCAACAAAACCCGGGTAACTCCTTCGAGGAATCTTCACAATTTCTCGAACTACCCCGTTAGCTTTGCTTACCCCTCCCCGGCGGTCTGTCAGGTTATAGGCCTTATGTGGTTTTCCTATAACACCGAATTACTGACAGAAAGGGAACAATACAGCCTTAGCTCTGTACCCGATTCCCCACGATCTCCACACGCCGCGCAAATTTGAGCACGTTGTCCACGAATTCTTCGAAGCCACGCCCCACAGCCCTCGCTACCCCCAATTGGCACTCGTCTACCACACCGAGACATTATCTGCCAACCTCAATTTAATTCACACAGGACAATACGACTTCTATACAAAACAACGCCACCTCAGCCCTGTAGAGGATCTTAAATCCCAATCTGGGCTCATCTATTTTATTCTCTAACCCTTTGTAGAAATAATCTAAATCTCCACCAAAATTTTATGCACATTTCATTCATTCTAGAAATCAAGACAAGAATTAAAATAGCTACTTATTAAAGTTACTTAAATATAATTCAAGTATAAAATTGGTTTAATAAAATAATACTAGTAAACAACTTTTCGATAGTGGTATTCTAATGAAAATTACCAAGAAAATAATGTACTTGATTTAATGAATATTATGAAAATGAATATGTTTTATAAATTTTAACAATTATTAAAAAACTATGGTTGCAATAGATCAATGTTCCTATTCTCTTTTTTTAATTATACAGGGAGTTAAACTTGATAGGATTTTCAGGTAGGTTAGGTTAGGTTAACACGGTGGTTCGGGATGGAACCCACTTAGGCCAGAGGCCCGTTTGATGCCGTATGGGGTGGTTGCCACCCCCACCATTATCGTGAGAACCAGTAGCTGCTGTCAATGAACAGCATGATGCTTTTGATACCAACCGACTGAAGATCGGATAAGTTGTCAAAATAGGGCTGTCCCAGAGCAGAAAATCTTTGCCTGGATAGGGCAGGGCAGTGACAGAGTAGGTGGACCATCGTCTCTTCCTCCTCTTCGTCTTGACAACTTCTGCAAAAGTCATTCCTTTAAGCTCTGGCCATATCTGTCTTGACGAGTTGCAAGAAGGTTCTTCCCGCCATCTCAGGTTGGTTTGGCGGAATATTTCTTTCCGGAGGAGCAATCTTCGTTCAGCGATAGGTGCCACTGGTCTTGTATTAGCGGATATAGTCATGAGCGTCGTACCAGCTCTTGTTAACTCGTCCGCCTTACAGTTGCCTGCTATGTCCGTGTGGCCGGGTACCCAGACAACATTGACACTCTTACTTTAGTCGCCAGCTCATCTAATACTTTACGGCATTGTATAGCCGCCTTGGAGGTCAGGTAGACTGAGTTTAGAGACTTAATTACAGCTTGGCTGTCACTTAGAATAGATATTTCATTGGACTCGAATCCGGTTTGAAGTATCCATTTTGCTGTTTCATTAATAGCTACCATTTCTGCCTGGAATACACTGCAGTAGTCCGGCAAACGGAATGATAGGTTGAGGGGTGGGGACTCTGAGAAGACTCCACTTCCTACTCTCCCCTCTAGTTTTGAGCCATCTGTATAGAAGAGCGTCCCATTTGGCCTAACTAGGTTCGCCGTCCACTTCTCTTTGGACGGGATGTCCACCGAGAACTTGCGGTCGAACATCGGGGTGGGTTTCGTGTAGTCTGTGTTGTTTAAGATAAGACTGAATTCCTTCAGAATCTTGGAGTGGCCGTAGTTTACCTTAGCCATGGTGAGACTGCATTGAGTCTGAGAGCGGCGTTGGCCACGCATTCCTTCCCATATAGGTCTAGTGGAGTCAGATGTAAGATCATTTCTAGGGCTTTTGTCGGGGTTGTCCTAAGACACCCCGTCATGAGAACGGCAGCTAGTCGCTGTACCCTTCCCACCCTTTTCCAGTTGACCTCCTTACATAGGGCTGGCCACCATACCAATGATCCGTACATGAGTGTGGGTCTTACGACCACCGTGTATAACCAATGGACAATACTGGGTCTCAACCCCCATTGTTTGCCAATGGTTCTTCTGCAGGTGTATAGCGCACCCTTTCCTCTATATTTTCTCTCCATAACAGCTTTCGGTCAAGGATAAGTCCTAGATATCTAGCTCGTTCGGAGAGTTTTATTTCTTGACCCCCTATATTGGGAAGGCGAAAGAAGGGTATTTTGTATCTCCTCGTGAAGAGAACTAGCTCCGTTTTGCCCGGGTTTATCCCTAGGCCGCATTTATTGCACCAGTTCACGAGTTCCTTTATG
The DNA here is from genome assembly GCA_035357415.1 of Ophraella communa. NCBI lineage: Eukaryota > Metazoa > Arthropoda > Insecta > Coleoptera > Chrysomelidae > Ophraella > Ophraella communa. The sequence goes on from CM068979.1 coordinate 55,077,512, forward strand.
ACATCCGATAAAGTCTCTGGAAATCTGCCTGAAACGATAATCGCAATATCATCAGCGTAGGCCACAATTTTGATTCCTAGCCTTTCCATTCTCTGGAGAAAGCCGTTGAGGGTAATAGTCCACAGTAGGGGTGAAAGCACTCCCCCCTGCGGAGTCCCCCTGTTGATCACTCTTCGTATCTGACAGCCAGCGATTTCTGCATGAATTTCTCTGCTGCAGAGCATGTGGTTGACAAACTCGACGATTGGCTTGTCGATTTTCAGATTTTCCATTTCCCCTGTAACAGCACTGGGGATTATGTTGTTGAACGCCCCTTCAATGTCTGAAAATGCTATCAGTGAGTATTCGTTGCAGTTTAAAGACTTTTCAACTTCTAGCACTAGCGTGTGGAGGGCTGTTTCTGCAGTAGGCATGCTGGGATTGGGAAAGCTTTCCCTTCCCTAATAGCGTGTCTCTTATATACGAATCTACTAACCTTTCTAGCTTTTTTAGTAGAAATGATGATAAGCTTATAGGCCTATAATATTTGGGGGTGCTGTGCGATTGTTTACCCCTTTTAGGGATAAAAACAACTCTCACCTCCTTCCACTTCTTAGGTACATAAGTTAGGCTTAGGCAGGCCTTGTATATGACCTCTAACCATGGAGTCGCCAGGTTGGAGACTACCTGCAGTTCCGCTGGTATAATGTCATCCTTACCAGGCGATTTGTAAGGTTGAAACTGTGCGATAGCCCACTCAATCCTCCTCGAGGTTACAATTGATGGGTTAATGATTTGTTTGATATTAGGAGCTACTGGTTCGCATTGCTCGCCTAGTTTTTGGCCAGGAAAGTGTGTGTCCACCAGTAGCTCAACGATCTCTACGTCCGTGGTGGTCCATGTGCCATCAGGTTTGCTGAGATAGCTTGGCGCCACCAGGTCGGATGCGATGATTTTTCGTAGCCTGTTGCCTTCTGCAACGCTGTCAATGCTAGAACAGAATTCAGACCATGATTTAAGTTTAGCGAGCCTAACACTCTTTTTGAAGCAGTTCAGACCGGCTTTATAAGCGCTCCATTCATTGGTCTTGTTAGCCTGGTTGAACAGCTTTCTATATTGTTTCCTGAGGTCACTGATTTCAAAAGACCACCAGTTCGGTTTGGGTTTTCCCCTGACCATTTTCATCGGGCATGCTACCTTCATCGCCTCGTTGAAAGTTTCTGTGAGGCTGTCTACCAGCTGATCCAGATCGGCCCTAGAAGTGGGAATGTCTGGTGTCTCTGCCGGTAAGGCTTGAGTGAAGCGTTCTTTGTACACACGCTAGTCCGTGTTACGCTTATTACGGAATGGTTTGACTGTTGGCCCCGGCACGTCTATGTCAAATTCCAAGTATCGGTGATCTGACATAGAGTGATCTCGGGATACTCTCCAGGACCGTATCAGGTTAGCGGCATGTTCGTTGGTCAATGTTATGTCCAGAACTTCCTGCCTTACAGCTGTAATAAAGGTGGGCTCGCTGCCTCTGTTACATATTTGAAGGTTGTTACCTAGAATGAATTCGAAAAGCGACTCACCTCTTTCATTTGTGCCGGTGCTGCCCCATATGGTGTGGTGTGCATTCGCATCGGCTCCGATGATGACCGGTGTCCGCGTTCTCGCTGCTTCCAATAGGGCTGCTTGTAGCGGTCTCGGCGGGAGAAGTTCTGCATCATGCGCCATGTATGACGATATGAACCACGTATTGACTGGACCTAGCTGAACTGCAATGCACACGTTGTCCCTGTCACAAAAGTTTCGTAATATAAAAGAACTGTATTTCCTGTTAACAAGAATACATGCTCTAGGCGGTTCCTTACCTTGTACATAAATGACATTATAGTCCTTCAATTAAAGTCCGCAAACCCGCTGTTTATGCACCCAGGGTTCTTGGACTAAAACGATCTCCTCGCCGGCTTTAGCTAAGCGGAGGAGAAGTGCAGCTGATGCTGCTTTGCTGTGGTGGAGATTAATCTGCAGTAGCTTCATCGGTGACAGCTGCAGCTTCTCCACTGGAGAATATTGGTTATAACTTCTTAAATATCCAGTATAACATAATAAAACTTTACGTTGTTGTAATGTGGAAGTGAAGCAGATTTTAAATTTAAAATAAAATGCAGAGTGTTGCATTAAAAAAATATAAGTTTGTTGCGCCAACATCTTATGGAACACCCTGTAAGATTGTAACTAATTTTAAAATGTGGAGTTTAAAGCTGCCTACAATTTTTGTCAATAACTGTTTTTTGTAATTTTTATTACAACAGATCTACTGAGCTTCCTCACACTAATCAATCAACTTGTATATACTCTATCTTGTTTTTTCAGTGAATACTCTATACGCTCTTTGGTGAATAACAGAAACAAATCAGGATAATGTTGGTTAATCATTTTCATATTAATTGTTTTTATTTGCTTATTAGTGATGCAAATGTATATCAACCTTGCATTCTTATCTTTATAATAGTTCTAGTTTGAACATTGAAAAAATCTATCGATTTCCTTGCAGTTACGTACTTAGAGATACTCCGGAATTGTTAAAGTATACATGATATGCAAATTGAGTTGTAAGAACACATTTTGGCTTTAAGCTTTACTATTATCCCACATAAGGGTACGAGACTTTGGGGAATAATTTAAGAGTTGTGGCTGATACAAAGGCTTCTCCTTTATGCTAAGAAACGTTGATATGCTCTATGCTATCAAAATTATTATTTTTATTATTAATACTGAAAAACTGCTAATATTCATAGCCTGTAAGAATAAGGAAGATGGGAAAGATTTGTTTGAATAAATCAAAAATTAAAATCATAATATTAATTATTGTCAGCTCAAAAATCACGGTTTTAAACAGGCAGTATACATTTTCAGTCGTAAACGGATCAATATTTCTTATGACGAACCTCGTGTGATGATGCAACTTCAAAAAGGTAGAAATCAAATATGCACATTACTTACTCAAATATTAAATTTCACATAAACAATTAAAACAAGTAAAAAAAGAATTTAGAATAGGTACTTCAAAAGACGGTAGCTTTATTAACTAGGCAAGTTGATGTAATGAATTATAAAATATTTCCAAAAAAATGTATTAAATTGTTAACTTCGGTGTCAGTCTCAATATAATCAGTAATAAAAGATAAATAAATAATAAAACAAAATCACACACTGATCCATTTTAGCTAAGGATTTTTATTATTTATATAATACAACAAGAAGAAGGATCAAGTGCTTACTTTAAAATGGCTGAAATATTCAGAAAAATGCATGATTAAACTATTGCGAGAGATAGTTCTTACCAATTAGCCAAATAGTGTGGAAAATTTTTATTCCAAAACATATTGCATAATTGATTATCTTGAAATAGAAATAGAGTTGTCAGTAAATCAATTCACTAATCTCTGACCTATTCCTTTACATATCGCAGTAGTTTAGTCCTTTTTATTTCTACACTAACCAACTCTGTACTTTAAACAATAAACAATAAAACCAGTTGTATACTACACAATTTTTATTAAAATTTTTCATTCTATCACTATTGGCCCTTAAAATTAATTAGTTTTGTGTAAACCTGTCTTAAGTTCCAGAGATAATGTTTTTAATAATTTAATGACTTTTCGTTGTTTCCATATAGTCTGCTGTAGTTTTCTTATTTTAGCAGTCTTTTTTTTATTTTGTACTAGCAACTTATTCTTATTAATTTTTCTTTTAAGTTGTTTCCTACGAGGACTTTCAAAAGTAGATCGTAGAGTTTCAGGAACAGGAACTGGTGAAATAGTTTCACTGCTATAGAGCGGGTCACAGTTATTATGCAGCATTGCGTTTATGAACGACGGCGTTGCCATATCGGCATGTTCTTCGAATTTGGTTCCAACTGGCGCGGGAATATAACTTGCCATTGTGTTACTATTATGATTTAAATTTTGACTAAATTATTCATTTGAAATTCGTTTAGTGAGTAATTAACAATATTTATAATTATGCTTTTAGATAAATTTTACGCGTTTAAAGGAAAATATTGTAAATCCGCTAAAATATTCAAATTTTATACGTTTAATTATCACGTATAAAGAAATAAATAAATACAGCGGCCTTACAAAAGACCTTTGTCAAATTATGAAATAATAATATAATAATATAATTAATAATAAAAATATGTCAATAATAATAATATATACATAAATTACAAGACGAGTGGTAAAAAGTCAGCTGTCATCTAAATTTTAAGGGAGAACGATTAACAGAGAAAAGCTAATGAAATCTTGCCGACGTTTCGATGATTTTTCCGGAGATTTTTCATCTTCTGGTGGGTTGTTGTAACAATCAAATAATTCTGTTTTTAAATAATCATCCTCGAAGTAAATCTCTTTTTCCAGTAGCCAGTATTTGTTCCTTATTCTAAGTTGTCTTTGGAAAAGGTAACTTCGCCGAATGGTATGACGCATTGTCCAACACTACAACATTCTTTGATCCGGCAAATTAGGGATCAATTGATCTTTAAACCAGGCCTCAAAGTCTTCTGCGTCCACTTCGTCGTGGTAATCGTCTGCACCTTTCTTTGCCAGAAAAGTTTTTTCTGCACCCTCAAGAAAACCGTCTTTCCAGCCTGCATGAGGAAGAACAAATCTCGGTCCTCGTTGACTTGGAGTCTTCAGTCCTGTTGTCAGTCCTTTGACAAATGCATCTCGGGCATTTTTTATGGTAGGGTCTTTCCATTCAAAATTTACACTGTGGCCCACATTAATCCATGACTCGTCCAGATATATTACGTTATATCCTTCTTCGCGGAACTTCTTCACTGATCTTAAATATTTGTTCCTCCAGGCGATTATATCAGCTCTTTCTTTTAGAATCGAGTCTCTTCCTCTCTTTCCATAAACAAACCCCATATCATTAAGCAAGCGTCTTAGCGTACTTTTAGAAAAATTTGGTACATATTCGTCTGAATTTATTTTAGCAAGAACTTTTGCCAGTGTTGGTGAAATATTTTCGGCGTAGAATGCATGCACAGCTTTTCGTATTTGCAATTGGATACCTTCATCGTAGGTGATCAGTCTTGAATTCGACTGGCTGCTGTTCCGTCTTCGTTTTTTTGGCGATGTCAAAGTTCCAGTAGCGGCTTCGCTTTTCAGATTATACACTGTTCTCACACTAAGGCCAGTCATTTCAGAAATCAGTTCTATTTTCGCTGTCACACTTTTGTCGTCTTTTGTATTCAACGTATACGTTAAAATATTCAATAAAAGCCTCTTGGCTTGACGATGAAGATTTTCACCTTGTTTAAATTTTTCAAACGGTGCTGCTAACTGCATGGCTGTTGTTTCAATAATGCCCTTTCGTTTATCAGTTTATCAGCAGAAACAGATAGGTACCTGCCTATGTTATTATTTACCTGTACATTTACTTACCTCTACATTCCAGGAATATTACATAACGGTTTACGAGGATTAAGGGATCATACAGGTAAAAATAATTAGCATCTTTGTAATTAAATAATATTTTCACTGACAATAGGACTAGGATTTTTTTGAAAGATTTAGTAGAGACCTAAATAATCCATCAAGTGATCAGGTATATACTGATTACAATCTACATAAATAGATTTGAATTCCATTTTTTAATATTTATTATATAGAATACTTCTGTTTTGCAAAATTCATAATAAAACGTTTCTACGAAAATAAATTGGCTGAGTTAATTGTGGTTCAAGCCGTAACCAAAGCGGCAATTAGTCTTTGAGCACCCACAAGCACTACAAATAACCATTGTCTTTAAAAGTATTTACAATGTATACACCACTAAAACTTTAAATTAAAAAAACTTACTTTTATTTAAACAAACCTATTATAAACGAAAAATATTCTAAACTCAAATAATTAATCCAAATTTTTAACCGAAAACTAAATTTTTATAACTGTAAACAAACTATGAGTCATAAATGGTTATCCAAGATGGCCGACTTCCGTCACTAGATTTTAACATTGTAGATATAATATAAACTCCTTCCTTACTATTTTATGCTCTAAGCCTTAGAAGGGGTCGATATAAACTTTCAGTAGATATCTGCATTTATTTTTATTTAAAAAGTGTAATTAACGCTCGCAATATGGAATGTTTACATTCACAACTATAACCTTACATACCTACGTTGTTACTAGAGAAATGACGCGTTGCTAAATTAAAAATGTTTCTAGTCAATTATAATTTGTAATTATTGAAATGGATCCTTGATAAATAAAGAAAGAAAAAGACTAATGTTAATGTCCCAACAAATATTTATTATAAATAGAGGCGTTAGTAACAAACTACTAGTTTCGCCCTAAAGAGGCCATCATCAGGCTATAAAATAAACAAAAACATCACAAAATACTGGTACAAGATCAAATTACAAACATTCTTACCATCAAACATTAGCACAAGAGCAAAAATTGGAATAAATACTACATAACTGCAGTTAAAATGTTTATGAAGTTTAAAGTCACATTAATAATTAAAATTTTTATTAACAAATATATTAATATACCTAAAGGTTAAAACCAAAAGCAAAAAGAATATTGGAGGTAATGAAAAGAAATATTGTAGGTAATACTAATTACAAAAACAGTGGGCCATAATTTAACCCAAAAATAGTTTTTTTTTGGTGTAAAATTTAGCTTATACAAATGAATAAAGAAGGGGTTTAAGTGAGCAAGAGGATAGTTTTGAGGATAAATGAGTTGAGGCTTAAGAGGCGATAAGACTGGATCATCCATGTGACGTCTTCGTGTCTTGGGAATAAAAGCCACCTTTACCTTCCTCCAAGCCTTGGGTATGTTTCTGATGATAAGGCTGGTTTTGAAAAGCCGTTGTAAATTCGTCTGTAACTGAACCAACCATTTGTGGAATAAGGCTGGAAAAATTCCTTTTTTACCTGGCGATTTAAAAGGTTTGAAGTTCTTAATTACCCATTTAATTTTGTTAATCTAAGGTAAAAAAAAATCTATGTATAAATATAAACATAAAATGTTAGTGAAAAGTGAAAAACTTTGTAAATATAGATTATATTTTAGCTGATCATAATCTCTCATTACATTATTTAGCATCCAATATTACAGGTATACAAACATAAAATAAAATAGGCTAATAGACAATGTCTGCAGTCAAAAAATCCAAATTCTCACACACACACTCACACATTTTGTTAATCGCAAAGATTTTATCCACCAGATGCTTATTCACCCTGTTGAGTCTACTACGAGACTTTTGGTTGAGAGCTTGGTGGATAATCTTCTCATTTTAACTGAGATCCAGGGAAGTGTGTCTGTAATAACACTCTAAGACTTTCTACTTGGTCTTCAGTATAATCTCAGTTCGACTTCTTAAGAAAGCCAAACCCGTTGGTGTGGTCTTTTGCGAGTACTTTTTGTAGACGGTGTGCTGGGGCTAATTACATTATATCTTCGCACAATTTTCTCTAAGATAACCTTGTAGATCTAAGAATTTCTTAGTTAAACTTATTTAGAGCTTTTTTGTGCCCTCCTAGATTCCTATACATTCAGCTTTTTTGAGGAGCTGTCTAACTCTTCTGAGTTTGGCTAGCTTTTGTTTCACCAAGACACATCCCCTTTGGCTACCTTTTGTTTTAAAGGACAGCTTATTTCATATACCTTAATTATAACATTTTGAAATTGCTTGTTTTCTCAAGATCCTCTTTGTTATCAAGTGGTAATTCTATTTCTTTAATCTCCTGTTAGTCTAAGTTTAATTTTATTTGTTGGTGATCCGACATCGATTCTTGATAAGAGACATATGTTTTCTTAGTTAATTATGTCTATATTGTTTAACGAAAAATATTCTAAAAGGTACTTACCTCATTTGTTGATATCTGTACTTCCCTATATAGGGTGGTGTGCATTCGCAAGCTAGCCAAAAATACTTGCTAGATACGGTCAGTACTAGGCAGGTTTCTTGGTAGACAGAGCTGTTTTTTGCCTTCACTCCCACATCTCATGTGGGAAGTTAATGAGCCACTCCACCAACGTCAAGGTCTTATGGCTCCGAGCAGTGGATATTCGTGGTAATGGGCTATTTTTCTAAATAGGTCTGTGGTGAACCTAGCCAAGAAGCCATCCTATTAAGTGAAGTCATTAACAGATTCGGGGTGCCACTAGAGCTGCATTTGGATCAAAGAAGAAATTTTAAAAGCAGCATCTTTCTGGCCGTTTTCCAAAGATTGGGTATTAGAAAAACCAGAACCACAATATGACGGAATGCTGTAACGAATGAACAGTACTTTAGCCAATTAATTGTTGAAGATTTTGTGGAAGCACGAGAAATATTGAAATTGACACCTTTCATTTCTGGAAAAATATCTGCCAGGTCCTATTTGATAGAGAAGTGAGAAAACAATGTGACTTGGTTTTTGCACGCCTAGTAGATGTGGCTAGTAAGTGCAAAAGTCATTTGATAATAATAATAATAGATTTATTGCCCAACAGAGATTCATTTATAAAACAATCTCCTAAATTTACACAATTAAAAAACTAACTAAAGATTTAAAAATATATTTGCCTAAGGAAACTGCACTAGTAGTAACAGTGAGGGTATATAAGGAACAAGAAAAAATATCGCAATATGGGCGTATCTTATTATAGTTCGTACACTTTATATTTTTTCTCGGGATAATGTTTGTTCTTTTTTTTACACCTAAATGTTAATTTATTTATGTAATTAAAATTTGGCACCTCAATATTAATTTGTGACAGAACAACTGCAGAATAAATTGAATTATGAAATATTTTGTAAAGAATCTTTGAATAACAAAGGCTTAGCCTTAGATCTAAATTATCAACATAAATCAAGTCTAACATAAAGTGCATCATAGTCAAAACCTCGCTGTGGATTTACACCATTAGTTTTGAAGTCCAAATATTTCAAATGTTTTTTCTTAACTTTTTCATTGCCTTATATATTACAATTATATACGGAGTACCAGCCTAAATCCTACTAGTGTAAAATAATAATTCTATCGGTTTTGTATTTGTAAAACTTCTACAATTTAGAATAAGAAAACCGTACATTTTCATGGATTCCGATATTTTTAGCTCAATATGACTTAAGAAAGTTAATTTGGTATCAGATACAACTCCTAAATTGTATGGTAAAATGGTACTACATTTTTAAAGTACATAATATGGTAATTAACAATTTCATTTTCATAAATTGAATTAATGAATTATCTGAGAAATATTTTTCTGTAGGATCAGTGCAGTGTGAACAATTGTATATTATAATATCCACTGGGACACCATTAAGAAATAATGTGCGCATATTGTATATTTTTGTTTTTGTTTTTCTTCCTTTAAAAATAGCACTTTCTCTATGATGTTCGGGTGAATGGTTAATTGAAACTGAACCTGCTTCAAGATTTGGAAATTTTGATGGAACTACCGTGTTAATTCTCAAGTCAATTAAAATACCAAGTTCACATCTTCATTCAAATTCTTCTTGGACTGTTAAATGAGTCTCCTTTTTGGTGTATTTTACATTTTATTATTTTGTTTTACTAAAATAATCTTATCTGTCAATTAATATTTTATGGTAACTTAGTCACTTCCATTTTATTTATTGTTCTTACAATCGTAATTAATTTTTAATTAATATTTGTTCCGACTGAGACATTCTACGGGTAAACATATACATTTTTTCGTTTTGTATTGTTGTCGCAAGTAATTAAATTCACATTAGTTAATGTGTTTCGTTTTTTCTACTGCGCGAAATAAATAAATGAACGTTGGTAAGTCGATTTAAATAAATAGCGCTACTAGTTCTCCTGGTCAAATATATTTAATAATTTGGCATCCAAAATATTAATCTAAATAATGGCAACCTCAACCAATCCATCACAATCAACCAGACTCAGCTTTACAGCCGTCAGAAAAAAACCACCAAAAAATAACAGACAAAAACATCATTTCTGAGCAGAAACCAGGCTATTATCATAAATGCCATTCCAGAGGTTGTCCTCTTCGATTACATCAAGGCAGTCGTCAAGGCAAGATCAAATTATACCAATCCGTAGACATCTCACCTGCTAAAAGGCTACTTATATCCAATGTATGCCCTTCAATTCCCCATGCTCTCATAGAACATGCACTTAAAAATAAACTTCGTCTGTAACTTGCCTCGTCCATATTCTTCATACGTTGCGGATCTCCCGATGATGAGTACTCTCATATTCTTAGTTACCGACGTCCAGTCTATGTAATACCAGACAAAGAATGCTTCGAGCTACAAACTTCGATTGAAATATTTTTTGAAAATACAAACTTTAGAATTTTTATTTCATCTGATAAACTTGAATGTTTCTTTTGCAAAGGAACCGGACATACAGCTGATTCTTGTCCTAATCCTCCTGAAACATCTTGCAACCTCCCTCCTCCTTCCTCCTCTAACCAAGAAACCGTAAGTTCTCCTCAAAAAGACCTTTCTTTACCCTCTTCTCCAAGAGAGGAATCTCAACTTAAAACAACCAATATCCTTTCTACCGAACTGTCCCAAATTTAAACCAATTGTCAATCCAATTCTGGTATTTAACGAACCCATTTCACAGACACTAGCCTCGAATCTCCTCCCGTATCACTGTCCCATAGTCCTCCTACTCTTAACGTTGAACGACCCCCTTCCGAATCAATTCCTGACTGTTAAACCTAAGCTAACTGCCAAGAAAAAACCCAAAGCGGATACCAAGGATATCTGCAAAATAAGCTCTATCTTACGAACCTCTATTGATAAATTAGTTAACACCAATCCTACGAACTTCTAAATGTCATCTACACAACTTTTGGCATTCTTTGAAAATTCTTTCGGTAATAATGATCCTCTTCAAGAAGCCTTCACCACTTCACCACCAATATTACAGCCCTTCTTGGAGATCTAGCACAAATATATCCTGTTATATCGGATAGATCGCTTAAAAATCCTATTACCCGCTTAAAAAAATTAAATAATCACTAAAGCTAAAATCGCAAGCCTAGCGTCCAACAATTCCATAAATTCCTTGTCTGACGTTATTGATTAATATTAATACCCTTTTCTACTTACTTTATTCATTATCATTTTCCACTTTTATAGTAATTTTTTCCTTCTAATTTTATTTTTAAATTTAACATTATCCAACAGAACTGCGACGGATAATATCCGCGCCTAGAACATATACAATAACTTACCTCTATATATCGACCTGACATTCTCTATTTGCAAGAAACGAATTTTAAAACAACCAGTATACCTCAACTCAAAAATTTTAAAGGATATCACCTTATAAGAATGAATTGCAGCAGAGCCGGTGGAGGTGCATCCATATTTGCTTCTAAAGACCTATTTTCCTTCCTTCTTCCTCTAACAACTGAGCTCGAAGCTGTCGCTATAACGACATAGTGTCCTAACAAGCTCACGATATGCTTCGTATATATCCCAAAAATTGATCATCTCAGAGATGATGAACTTTTTGACTTAATGTATTAACTCCCTTATCTGTTTATTCTCACGGGTAATTTCAACACTGACAACAATATGTTAGGCTTTATCAATATATCTTGACGTGGTAGGGTAATTGAAAGAATTCTCCATTGCAAACATTCATGCGTTCTGAACACAGGAACACAATATCTATTCAGGCACATTTTCAGCCATTGACTTAAGCAACTGTGATACTAAGTCTGCTCCATTTTTAACGTGGCAAGTAGCCGATAATCTTTTTTACAGTAACCACTATCCAATAACTATTTCTAACAACCAAAACCATTAAAAATGACATTTTTACCAAATAATAAAGTAGTGCCTTGGTGAAATCCTTCCTGCAATGCTGCAATACACGATGCCAAACGAGCTATATACAAATTTAAGAACAAAATTTCTGATAACATTTTAAACTACAAAAAACTAAAGGCTAAAGCAAAATATATAATTAAGCATAGCAAAACACTATCATGGCAGAATTACATTTCTTCCGCAAACGAAAACAAGGTTCCTGGACAAATCTGGACAAAAATTCGTCAAATTCAAGGTCAAATACTAATATAAAAATAACCCGTTTTCTCTCCAAAGCATCGGAAGTTAGTACTGATAATCTACCCAATATTCTAGCAAACCATTTCGAAGAGAAGTTCACAAACTAAAATAATACCAACAACCCTTCTAGCAATGTAACATTGCCACCTTGCAATAACCCACCACTTACTGAAGAATGATCATATCAATTCTCCTGTCACAATCCACGAATTAAAATTTGCCTTATCTAAATGTAAAATTAATGCTGCTGGTCCTGATGATATACCTTTCATATTCTTTAAAAATGTGTCAAGTCTTTCTACGCTTCTCACTTTTCTTTTCAGTGGAGCTAATCTATAGTCATACCCGTAACCAATCACCCACTCTTTCACAATCTTGTAGACCTACATCTCTCACATGTAAGTTGCACATGTGCAAATTATTTGAAAGAATGATTAACAGATGCCTGTTATTGTTTTTGGAAAAACATAACATTTTGCCTAAAGAACAATCTGGTTCTAGACGCCAACGCTCTACCAGAAAAAATATCGTACTTCTCTTCTAGTAATGCTATCTTTAATAAACTTAATTAATATAACTTCACAAGAAATATATATACATTCATAAAAATCTTTTTAAAGTCCATAAATTTCAGGGTTTCTGTAAATAACTCCCTTTCTTCTACACATTTACAGTCCGATGGTGTCCCCCAAGGCTCAGTATTTAGCTCTTCCCTGTTTATACTAGCAATCAACCATCAATAATTTGCTCCAAATTAGATTACGGTAGCTTCATTTATATGTCTGCTTCCAAAACATATCTAAACTCTCTTAATTTTGTCCACAATATCGCCCCAACACACTACCTTGGAAAAAAATCTACCAAGAATCAATCAATCAATCAATCAGCCAATTTAACAAGGAAAGCACCAATAAGGATATTATACACTCTGCCTTCTGTGAACTGACAGCAAATCAACAGTATAATGAAATTCTATATACCGATTCTTCTAAATGTGAAACCGGAGTTGGATGTTCTGTTCCACTGTGCGAACTACCCTCCTCTTGTAGCATCGACACTGGTGAGCTATTTTTCATTCTGCAAGCTTACAAACACATTAAACACTATAAAAATTCACATACATTAATCTGCACTCACTCATTATCATCTTTACAATCCATCAATTTTCTGTTTACTAACCATCCAATCGTTCACGATATACACAATTTACACCAGACACTCTCAATAGTTACTCCCATATGAGTCCCCTTTCACGTTGGGATCTTTGGAAATTGAAAAGCTGTTTGCCTTGCCAAAGAAGCTATTTAATCTTCCCCGATGGTGAACGTCCAAATTGCTAAAGACTTAAAACCTCTTCTTAAAACAGTCAATACAAGAATGTGGCAAAATCACTGGAGTCAAGCCACCACCATAGCACTTTTTTTCTTTAATTGGTCCGACCTATTCAGGAAAAATATGGCAATCAAAAAAATATTACGAATTGGCCATACTCGTCTCACACATGGCCATCTAATGTCAAAATCTTTACCTCCCAACTGTCAGCACTGCAACTCAGTTAACAACACATATCATTATAGGTTGCCCATTTTCCCCAAAATCACGTCAGCAACATGAATTGAAATCCAACCTCAAATACAGAACTTATCAAAAAAATATAATATGTATATTTTTGTACTCATATATTCTATTGTAACTCGTGCTAATGGTCAAGGTTACCGCAAGCACGTTAATTTAAATAAAAAAAAATCTTATTCTTGTCTTGTCTTCAAGATGTTTAAATGTTAAAATTATTTTCTTTTTACCGATTTTATATTGGTTTTATATTTTATTTTTTTTATTTTTTAATGTGTTGTAATGACTCTTCCGAAGGGGTTTTATCTATTTAATTAATTTACACTTTTGTTTTAGTTTTTAGCTAGATTTATGTTTAACATCTTTTAGGAAGTAACTCTGATGATGGCCTTATAAGCCGAAAGCGCTGAGTTGCTGAAGTTAATAAAATTTACACACATAACCTACGTTTTTTTTTAATGTACAAATTTTCCTTCGTTTTACTCGTATTATTTCATTAAGTGTGTACAAAATCTATAGTTTTTTTAATTATTCGTTTTATTGTTCCTGTATTTGTAATTTAAAATTGCTATTTATTATTATAACTTTTTTTCATTCTCATCATAACTAATTACTCTAAATATCTGCTATTATACTGGACACTTTTCTTTCATATATTGTTTACAAAAAATCAAAAATATATCAACCCAGTTTAAGAAAGAGATAATTTTATTTGATTCACTGGTCAGTTCTTCGAAACCATTGCTTTCCGTTTGCCGTATACTAAGTGATTTATGTCACTTCCAGGATTGTCAGACCGTAAATTATGAGATGCTGTCAACCTACACAGTATCAACTTTTTCTATTTCAGTAAAACAGACATCTCAAAATGTTTTTTTTTATTTAATGTCTTAACGATAAGGGCTTGGGTGTGTTCGAATAAACATAGAATACAGTGGTTGTTAAAATCGTATATATAATAAATTTATTTTTATTTCTTTAATATGTCAATTTTATTAATTTATTTTTATTATTTATTATACCAACTAAGCTATTGTAATAGATTAAGTAAGACTATAATTTGATTTAATTTTATTTTAACAGTTGTACAGTTTAGTTTAATTTTAAGTTGCTTAGGATTATAAATCTAATTTTTACTATTTCTAACATATTTGATGTAACTGGTCGTGGTCTTTGGTAATTTCTCCCAATCGTTACAGGTCCATCAGTTATTTTCTTTTTCTTTTATTGAAATTATATTAATGTATTTATTGTTTTTTTCTGGTTAAATATTATGTTCAAAAGGCCAATTATTTAATACTTTGAGAAATAATGTTGTGATCTTCGAACAACTCTCTCTTTTATATGTTTCTAGGTCAATGCTTTTTTTACGTAGGTGTTATTTGGAATACAACAACTGGTAAGGAGAAGCCACAACTATTTGTCGGAGGATAATGGGTCCAGATAAAGTTTGACCAGTTAGACTTCAATATGACTTCAAGTAGGAATTCTGCTAATTTACTGTCTAAATAAATAAATATTATTTATTTTTTAGAGAGTGTTGGACATACCCACGTAAATTACCACCTAAATCCATGATGTAGTCAAAGACAAATGAAATGCACAACTAGATTCAGGTAGGATTAGTTGCTGACCTCATGTTGCAACGCTGCGAATTGAATTGTGACCAGGTGTCCTTAGTTTAGAAAAGGTTTACTATTATTTTGTTCTTAGGAAATCATAAGTGTTTATTAAATGAATTATTATCATCTTTAATTATTCATAATACGACAATGTTCGTTAGTGCCTTATATAATCTAAATTGTGGAAGAATATTTTATATAGATGTAATGTAATAAGAATAAATACGTAATAGATATTTACTTTCAGTCAAAAACCTTAGACTAGTAGGTAGATCTCGAAATTTGGGGAAGAGGGAGGAGGGAGAGGTTCAAATATCGCGACAGAATAATTTGTTTTTCGCTGCCGGTTCGCTGAATAGCATCGTCATTATAATTTGGAAGTTGCGTTTAAACAAAGATTTTTTTATTATTCTTAATAAGGTGGACTTCCAAAAAGTAAGGGTTAGTACAATAAATTTAAATTATGACTTTATTAATTATATTCCAAAACTATCAACCACAGACTTTCTGGAATCAATTAAAACTAAAATGTATCCAATTTTTATTTTTTAAGTGATATCTTCCATACAAATGAAAAACTCTGAACAATATCCATTATTTACTTTACTATTTAGTATATTTTATATATATTTGAAAGCACTTTCAGTTTTTTAATTTATTAAACATTGTGATAACCATATTAAAGTAAGCAAAAGGTAGGTTTTGATTAGTTTATTTACTGGTTTAAATTTTTTACAACTAATAGGTATTGATTTACTATCTTGTGACAATTTATTTTAATAAACTATTATTACCTACATAGAATTTACAATTAATCAACTACATATATTTTTATAGATCATTAGGGAAAGGAATTTAATAAAATTGCCTTTATTATAACGTACATTTTACTTGGGAAAACTACTTTTAAAATATAATAACTAAGTGATGCAGATCTAAATATCAAATTTAGTTTTAAAAGATTTATTGATATAGCTATTTTGCACATTAGTTATGTAAAAATTTTTCTTGCCAATAAAATTAGCCTATGTAATAGCATACTAGCAGTATTTTATTTATAAAATTTATAATTTTTGTGACTAAATCATAAGCATTACCTGGACAGGCTTTAGTTTTATGTAAAAGGCTATAACTAAGATATCTCAAAGAAGTGTTTATGCTATCTTTTTTCCTTGGGCCCATCCTTTGTCTACTTTAAAAACTGGGATACACTTTGAACCTGTAGTAACAGACCGAATAGATTATATTCCATTTATAGTAAGACCGACCAATTTTGATGTTCAATTTCATTTTAAACATTCCCAAATAATATCTGCATTTTATTTAATAAAGAAAAAATAAATGTTTGTTGTTTTTCGTTGTTATGTCTCATTTTCTCATTATTTATATGAAATAAGTTCCCAATAATATGGATAGATATGAAATTCATTCTGATATGACCCCTTTGTGAGTATAAAATTTAAAAAGAATATAATTTGTTTTTTTTTTGTTTTGAGGATATGGTGAGAGTAAAGAAAATGAGATGATATTGCCCTGGATGAATAAAGATAGCAGATATATCCAGTATCTGACCTAAATTTATGACGCCATTTTAAATGAAATTATTTTTGTTTTTTTAATGTAAATTTTAATACTAATTATTTTCTATTATTTTCTAAAAAGAAAGCTATTATATTTATAAATATTCAATTTTAAGTTTTATATGTTACATGCATTTTAAACCCACTTTAAATTTGTACAAAGAAATGTCTGGGGATTCACCCTTACGCGCACATAGATGACGTCATAAATAAAATAGTCTGTAAAAAATTAAAAATCCCAAACTGGTCGGTTTACAAAATAACGAATTTAATTCCTTTAACTTGCAACATTCCTTATATGGGTATAAAATATTCTTAATATATTGAGATTTAAATCTTCTGCAAACTAAGTATATCTTGCATAAATTAAACTCGAATGAAGTTAAAATTATTTAAGCCAAATACATTTTCCGTTATAGCTTGAAATCCAATTAAACAATCGCTTAAATTACTTCCTTCCGTCGTAATATCCTTATAATAATAAACACTTAACAAAGTTTTCGTGCCTAGTAGCAATCTGTTCAACATAAATGACATTGGAACGCGTTGAATTTCACCACCACCACCACTACCTCCAAAACGAAAGTTTTTTCAGCGTAAACGTAACAGTTTAAACGTTCTTATAAGTGGAAACCTAGTTCAGCGAATGCAGTTAAGCTTTCAATTACAAAGGGTTAATAACCAGCAATGGCCAGCTTCCTGCAATTTCTCAAGAGTTGGAGATAACGATAAATGCGTTTTAACTATGAATTACGAACGAGGAAATTGTAGGAACGTTGTTAGCTAGCTGACGTTCTAGGTACGAACAAATAACTCAATAATACTTTGTTTTATTTTTGCCTTATCCGTACCATTTGGCGAAAAATGTAAATACCGGAGTTATAAAAATTTAATTAAAAATGCTTTCCGTCGAATAAGCATTGATTTTCGTATGTGGAGGATTTTATTTTAATATGATGTAATTATGAAATTTTTATATCAACCTATGATCTACATTCTAAACTTTAAATAAATATTTAGAGAAAGAAATTTGTTTTATCGTCAATTATATAAATTTTATAAACAAAGCTGAACTCCCAAAGAACTAAATATTTATTATTCAAAAATTGATCGTTAAAAATTAAAATTATTAAAATTAATAAATAAAAAACTAAATAGAAAAATTGAACAATACCCATCATATCATTCAATGAACAATAAGTAACATCTTAAATTTCAGAGAAACTGGGTATGCTACATATTGTAATGATTAAAAATTAAATCAAAATAATTTTACCTCATTTGTCAGAACAGTCCACGTTTTATTAAGAAAAAGGATATATAATAATAATAAATTCTTCAAATATATGAATTTCAACGCTTCTTTTATTTGAAATATATATTTAACTAGGAACACTGAATAAATTTGAGTTCAACAATAACTAAGTAAAAAAACACTATATCTCAGTAGTATGGTTGGATTATCTTCTTATTGAATGTTGAATCTTGCATCAAGTTCAAATTACCTTAAAACCAATCAAAAAATAACATATTATTCAGGATAAGAAATGTTTATATATCATTCTTAGAATAAGTTTTTATTAAGAAATATGAAATGAAAATAGCAAATTAAGTTTTAATATCAACAAAACATGAAGTATCATTGTTATAAAGTAGTGTAGGTTATAAACTATGATTTTAGAGTTAATATTTTAATTAAACAATTAATACCAAAAATAAAGTTATTAGTATATGAACTATACAATTAAATAAAGTCATAACTAGGGTTATAACCAAATAAGAAATTACTTACAGATAGTAATAGACAGTAGTTTTAACATCCATAACAGTGGGTGTAACATTGTAAATCCAAGTACTTGAATATATCTGAGAACATTGAATTTGTTAAATAACAGCATTTGTGATATAAATAAACAAAACAGCCCGAACCTATAAGGTGAAAAGACACTAGAAATTGAACTATAGGGAATAAAAAAATATGTTAAATGAGTTATTAAGGTAAAAGGACACTAGAACAAGACAATATGTATTAGTTATAATGTATAAAGAGTATAATTGCAAGGTGAAAGGACACTTGAGACTCTGGTTATGAAGTACAAAAACAACATATAATTTGTTGTTATTATTATTTGTATATTTTAATAATAAGAGTTTTAGTCATAGAAAAGGATATCCATCAATATTTGAAGTATTAAGGGGTATGTTTATGTAAAAATTAATTAGATGTAAAGTGTAGTTGCTCACAATTTTTTTCAAATATCATTGTAAGTTTACAAGAGGTAGCCATAACATCGCTCCGTTTAAAGTTAAAACTTAACATGGAAAAAATAAAATTTAATTAATGGAAGTTAATTTATTATCAATTATAATAGTTAAAGTTTATTTATCACCCAATTAAAGAATAAATTAAGTGGAATTAATTAAATAGATTTATTAGAAAATTTCGAAAAATTGTCTATATAAACAATTGAATTTAAATAATTTATGTCATTTCGGGAGAAAGAGTATAAATACCGCCGAATTATCTTTTCTTCAAAGTACGTTAATTGAAATTTTTATACATTTAAATAAAATAATTTTTTTTTATCCCGTACTTAATTATTATTTATTTAAAAATGTAAACTCTTTCAATGATCATTTATGACATCATCCATAACCCATGACCTATAACCCATGAAAATATGGGTAATTTAAAAACAAAAATCGAGGTGTTCCCTGTACTAGTATAATCCTGCTAAAATTCAAATATTTACACCTAAAATTTAGTTAAAATTACGATGAACACTTATTGTGTACTGACAGAAATAATTCCTTAGAATATTGGTTTTTGTGCTAAAACTAGATGATTGTAAAATATTATTTTATATAATGTAGGTACTATCTATTAATTATCTGGATCCTGCTCCATTTTTGGTTTCCTCGCATTCATTATTATGTTCACATAGCGTATATAATAGTATATTTAACAACGCATTTCATATGGTTATGACACGAGTTCAAGTTTAAAAAAAGGATCGCGAAGCGATGAGTTTTTTAAAGAACGAGTATCACTACAGCCCTATGAAATAAGTTGTTTATACTATTTTTATATTTTGCCATTTTATCATTTTTTAAATTAATTTATTATTTTATGTTTTAAAATATAAAATTAATAAATTGCTATTAGCAACAAATATCATTGTCAATGGTCTTGTCATTAGATACTTCACTCATGTCGCCAACCATTTAAAACAAAAATTTGCGTGCGTAAAAGTTACATTACGATACGCAAATGCGTTTTATAATGAAGATTTTTATGAGTACAAAATATAAAAAAAACCTTTTTAATTTTTAGAAAAAGAAAGTTATCCTGAAGATAAAATATTATCTGGTAGATTGTCTAAAACTACGTACTTTCACCGTGGCTTTTTTGAGTTTTATAGCAATATATAATATTTTTTGGAGAACTTCGTATTCGATAGCGCTGAGAACTTTTGAAGTATTTGAAATATGTATTAATTTTTTTAAAATAATATTATTTTTTTGTAGAACTACGTGTTGGATAACGATGAGTATATAGATATTGTGGAAGTTATTCAGCACGAATAGAAGAGTTTTTTGGCAAAATGAATGACCATGATTTCAAAGCAAGATTCAGGATGTAGAAATAAATTGTAATGTCAATATTGGAGATGAGTGAAGATTAACTCCAATTTCGAACTGATAGATTTTTGAATATATTTTCATTACTTTTAAAACTTCTTTCGATTTGCTTTCAAGCATCTTTGGATTTCTAAGGTGCACCATCCTTTTTTTTTCAATTAATTTTTTCTGTTGATGCGCGATTTTTATCACCATATTTATATCTTAAGGGGTAAAGTTACTCCTTCTTTTCATATTATTAATGTTCCTATCCATATCTTTCTCTCTTTGTAATTGTAATACACCTCTACACAAATACCATAGAAAAACAAATACAAAGACTACTCCAAGTACAGAAATAGGTTATGTGACCCGATTTTTGTGGTATTATGGGTTATCTTATAGTTATCTCACTTATCTGCCAGTTGAAACTAATAGATATCTATTAGACAATATAACTGTTAGACAAAATTTAACCTTCCATAAACCCACATTTCCAAGTTAACCAGCAGAAAGGCACTATCTGTCAGATAAATTGTAATTGATAAACCGGTCGAGTCTTTCAGATAGCTATTTATTGGATAAATATTTATGAAAATGGAGCAAAAAGTTAACTGGGAAGTAGCAAGTTCTAGATAGCGTAGGATAGGTGGATATTTATCTGTCGGTTAAACCTTATCTCGCTGGAGGTAAAAATACCGGGGATAAAATTTAGCCAGTCTATAAACCCACCTTTTCAAGTTAACCAGCAGATAGACACAATCTGTCAGATAAATTTTAATTGATAAATCGGTCGAGTCTTTCAGACAGCTATTTATTGGATAAATATTTATGAAAATGCAGCAAAAAGTTAACTGAGAGATAACAAGTTCTAGATAGAGTAGGATAGTTGGAGAGTTATCTGGTAGTTAAACCTTATCTCTCTGGAGATAAAAATAACAGGCTTTGGTACTATACATACATTTATTGATTTTGTTTAGTTTTAAATAAGTAGATTTAAAATGATACCTTGAACTTTTATAAAAAGTTTAAGCCTTAGGATATATAAAAATTTAGGATCGTTGTTGAGTGAAATTAATATGCAGTGCCCCGATTAACACAATCATTTTTTACTAAAAATAAACATATTGTTTTAATATACAACGAATACAATCTGTCAGTTTCATCAATAAAAGCGTTCCAAATAACCAGTATTATAATTTTTTTCTGACAACCGCAAGTCGCAGACTTGGCTATCAAAACACATAAATCATTTTGGAATAAATAACACATTGAAGTCTCATTATACTTTTTCACTATATACAGTGAGATATTTGCCAATGAACATCGGGGGGTTCTGTGGGTGTAATATGAACTACAACAATAACATTTCGATTTTGAGCGGTCCACAAACAAAAAGCCACTCACGTTTGAGGAAACTGGAGCGCGGAATTTAATCTTGAATTTAAAGTTTCTTCTAATTATACTTGTGAACGATGCGATACTTTAAAAATAGGCCTTCGAATTACCACTAACGAAGAAAAGAGAGCAGAACTAGCTCATACTATAACGAGTATTTTCAGGTTGTTGAGATTCAATAAACGAAAAGAGGAACATAACAAATAGAGCTAATAACAAAATAAGGGATATGCTTGAATAATTAATTACTCTTCGTATCAGAATACCAAATCATTTTACAAAAATAACAGTAAAAGTACAATTTACTTTTAAAAATTAAAGTTTGGTACTTAATTTGGAAATACATTGTTTTATCACAAAAAATATTTGTATTGAAATTTGTTTAACTAGCTCAAAAGTGTCTCTTGATTGTCAAATATACTGTTAAGTATACCGAACCCTCGCACTGTATGTCTATTTAAGGAAATAATACCATTCCTACTGCTTTCATCGATTAATGCTGTTGCAGAAGTTATATTGAAACGGGATCCTGTGTATATATTTGCATTTTGAAGTTCTAATTAGGCTGCAGTTTGTCTGTCTGCGATAGGAAATTAATTGATGTCAATGTTGTGCACAGTGAGGTTTCCATAATTGTTAAAAATTGAAAGAGAGTTTAGAATTAAACAATGGTTATAATTGTTAAAATGGGGTTTAAAACAGAGAGTTTAAGAAAATATTAAAGAAGGTCAAAAAAAGTGCATGGTAATTATTATAATTATAATGATGTGAAATTTAAATTGAGAATTGATTATTTATTTAATATTCCCCAAAAGTGTGAGACTCCCAAAGGTCTACTCCTTTCCTGTAGTCCGGGACTGTCTTTTGAGACATAACATCAGACTACAGAAACTGTCACTAGCTTCATCTTCGCCGCCTCTCTTCCTCGACCCTCTTTTCCATCACTTTCTTTATATAAGCTTCAACCTTTATTCAGTTACTTCTACCAGTCATCAACCATGCAATTAATCCCTTTGATGTGTTTTCCTACAAAATCACCTCTAGATTTCTTCTGGGCGTTTCCCAACGAGAGCAGATCGATATTGTATTTTCCATGTCGTCAACTTTCTCACAGTTGTCACAGTATCATATTATTGACTTTTTTATTCGGTACGTGTAGGTATTAAAACTTGACATGACAAAAACATGACCTGAAAAAACTTGTGTCTTTCTGTGCTTGCATGCCACCCATTGCTTCACATCCGGAATCAGTTCTTTGATCCACTGTGCAACTATTTCTACCCCTGTCCATCCTGTCTAACTTACTTGCCACCTTTCCATTGTCGCTTCTTTGGCCTTTCTCTTTTCTTCTACTGTAGTCCACCCCCGCAATGCCAGGTTGTACCTTTCTGTTATCATGTGGTCAATTGGTGGTATACCAGCTATTACAACCACCGCCTTGGAGGACACTGCTACCCGTAGGAGCATCTTTATTTGTGGAAACTAGGTTATTTCTGAAATTTTCCATTTTCATCATTTGACCCCGCACTGGGGCAAAATAACGGAGGCAACTACCTCATACAAAATCCTCCTGCAGTTGTACGCAGGTCACCTTACGTTTGGCAGGATCCTTGTTAATGTAGTCAACTGCTTGGTGGCCCTTTCGCATAATCTTTTTACAAGTACTTTATATGACAGCTTGTTATTTAGAAGATATTTTACCTTCATCTTTGACCTGGACTGTACTCCATCTATGGTAAACACAACATCATGAGCAATCATTTATTTAGCATCCATAAGCTAATTTCGTAAAGAGCCAGGTTCACTTCGCGTAGGCTACTTGGCTGCAACTGGCCCCCAGTTTAAGCTCCAGGACCCCATTGTATAATACGCTCCACACAAGGGGCCCGACTACCGATACCTGTGGAACTCCTTGTGAAACTGATAAATCCTTCTTACCTATGGTCATTACCCTGCTACAGAAGTAACTTTTCACCAGATTGATGAGGTAGTCACTTACTCCTTTGGTCTCGAGGGCTTCTATGACTACACTACACTGTATTAAAGGCGTTTTTGACATCTATAAAGACCATCGCCCCCCACTTTAGATTTCCTTCAAATTCTTAATCCAGTCTCAATTTTATGAGATGTTCAAAGAGCTTAGCTTCTGAATTTATCAAAAATATCTGTTTAAAATTTCCACTTAAGGAAAATATTCCTCTTAAGGAATAAGTTATATCTTCGCCCTCTTCCACTCATTTGATATCACCATTTTGCTAAGAATCTCATTTACCATAGATCTTAATACTTTCTACCAGTAGTCCGTCTGTTCCTGGAGCCTTGCCCGTTTTTAACCTTCCGACGGCCCACCGCATTTTTTCTCCGGTAAAGGGGTCTGGGTTTGCTGTATTTACCTTCCCCGGCATTGGTTTGTCCCTGGCCTCTGGAAATAGCTTTCTTGCGATCTTACCCTTTCGTTCTACAGAAACTTCATAAGAAGGAAGAAAATTCCTAAATTTGCTTGTCACTATTTTGTATCCCCGTCCAAAAAGTTCGTCTTACAATTCAGCCCCAACTTGTTCCAGCAGTCAACTTTAACCTATGTATACTCTTTGTTAGCCGGCGTCTTAGCTCCTTATGTAGATTTTCCTTTTCTATCTCAATTTAAGTCCACCTGTTCTTGCCCTCGTCGAGTCTCTTCTGGCCACCGTACAACGTCTTCTCTCTTCCTTTATTTCATCACTCTACCAAGCAGAATCTGTTTGGTTCTGGTATTGCCTATGCTCAAGCTGGTTTTCTGTGCCGCTGTGATTTTTTCCATTACTCTCTGAACTGAAACTGTCTGGGGATCAATCGTCAGATCCAAAATGTTTTTAAATATTACTTTGTTTAACGCAGGCTTTCCAACAAAATGACTTTTTTCTTTCCGTGTAATGTCCAACTCAATTACTATGTAACTGTTTAGACCAAGGGATTCAGGTTCGACAAGGACCGTCTATTCAGACACTGAAACTAAAAGTGGGTACATAAAAGAGACGGAGCGAGGAACCTGGCTGTCCTGGGTCACGTAGCAATAGATCCGACCTTGAATACTAGAAAATTATACGTTGTGCCTGGTGTTTTACGCACAAAAATCAAAAGAACCCTGAAACAACATAAATTCTATCCTTATAAGGTGCAATTGGTTAAGAAACTGAATGAAGGCGATCGCCGATCCCGGACTTCAGTACTGTGAATTAGTCAGTGAAATGATTGACGGTAATCACATATACATATTCAATATCCGTTTTTTGGACGAGTGCTCATTTTTCTTAACGGCATTTCGTGAGACGCATGCACACTCAACGTTCCCAAAAATTAAATTTTTGGGCTGTTATTTATGGAAATCACATATTTTGTATGTGATTTTTCCTTTAGCCTGGATTGCCAGAATTAAGACATGTTATCACCAGAGCTGGCTCCTACAGGACTTTTTCTATGAGGTTACCTAAAATCCAAGATTTACGATACCCAGCCTGAGTAACTATATGATGTACAAGCTCAAATCATTAATCCACTATTTTACCTGTATTATTGCGTAGATGGATATTTTATAGCGATATATATTTTATAGCAGATAGTACTTGATATGATCTTCAAAATGAGGTATCGCAACAGCCGTCATCAAAACCTCTATTCAAAATCATGGGGTTTTGCTGATCCCCGGTAAGGATTAACGTTAAGGGGTAAAGATTGGAAAAGTACTTCGCCTTGACGGATCCGAGCTATTTTCCGAAAAATCGAGGTGTAAAGTTTTTGTTGGATCACCTTGTATCTACACACTAACCAAGGATACAACAATAACCTAGGCTTTTATTTTTCAATATTATACATTTTTTTTAACAAATTATAATGAAAAACTTAATATCATAAGCGTTCAGGCTTAAATCGAATAAAAAATGATACAGAGTGGACTATCATATTTTACGTAAGTTTGAACTTACGACCAATTAAATACTTATAGAAGTGATTTGCGAAGAACATTATGGCTAACGCTTTACGGTCTAACTATCTGTAATTTTATTTAAGCCAATGACTGGCGTGTTTTATGGAAAATACGCTATGAAAAAATGTCAACTGTCAAATTACCCCTTTTATCCACTGTTTTTTTTTTAATTCTGTGTGTCTTATATCACTAGAATTTTTGTTACGTTTACCATTTTGATTTCTTATAGCCTTTTTATAGCACAGTTAACGAATTAAGTCTATCCTATTGCTCTATTGGACAATCAAACATTGTAATTTTGCCGTTTCATTGAACCGCCCCTTTTCAATTTATTTCCCTCTTAGATCAGTATAACTGTGCAATGCTATAGAAAAACCAGGAAAAAACTATATCCTGCTGATCTTTACAATAACTTAATATATTTGTGTTACAATTACGTCTTATCTTTGTATAAAATGAAGACTCAATCAAAGTAAATAGTTTAATCGTGGAGAACTAGATTTATTTGTTCATTGACAACAATTAAATTGTTCTGCTAGATGTCTTTTTATTCAAGAAATTCTTGATAAAACTTTGATAACGAAATTGAGATTATAAAACAAATAGTTACATGTAATGGCTATCCATTACATTTGATAATTTAATTAATTAATAAAAAAGAACAAAAAATCACAACTAATTTTTCCTCAACAAAGTAAAATTCCAAAAGTATTAAATGTTGTGGAAATATTTCTAGTACATTTAAAAAAAAATATCTTGCGCAACATCTGCATTAATATCGTAAAAAAAGAAATATTTCATTTTAATTTAATATTTTAAATTTATTAAAAACACTTTAGTGTTGGGAATTTATATATGTGTATTTTTGGATTTTTCTGAATCGAAACCAACCCTAACGTATGTGAATGAAATATTGTTTGAGCGTTGAAAACCAAAGTTAACTTTCGTCAATAATATATTGAACCGAATTTGTCAAAGTCGACGGGAAACGAGAGAACAAAGTAACTAAATCAGTAACAAGATATTGAAAGTAAACTAAGAAATCGATTTTTCTTTTACGCGATGTATCAGCTCTCTGGCTTTTTCACATTTCCCATTTATCCGAAATTGTCTTTATTTTACTCGAACTGGTTTATCTTTTATACAATAAATGTAGTATTATACTGGAAAAGTAAGTTTAGAAAAGACAGTCATCGTTATTTGGAGAGAAAAAAATTTAAAATTAAGGAAATGCAAACATTTATAAACCATCTTTATTGACTGTTGTTTTTTGTGATTATTTAGTTAACAACATTTATTTTTATCCCTAGTAATATTAAGTTTCTTCATGTAAATATTATATAGGTTAAAAAAAATATATATATATCACAAAGACCAATAATTGATTTCAGATATTTCAATTCATATTTATATTATTTAGTATCATTTCCTAAAGCCAACCTCTATTTACTGAACAAGACATAAGCTGATTATATATCATTTATTGACTGATGCATAGGTTCTCGTTTTTCTTTCTATTTAACAAATTTTTGTAGCTTGGTAATATTTAAATACAAATCACAGACTGGAAAAAAATTACTAACCGACAAGCTTCACTTATGATCAGTAAAGTTAAAAAGCTTTACCCTGATAAAAGAAAAGTGTTTTTATTATTTAAGCAAATTATCCACACCAACTTCGTATGGAAAAGGGTCATTTCTGGGGGTACTGAACACCGTGTATTATTGTGATGGTGTGTATATGATTGTTTTTTTTTTAATTGGGATCTATAACCGCGTGCACACTATCGACAGGCATGTATGTATGACCAGTAAGTAAATATTTTATCTGTATCGCTTTAATATTTTTGCATGCCTGCAAAGTAGTGTATCATGGCCAAAACTATACGGTTACGATTTTGTCCTGGACAACTTGTACAATAAATAAGCAAGTTTTTTATGCTGCCTCTTTTATCAACGGATACTTGTTATTTTGTTAGCCACTTTGCCATTACTTTTATTCCAATAAAAGCAAAATACTCTAATTGCACCGTTCTCATCAAAAACATAAATTGTATATAGCCAATTTACGAGAATAATACAATAGCATAGATTATTTTTTAATTTCGTGACTAGCCTTTTCTTCTGCTATTTTCGGATCTGTAATATCTGAATTTTCAAATTTTAAACATTTTAAGCATTTGTCGTTTTTTGGCACAGGGAAACCGATGTTAAACTTTTCTCTAAAAATTCTACAGAACAGTCTCTCATCAATAAAATCCACTACGTTTCTTATAAATGCGAAACAAGTTGCTAACATTTTTGATTTCCTGTTGTAGGTACACTCGGGAAGAATCATGCAGAGAATAGTGAGACGGTACTGCAGGTAAACTCTTAATAATATTAATAACGGATTTTAAAATGGCTGTTTTTGTTTTATTTGGCGGTATACATTTTCCACATTCAGAGTTCTTAACTGTGTTGCAAAGGCTTTTGAATGAATCGTTTAAAGTAGCTGCTAGAAATTGCAAACATCCATTTCTTATTTCCTTCACCTTCATTAATATATTTAAAATTTACACTGAGCTTTTCTGAGCTTCCAAGCTTGCTTTTGCGTTAAACTTACCAGCCAATCTCTTCAGCGGTGTGCTGCAAGTTTCCAAAAATAATTATATACTTGTTGCCTTTTTTCAATAAATATGCCGTCAAAATTGTTATCACATTTTTTGTCACTACATGGATTAAGTTGGACTGATTTAGCATTTACAGTTGTGCCATTTTTTCTAACATATAGCATCAGCAGATCGATTACATGTTGTTCTTTTTTGTGTTTTTTTTTTAATTCTCAAACCTGACTTACCCACAGCTTCTTTTGATATGTCATCCACTTTATTCCTCATCTTCTTTGATTTAAACCCCATCTCTTTTGTCATCCTCTCATCATTAGTATCATCGTCTTCGGACTAATCTATTCTCAAGCATTGATCTGAATCTAACTCCGTCTTGTCATCATCTAGAAAAGTTAAAAAATCTTCATCTCCTGATAAGAGGTCTTTGGTTTAAGCAAAGTAAACCGTTAACATTAATATTTCCGATTCGATAAAAGCTATATTATTGAGCCGGTTTCAATTTCAAATTGTTTATCAGTCATTTCCGCAACTTCAAGTGCCGTCTCTATGTTAACGAAAGATGGCCCGAGAGCTGGGTGCCTACTGGGCGCGTCCCCAGGTATGGTGTCTTCATCCCATTCAGATTTATTACTTAACTTTGTGATGAATTTTCTCACAAAGTTGAATTTCTTTGGCATATCATCTTGGGGTATTTCCCAAGTTTGATCAAATTGAAGTGATGGAGCTATGTTGTGAATTCATTAATTTTTCTAATTTACCTATAAAAAACAGATAGGTAAATTAGAAAAATTAATGAATTCACAACATACCAACACACAATTTACACAAAATAATAACGAAGTGATGGAGGTTTTTCCCTGATAATTCCTTCTTTGACCATTCTATATATTGTTTTCTTCCTTACACTTTCTAGCAGAATGTGCAGCGGGGTCAAGTTTAAAATCACCTCCATTGCAGCAGTGGAGCAAGTTCCCATTGCTCCAGTGATACATGAACAGGCTAGTCTCTGAATCTTTGAGAGATTTTTCCTCGTCGTACCCAGATTAGCCCTTACGCCCTAAGCCACTGCCCCATATGTGATTAATGGTCTCACTAATGCTGTGTACATCCATTGCAGAATACGTGGGTTACATCCCCAGTTCTTCCCTGCAATGTTCGTGCACACCATGAGGGCCTTGGTTGCCTTGTGTATTACTTCGTCTTCGTGTTTATTCCAGAGTAACCTGCTATCTAGGATAAGCCCTAGATATTTTACCTCTGTTTACCTCTGTTTTCCACTCGACGATGTTCTCCCCCATTTTTATGATTTTTAGATTAGGTTCCTTTTTCCTTATAAAGGCTACTAGTGTGGTTTTGGTGGGGTTGATGCTGAGTCCCACCGAGTCACACCATTGTTTCGCAATGTTCAGTCCTCTTTGAACAATATCACAGAGAACATTTTCATACTTTCCTTTTGCCAGGATAACCATGTCGTCGGAATACCCTTGACATGGTATGCCTTCCCTAGTCAATTGACAGAGTAGACTGTCCACAGTGAGTCTCCACATAAGTGGGGATGCAACTCCCCCCTGTGGACAGCCTCTGGTCACATTAATGAAGATCATGTCTTGTGCTGCCTCCATTTCTGCGATTCTTGTAGATAGCAGTTGCGACATCCAAATGGACGTCGTTCTATCTACTCCTTTCTCAATCAGTGCTCTTTTGACTGCCTCATGTGGCGTATTATCAAAGGCCCCTTCTATGTCTAGAAAGGCACACATCACGGTCTCTTTTTTATTCAAATCGTCTTGGATTTCGTTAGTCAATTGTATTAAAGCGGTTTCCGTGGACTTTTCCGCTTGGTACGCATGTTGACAGGGGTGCGATGGCACCTATTCCAAGATTTCTGTTCTAATGTAGTTGTCTACAGCTTTTTTCATCGTTTTGAGAACAAACGATGTGAGGCTGATCGGTATAAGGGATTTAGGGTGCGTAGTGTCCCATTTCCCTGCTTTTGGGATGAAGGTGATTTTGGCCCTTCTCCACGCTTCTGGTATGTATCCCAGTTCAAGGCTGCTCCGACTAATTCGGATCAAGTGTGGAATTATTGCCTCTTGGCCCTGTTGGAGTAGGGCAGGAAATATTCCGTCCGTTCCAGGGGTTTTGAACGGCTGGAAGGTGTTCTTAGCCCATCTCAGCCGTTCCTCACTGCATATGTGTTTTGCCATTGCAATGTCTTCCCTGGTAGGTCTTTTAGCTTTCTCACTTGTTTTTCCAGAAGGGACAATTCCTCCGGGAAAGTGAGTTTCTAACAGAAGCAGAGCTCGTTTTTTTTTCGCTTTCTGTGAAGCTTCCATCTGACTTTCGTAATGCCATTACTTTTTCTTTTGCCAATACTTTGTGTAGCCTGGCTGCAGAGGGTGTCTATTTCTTCGCAGAATTTTATGAAGCTGTTTCTTTTAGCTTTTCCAATGTCCTTATTATATGTTGTAAGTTTCTCTGTGTAGCTCTGCCAATCTCCATTACGTTTGGCTCTGTTGAAGAGCTGTCGCGTCTCGGATCTTAAGTTTGACAGATGACCGTTTCACCATATCGCATCTTTTGCTTTTCTAGTCCTCTGGAGAGGACAATTTGATTCATAGGCATCGAGTATTGCCTCGTTCAGTTGTATGAGATCATTTTCTAATGCCAGGTGATTGCTGGCATTTCTTTTAGTCTTGAGACTTGCAAGATTTATGTTCAGGTTAGTGTTGTAATGTTCCCAGTTTTCCTGGGGTTTCTCCCGAGTGCTGGCTCAGGAGGATTACACTCTAATCTGAACGTAATCATTCTATGATCAGAGAGGGATGGTTCATTCGATACTCTCCAATCTTTCACCCGATCCTTAAGATTCGGCGTATTTAGTGTTATATCTAGTACTTCCTTTCTTGTTCTGGTTATAAAAGTAGGGGTATTCCCTATATTGTGTTTAACAAGATTCTTATTAAATATAAAATCTAAAATTTTCTCACCTCTTTCGTTGGTGTCTGTGCTTCCCCATACGGTATTGTGACCGTTAGCGTCGCATCCTATGAGAAGCGGTAGCTTCTTCTGTTCACAGTAATCGACTAGTCTTTGCAGTTCTGTAGGCGGTGCAGTCCCATCCCCTGCAAAGTAGCATGATGCTATCATGCCTTCTTGACGTCTATTCTCGAACTCGATGTTTGCTCGAATCGGAACGAGGTCTATCGTCATGAACTCTGACACACAAAAGTGATCAATGCTGTTACTTACCAAGATGCATGCTCTGGGTATGTCTACATTACTCACTTTATATATCAGTTTGGCTTCCCCACTTGCGAGTCCTCTCACCTGACCATCACGGACCGATGGTTTCTGGATCAATATTAATCCCATTTGGTTTCTGATAACCGTCCTTGAAATAACCGCCGATGATCCCTTGGCGTGATGGGCGTTTATCTGAGCGATATTAATTCCCGCCATTTTTCTTACCATGGTTGTTTCCACGAGTAGCAAAAGATTGTCGGTCCATTCCGGCAGAGCCCCGCATGCCAGAGCAAGGCTATATACAAGGGGGTTTCGCCCGGTTCCCCCAGGGGAACGTTCGCGACCGCTTATACCCCAGCGGCCATCCATCCTTCGGCACGTTACCTTACACCTTGAAATTGGGGGGGTTGGTCCGCGGTGCGACCTTAGAAGTGACCAATCTGGCAATCTTGCAGTTGTCAGCTCCTCATAACAGTCCGCGCCACCCGTATAGACGCACACCCTCAGCTTCGCCGCTTTCCTGCTAAATTGCAGTGTTACCTGCTTAAGCAGTTCAGCGACTCTCCTGGGAATCCCCTATCCGCCACCTGGGCACGCGCCCGGTAGACACCCAGCCCTCGGGAACTAGATAGATCGGAGAAGACGTTATTACTGATTCGAGTTAGAGGGTTTAATACACTCAAAGCATTTGTAGGAGACTTCTCTAAAAATATGAACAGAAAGGACATACAAATTATGATAAAACTACTGACTTAATGGATATTTGAAAACAATTAAACTGGCAGAGAGTGCAGATTGCAGATTCTGCCAGGCTGAGGATAAAACGGAGAGAGGTTCAATGAATTTGGTCTGCATCTAATCGCGCAAAGAGACTTCTTAGAAGAAGCGTCGCTAACGAATTTGATGAGCTTCATTGGAGACATAGGGCTGATAGAACGACTATAACCTAGGGGTGAGCTACAATAGATCTTTCAGGTCGCTGTGGAAGGAAAGATGAACGACCACTCTTATAAAACCTAACCAAACCTAACCCAGCGTTAACTGAAATAGTAAATTTATTTTATTTGTCTTTTACACAGAATGTAATTCCTATTGTAACTGTGGTCGTAGAGAAAATTGTAATTTTATACATTTTTTTATTTCAGTTTTTATTTTAACATAAACTGTGGCATTTTATTTCTAATGTGTTACTAGCAAATTAAGATTTTTACGGCATTTTTGAGCCCGTCATTCTAATAAATAGGATTATGTATAAGAATTCCGCTGAAAAGAATATTCTCAAAAGAAAGTACAGAGTCAAGAGGACGTGCTCAGAAAACGATCCAACTATATCTCTGACCGTTATAGCGACCAAAATAAAATGAGAAATAAAAGTAAAACATAAAAGGCATATGTGCGGTAATTCTTTTTATAATATCTTTGAGAAATAATTGGATGGGTTGAAAATTCACACTACATACTAAAATAATGCTATGAAGAAAACTCGTCTTATAGATAGAAATACGTGGTCTTACATAATAAATTACAATAAATTTCAGATTTATTTACTTTTACTATAATGAATTTATTTTTAAATATATAGAGATAAAAAAAATTAGCTTTAGCAAAATATTAAATATAAATAAATGATTATAGCTTAACAAATATTTTTAAGGTTTTGCTGCTTACGCTCCCCAAGTCTAATTTATGGGGTAGATTAGTCCTTATCATGATCTTTGTCCATTGTCTCTTGGTTTACACCTTCCTTTGATCTGGGTTGTACACGCCTTCCTTTTTCACCTAGTTACTATGGCTGTTAGGACTAGTTCCTACTTTTCAATTAGTGTAAGCATATAGTTATGTATTTTTGTATGGAAACGATTCTGATTAGAATTGTCATTTAGTTGTCAATAATAAAGAAAGATATTTTTACGAATTCTTACAAGTGTATTCTAAAACGACCTAGTTCCTCGTTGGGTAAACGAAGAATACGCTACATTTTGGCGACCGTGACAGGACTGACTGAGACACAGTATTTTGAAGCATTATATTTTCTAGTACCACAGTCTTTGAATCAAGATGGATAAACTTGTAAAACTCTAGATGCCCACCGCACATCTTTTGATAGAATTTATGACAAAATATGCAGCCAAATTAATGAAGCTGAAAGAGATTTATTCGAGATTCGAGGTAGTTTCCATGTCCTCGAACAGAAGGCACAATGCTTGAACGAGATAAATCAGCGAATATTCGATTCTATGTTAGACGATGATTCTGCAGTCATAGATATGGATTTCGAAATCGAAAAAGCTGATTGCTACTTTCAAAAATTTGAAGCTCTTAAATGTAAGGTTGAAAAACTGATACGAAAAGAGTCTACCGATGAAGTATCCAGTCAAATTAGTTCCTCTAATAAAAAAGAAATCTTAAACTTCCAAAGATTGAACAAAAAGTTTAACGGAGATATTAAGAATTGGTTGAACTTTTGGAGTCAATTCAAACGTCTCCATGATACTGAAAGAGAAGACAAATTCCAATATTTAATACAATCAACTGTACCAAAGCTCGTTTTTCACCCACTTGTGAAAACTATACTAAAGCTCTCGAAAGTTTGAAATCACGTCGAGATGATTTACTGGTAGAAGTTTACGTAAGAGAATTAATCAAGTTGATTTTCCAAAATTTAAATAACAAGTGCAACTTAAGTAAACTCTATGACAAACTCGAAACACAGTTGCGTGCTTTGGAAAGCTTAGGTGTAACTTCGGATACATGATCGAGTCATGTTTAGCAGAAGAAATCTTACTGTTTGGCAGAGAGACAGAGAATTTTCATCAAAAGATCATCTTAAAATTAGACTTAATAATTTAATGATATTTCTAAAACGAGAAGTTGAAAACGAATTTAAGATAACCTTAGCTACAGCTGCTTTTAATTTACGGATAACAAAGAAACCCGAAACTGCGAAAGAAAGTGTCCTAATCCCTACTGCATCTGGATTATTTAATAAAGCAGTTCCAAAATGCGTTTTTTGTAAAAAAAATCATACTAGTCAAAATTGTGAAGAGGCTTCAAAATTAACAAGAGCAGAGCGCAAAGACAAGTTGTCCAAAAAAGGTTGTTGCCATTTATATCTTAAATTTGGACACATAGCCCGTAAATGTCGTACTGCTAATAAAATAGAATGCAAATATTGTAAAGGAAAACACTGTTCTTTAATGTGTCCTAAATCTGATAAACCTTCCAACAATAACTCAGTTCCAGTGGAGAGCTTGTCGAATGCATGCAGAGAAACCAACTATTCTTTAATCGAAAATTTTTCAAACCAAACCTGTAAAAAGGTATTTTTACAAAACATTAGTAATTTAGGTAAAAAATCAGAACAAAGTGAAGAAAATTAAAGCTATTATAGATACCGGATCGGAAAGATCATTTATCAGTAAGAAATTAGCTGAAGAGTTGGAACTTAAAGAACTACGATCAGAAAGTCTTAGTCATGGGTTATTTGGATACTACCAATTAGAAATTATTAGTCATTCCTGTTACAGAATAATTGCACAGAATTTAGATGAATCTTATGCCTCTTTTGAAGTATTAGATCAGTCTATAATCTGTTCTAATATCCTTTGTATTCAACAAGGACCTTGGCCCAATGAATTAAATGATTTGGGAATTAAATTTACTGATGCTACTTATGGACCAATAGAAATTCTCATAGGTGCAGATATCGCAGAACGACTCTTTACTGGTCAAAAGCAAGTTCTAGCATGCGGATTGGTGGCAATGGAAACTTTATTAGGTTGGACACTAACGGGTAAATTAAGAAATTACAATTCCCCTAATATGACGGCTACTTTATTGTTTTTTCTAGACAATAGTATCACAGATCTGTGGAATAAAAGATCTTGTGGTACAGAAAACAGAAAAAGAAAAAGAAGAAGAAATTATGGGTAATTTTTTAAAATCTGTGACAAAAGATGCATTTGGTAGGTATGAAGTATCTTTGCCTTGGATTGATGGACATCCTCCGGTACCAGACAATTTTTTATCAGCAAAACACTGTTTAGATTCCTTAATGAAAAAACTTAATAAGGACGGTTATTATGAGGAGTATAATAATGTTCTAGAAGAATGGAGAGCTAAAGGAATTATAGAATATGTTCCTGAAAATGTGTTAGCAGAAGAAGCTTTACTTCATTACTTTACTTACTATTTACCTCATAGACATGTGGTTAAACTTTCTAGTAGCACCAATAAGCTTAAACCCGTGTTTGATGCTCCTGCCAAAGAAAAAAATTCTCCTTTCCTAAATCAATGCCTTGAAAAAGGTTTAATTTCTCTCATACCTTCTATTTTAATTCAATTTCGTTTACGTAAATTTGGTGTTGCTTCTGACATTCGAAAAGCTTTTCTACAAATTGGACTTCATTATAATGAAAGAAAATTTCTTCGATTCTTGTGGTATAATAAAGAGGGACAACTTATTTATTTTCCTCACACTAGAGTAGTCTTTGGTATAACTTCTAGTTCTTTCTTATTAGGAGCCGTTATTAATTTTCATTTGGAGAAAATTCTTAGAAATTCTTTAGACAACTCTACAGATGTTGATATTATTGAGAGACTTTTATCAAGTTTTTATGTTGATAAATGTGTCACAAGCTTAAATTCTATAGAAGAAAGAAGAATGGAATATTTAATTAAAAAATCCACTGAATTAATGGCTAAAGGAAGATTCGATTTGAGGGGTTGGGATCTACTATTTACGAAGATAGTCCTGATTTTAATGAAAATGGTCACACCCCTGTATTAGGTCTTATTTGGAATAGAAAATTTAATATTCTTCACCTTAGTTTAGAAGGCCTTAAAAACAATAATTTAGATAAAATACCTAAGAAGATTATACTTTCTATTGCAAATCGTATCTTTGACCCGATTGGATTTGCCACTCCTGTCCTTTTGTATCCCAAATTAATACTTCAGAAATCGTGGAGTCTTCAACTTGGATGAGATTCAGTTGTTCCTGAAGATATTAAACAGAAATTTTTATCCTGGTTTCAAGATTTACATTTACTTAATGAAGTAATAATTCCCCGATGGTTACTAAATCAAAAATTGGAATTAGGTAACAATTTCTTTCACGTTTTCTGTGATAGCAGCAAAGATACCTATTCGACTGCAATATTTCTAAGAAGTGAAGTATCTGGACAAATATCAGTTAATTTAGTTGCAGCTAAGAGTAGAGTATGTCCTTTGAAGAGGCTATCTATACCTCGCGCAGAGCAGATGGCAGCAACCATTGGAGCTCGTGTCAACTGTTTCAAATATTTTAAATGTTATGTTATGTTTAAAATATGTTAAATGCAGAGTTACGTACTTTCTGCGGTACTGATTAGTCCACCGTGCTTTCCTGGATTAAACAATCTGATAATTGGAAGACCTTAATCTGAAATAGAGTTCAAGAAATCAGGAAACTTACCGACAAAGATACTTGGCACTACATTACAACAAAAATGAATCTAGCAGATTTGAGAGGGTCCCGCTTGGCTTCGAGATGATTTTAGCTATTGGACAGAACAACATTATGAAGTAAATGAGGAAGACGTTTTTGAAGAAAGAACTAAAAAATTAACTACATTGATTTTGCAAAACGAAGATAAAATTTGGTATTATAAGTATTTTTCTAAACACCAAAAGATTGTAAATATGATAGGATAGGATAGGATTTATCGTTTCTATAACCTTTGTAAAGATAAAAGAGATAAAAGAAAAGCTGGACTTTTTGAAGAAGAGACAGAAAAACCTAAAGTTGTAATTATTACAGAAGACATGTTTGCTTCTCTCATTTTAGACACATCAGAGACTGAAAAGGCTAAGATAGCTGTCATCAAGCTAATTCAAGAAGAATCATTTACTTCTGTCAATGATGAAAAACTAGCTTCATTAATGCCTTTCTTAGATGATGAAGGAATCATAAGGCTAAAAACTAAAATAACCGAACGTGAAGACACCAGTTCTTTTAGACTTCCTGCAGTTTTACCGTCCAGGCACCAAGCCGTCTCAAGACATTACCACGTGGGAGTAAAAGGTCTACTGAGCATCTTGAGATACTGGGATACTGGGAGGACGAAATTCCATCAGACCAATCGTTAATTCATGCACCACTTTTCGGCGACATAAGTAAAAATATAGGTTCCTTTCCAGTTCCACTATCCAAAGATCGTGTCAAGGATGCAGCCGTTTTTGAAATTACCGGTATAGATATGGCTGGTCCCCTGTTTCTAAGAAATGAAGGAAAAGCATGGATATGTATATTTATATGTGCTGTTTACAGAGCAATTCACTTAGAGCTGGTTTTATCCTTATCAACCGAAACTTTTTTACGGGCTCTAATACGATTCATTGCTAGGCGTGGTAGACCATCTATCATTTACAGCGACAACGGGAAGAATTTTATTGGAACTGAGAACGCATTTACAAAATTAGATTGAAATGAACTAAATAAATACAGTACTTCGGATAAGATCTTGTGGAAACTAAACCCACCTTTATGTGCCTGGTGGGGGGGATGGAGGGAAAGATTAATTGGTTTATTTAAACAGATTCTCAGAAAAGTCCTTGGAAAAGCTTGTTTAAACTATGAAGATATTCCAACAGTCCTCTGTGATTGTGAAGCCATATTAAACTCCCGACCGTTAACTTATGTGTCAGAAGATGTTAATGACTTGGTTCCAATTACTCCGGCAATGTTTTTATCGGACATTAAAGAAGTGCCAGATGTAGATTCGATAGATAGAACAAGTTTAAACAGAAGAAGGAGACACAGACTTAAATTAAAGAACGATTTGAGGAAAAGATTTAGAAGAGAGTATCTTGGACAACTTTTGTTAAGGAATACAAATCTTAAGAAGAAAATTCTAAATTCTAAAATATCGTTTTAGTTGAAAACGATAACACGAAAAGACTAGAATGGCCACTAGCACGGATAATAGAAATTATTCCGGGGAAAGATGGAAAAGTAAGATTGGTTAGAGTCAAAACTGTAGATGGCATCCTATTAAGATCAGTTCAAAGAACTTTTCCGCTAGAGGTTGACAGTTTAGAAGAAAATGTCCAACTGAATAAATAGAAAACGTCAAAACCCAAAATTACAAGTGACAATGATGTCATGGACGTAGTAACCAGATATGGCCGACAGGTTCGGCAACACCAAAGATTAAATTACAATTAAGTTTTCTTTACTAGAAAACTTAAGGTGGGAGTATGTTAGGACTAGTTCCTAATTCTCAATTAGTGTAAGCATATAGTTGTGTATTTTTGTATGGAAACGATTCTAATTGGAATTGTCATTTAGTTGTCAATAATAAAGAAAGATATTTTTACGAAGTCTTTCAAGTTTATTCTAAAACGACGTAGTTCCTCGTTGGGTAAACGACGAATACGCTACAGTAGCATAGTTTGACCTTCCTCTGGTTTTTTCTCTATTGCAATTTATTTGTTTCAATCTCTGTTTTTCTTTACCTTTATTGTTTATCGTTACATCCAAGTTTTTATATGTTTGTACTTAGAACGTTTTATTTATTTTTTAATTGAATTTCTGTGGAATTCCATCTTATCAAGAACATTAGAAAAGAAACTTTTTTACAAAATGTCCACTTTTAATTTAAAAAATTTGCGATTGTAAATTCAATAAAAACATAAAAAACAATTTTGGTAAAATGTTACCAAACAAATAAACAAAATTAAACGAATACACCAAACGGAACAAAGAGAAGATATCAATGACAGCTATTTCGATAAACTATCATCGTCATATTAACATATTGCAAAATATAACTTCAATATGTCTGACGATGACAGCTGTCAATGAATTTAATAAAGCAAATACTTTAAAACAAATGTAAACATGTTGTTAAAAAGTTTCTGTCTTTAATATTTTTTTTAATACATTGTTTTTTTTGTTTTCTTCTCGTTAATATTTAATCTCTTCTTCATTCTTTCCGGCATCATCATTGATTTGTTCATTGCAATTTTACTTTATTTTTATATAATATCTTGCTGTATGCGTTGTCCAATACATCACTAGAAAAGCATCCTATAAACAAATCCAATTTACCAAGGGAAAATCAGTACCGCTGATTGCTTATTAATATTTACTTTATTGGAATAATATAGTATAAATTAAATAAATCTACCATAGAAATTGCCAAAAATAGGTACTATGAATTACTTACCGCTTTCTACTACCGTTGAGTGATACTACTACATAAAAATATACGCCCAAATTAAATACGTGTTGCTGTAAAGTAAATAATTTAACAACTATAACAATTAAATATTATAATCTCGTTCATTTAACGTAGAAGCTACAACAAACATGACATTTAGTCTTCCATTCGGAGACCTTCTGAAGTGATATCCGCATAAGCCATCCCGGTTAATGCTCATTTATTAATAACCATCATTACATCACCGTTACATAATGCCAACATTAGTATGCATATAGGCACGTACGTATTTATAATTATATTTATTAAATATTATTGTTAAGTTAAAAAACTAAAAACGTATTTTCTTTTCTATTAACATTTACAATAGGGAACTTCTCATGGCTTTTAAGTTAGAAAGAGTGGCAGTGGCTCCTCTAAGTTTGTGTTTAGGCGGAGAAAAGGGCTTATTATTAAACTTGAAGGAAGTTAATTAAAATTGACAAAGGCTCGGTGTTGATAAGGCGATGATGTCAAGAAAGTTTGTGAGAAGTGACAAATACAACTGCAAAAACAATGAAATTCGGAAAATACCACAATTATGGGGAATAGATCGACGTTTTCGAAAGCATCTAGAATAAAATCAGTATAATATAAACCATAAATGATCCATTGTTATAATATTTAAGTTTATATCTCTCATGTTCCTATGACCAAAATGTATAACCTTAAATGAATGATATTGACAGTAGGTACACTGAGAAATATATAAAGTTCTGATTATATGGAGAAAAATAGTACATAGTAAAGTGGATATAAATGTTTATTTTAGTATTTTACGGCCAGTTATTCATGAACACTTTTCGTTATTTTTATTATTATGCTAAGAGTATCTCAACTAACAAAAAGCGAAACTACCTGCTTCTGTCAGTTTCATTTTTGTTTGCGCACAAAACACAAAAAATTGTATATTCTTTGGTCATACTGTACTTCCCCTTGGAATACTGTATTGAAAATAAACTAAAAATAAAAATTATAAACCCGCGTGGCTAGTTTTTCTACCTGTCGAGTGACGGTCCCTACGACGGGTCACGACATCGAGTATGGCTACTACGAAAGCCAAGGAAAAAAATATTACCGAATCTAATGCACCGGTTTCTGCTGTTTCTGGAGTTTCGCAGGATGATGCATCCATGACCACTAAATCCGGAAAGCCCAGAAAGCGTATAAAAAGGACTACTGATGTGAATTCATTCATTCATTATACCCTCCTATTTTAAATCACAAAAATTAAGACTGATTTAACTACATACAGGTTCTCCTCCATCAAGCATTTTTACAGCAATATCTGGAGATATGGAGCAACGTATTGCTAACTAGCATCAAACAATTTTTAAAAGACAATTTATTACCTGGTCCGATAATGCAGCTAATACTTCTTGATTCCAAAGTAGAAGAAATTCCTAATGTAATCCAAATTAAAATTAAATATGATTACCAACAGGTTTCTTGCATTTTTTAATTTACTTTTAAAGGATCCTGCCAAGGACTACAGAACTTTTGTAGAGATCCACACTCTTATCTTCTGTGGTGCAGGTGCAGTGTTACAAAGTCACACCCAAGTCCGGTTTTCGAACAAAAAGTGTACCAAACAGCAGATGTAATGACATACGGAAGGAACACAAAACCTCCCAGATGCTTAACTAAAAGGATGAGAAGAATCTTTTAAAAAATTTATACCAACAGGACATCCAAGGTATAAGGAACATTTATGTCCCTATATGAAACGTCTTAGACAAAAGCTAAAGGTGAAATCCAAACAATTATCTCGATACGCTAAATGTATACAGAAAAAACAGCTGTAAAATCATTTGTTTAACAGGGACAAAAGGGATGTAAACATGGTCACCAGTGATATAAAGAAAAACTAATTATTGACTATGACATTTGACAGCGTGCCTTATTCCTGGCTCATAAGCATTTAAAACATCTACAAAGTATACCCCCACCATAGCTACCTTTCTTAACGCTTTTATGAAGTCCATTGCTTCATAAAAGCCTTCATATAAATACCGGGTATCCCAGACTAATTTATCCAGGCTATATCTCTTAAACGAATAAAGATTCTCGAATAGGACAAAAACTGATCTATTCCATTTCCAATACACTTTAATATGGCGGAGAAAAACTTATCCCCTAAATGTTCATTCCTTAGTTACAACCCCTAACTTTAAATTTCTTAATAGCACCCTGTACATTTTTTTATAATTTAGGATTTGGTCTTCCATCGTCTATTTAAAAAATTTCACCAAAATAAAATGGGTTCATAGGTAATCAAGAAAATATCAGTTTATTTTTTATTTTTGTTAAATTAATCAAGAAAGCCTTAAAGCTTAAAGGAACCATAAAAATAACAATTA
Source organism: Ophraella communa (assembly GCA_035357415.1). Lineage (NCBI taxonomy): Eukaryota > Metazoa > Arthropoda > Insecta > Coleoptera > Chrysomelidae > Ophraella > Ophraella communa. The sequence continues at coordinate 55,119,789 of CM068979.1, forward strand.
ACTAATTAATTATTACATTAGATGTTTGAATTGTAGTCCACCTGCTGCTAAACACATTTCGAATCTTGCCAGAAGATTTCTTGTATGTGTGGCTTGAATCATTGCAGGAGTAATTTGGCGACATGCTTATCTTATGTTTTCAGGTAAACTACAATTCAAACATCTAATGTAAATAATATTAATTAGTTATTGCTATTTCAATTACTTTTATTTTTATTGTTCCTTTAAGCTTTAAGGCTTATTTGATTAATTTAACAAAAATAAAAAATAACTAATATTTTCTTGATTACCTAGGAACCTATTTTATTTTTGAAAAATTTGTTGAATACACGATGGAAGACCAAATCTAAAATTATAAAAAAATGTACAGGGTGCTATTTAGAAATTTAAAGCTAGGGGTTGTAAATAAGGGATGAATATTTAAGTGATAATTTTTTCTACGCCATATTAAAGTGTATTGGAAATGGAATAGATCAGTTTTCATCACATTCGAGAATCTTTATTTGTTTAAGAGATATAGCCTGGATAAATTAGTCTGGGACACTATTAATGGGCAGTATCTTAAGTCTAACGAAATTGTTATTCGCAGAGAAATATTATGTTCTGTTTGGTAATAAATCCACTTTCTCTCATGCTCTACGATACTAAATTCTTGATCTTGAGATCAATAGAAGACCAACTGCACCGATTTTTATCTTTTTTAGATGTTTGCTTTCAATTAGCAACACTAGATATAACCGAAAGGTTTTCCAGTGATGTACATATGGAATTTGGATTGTTCGACCAACAACAGTGCAAGTCCAAAATCAGTGATCAATATTTACAAAGAATTAGTTCATTACTAAAATCTTAATTAAATGCAAGAAACCTCAACCAAACAATCAATGCATATGCCTTACCTGTGTTAACTTATTCGTTTGCTATTCTATGATGGACAAAAACTGAATTGGAAGTTATTCAGCGAACAACCAGGACTATGATAACCAGACACAGATGTAACCAGAGAAAGGAGGGAGGAAGAGCTCTGTATTATATAATAGATCTACACAACAAGCTGATATATAAATTATGATATTTCTTTATCACCAAATGACTGTCATCTAATTTACAAATTGATTATAGGAGCAGATAAGAATTATTCCCATCATAATTTAGCAGATCCCAATGTGGATTTAGAAATTGTAACAGATGCTGAAAAACAAGGAAAATGGGCCTAAAACGCTCTACATAGTCGACATCATCACCACCTAAACAAACCACACATTAATAGAATTGCATCAAATAGGTGGCTTGCTGACGGTAACTGGTTTCCAGAGACTAAAGGATTTATGACGGCTATACAGGTTTAGGTTATAAATACTAACAACTACAAAAAATTTGTTATCAGAGACCAAACTGTTACATTGGACAAGTGTAAACGTTGCCAACAAACTTCAAACACTATACAACATTAAAAACAAAACTTTTTAAGAAATTTTCCACTTTTTTAATTTTTGTGAATATAAAGGGAAAGTTTTGTTAAAAAGATTTATTTTTAATGTTGTTAGTAAGATTGCCTACCACAAAATAAAGGTTATGCAATAAATTTCAATACATGTCATGTCACACGCTTTTAAGCTCGAGATATGTAAATATTACCAGCAATTGCTGAGTAGGTGCAATAATAGTTCGTGATATAGTCCCCAAAATACCACTCGTGATTGAATTTATCTTATAAGTCTGTCTTCTACTTCTAAACCAAACTGAGTTGCTTAAAAGTTCGTAGGACGAGTGGTGTTTTCTTTAGGTGGTAGTGGTAGTGATATCACTAATGATAATTCATTTATCTCAAATCAACAACAGTACCAAAAAAAAGTGTGATGTAGATAAAAGCAAATATAAGGCTCACATACAATGCAAAAAATTAACTAAACATTTGGAAAATGGCAAAAAAAATAATTTGAATCATTTATTTTTCGGGTTTGCAAAATATTAATACAGCAGTAAAAATTCCGTGGAAAATATTAAGAAAAGCAAAGATTAAAATTTTTTAGCTTTTGGCATTTGCGAGAGGGACTTATTTTTTATTGGATAACTACTTCCGTAACTGAAAGTAAAACGTGTCTGTAAATATATGTTCTTCAACCTATATTTAAAGCATATGTTACAAACCGTGACCTAGTTTTGTATTTTAAAATGAAAAAAGTCTTGATGGGTCCCTAAACAAGGAGTGTGTTTCCCTATTTGTCCTATACTCTCTTCTTGATTTGTTGTCTGGTTTAATGACAATTGTCCAAGCCAACAAAAACATTAAATTTAACCAAAGAATATTTCTACATAGTACATCTGCATTTTTCATATTCTACTGACAGTAATACTGAGGTAGCCCAAATACAGACCATGTTCTTTCATTAGCTCATCTATAGCGTATTTAACGTTTAAGAATTCTTCAAACGACAAATATTTAATAGATATATATTTTGCAACATTTTTTTAATTCTTATTTTTCATTTGTGTTCAAATTTGTGATTGAAACTTTATTTAATCTACCAAACTGTTATTTGGGACATTACTCAGATAGACATTATCCTAAAGTTCTTTAAAAAATATAGCCGTTTAGAAACAAAGGATTCTCCTACTTGTCTGAAAATATACAGTTTAAAAAGTCACCCCAAACTTGTATTAAAAGCGTTGTTCTTTTCTTTCAAACCACACACGTATCCAATTACTTTTTTTCAGGATCCCTGATGGCGATGTTTTTTATTTTTAGTAAAATATGTGATACTTTTACAGTTGTTAACACTAAAGATTTCTACTTATTTTCACAACACTCTACGAATAATGCACAAAGTTGTGGATTGCCCACGAAAGGCTTTAGTGGGTAATCCACAATTTTGTATCAAAAATGCGGCGATTTATTTAGATACAAACAAATAAAAAGTTTTAAAAAATATAAGGTTTTTAATGGCAACTAGTGACGTTTACTTTGCGCACGGAGTGGACAAACAGCTCCTTGTCAAACGAAGGATGCTATTTAGCTTCTGAACACTTTTAAATTGGCGCATTTTTAATGACATGACTTTTTTATTAATGGTGGAAAGCCGGCAATTTTCCAATTTTCCACATTGCTATAAATCGAAATTAAAAAGATTACCCGCCCGTATAATGGTGATATAACCAAGCAATAAAAAGGTTATCCGTCAAAGCATTGTGTTGTTCCAATATCTATTTGATATGCATTGAAGTGTTCGACTGTAAACCTCTAGTATTTTGTTTTCGTAGCATTCTGAAGATTTACAACCACATTCGAACTGTTCAGGGTTATGAAATGTTTGCCTTTTTACGAATAGACGCTTCGCGTCATTATATTTCAACATTTTGTAGTTTGTATTTTTGTATATTTATCCAGAAACTCTATCTGTAGACCATCAAATATATCATATTCGATATAAAGTGTTTCAATTTTCAATTGAAGATATTTATATTTATTTGGGATACGCAAATAAAATTTTCCAATCTTGTTGAGTTGTAAATGATAAGTTTACTAAACAAATAAAGGTCGATATATCTTTCGTTTCCAAACAAATGGAACTTGTAAGAAAGGTTTTTGAAAATATAAGAGAAATCTAGAAAAAATAATAGTAAAGGTACACTTGCAGGTTACAACTTGCAAATAGCTTAATAAAAATATATGAATTGGTGCAATTTGTTAAAAAGGTTGCTTTTTAAACAATGTATTTCTGACAATCAACAAACAGGCTACAAAAAAAGTTCCTTATTAACAATAAAAAATTAATACAATATACCTTACACGTTAAGGTAAAGGTGCATTATAAAAGTATTTACAATTTGCAGCATTTTTTTGGTACATGTAAAAAATTAAAGTAAATCAAAGAAGTCAAAATGCCATCATCAAGGCTATCGTAGTGGAACTATCACAATAATTATATTAAGAAATATTTAAAAATTATATTAAAGGTAGAATAGATTAGATTATATAAGCACTGTACCGCTACACGTCTTTTCTCACTTTGACCTATTTGTGATCTGGTATGGTCTTTTCTATGAAACTGTACCTATAGTAGTTCCTCTTGGTACCTTCTAGTTCAAAGCTTTTCTTCACCTATAGTCAGAAATATGTTTCTTGAAAGACCTTTACCTGCATAACAGGTTATCTACTGATTTGGCAGGTGAATATGCTTGTTGTCGTACCAAGAGACCAACGAGTTTCCTTGTATTCCCTTTTGTGCACCTATTATACATTTCTTCGCCTGTCTTAATCTTGGTGATCTTGTTTATCATTTTGAGAATTTTTATTGTTCATTTAGCCATGTGCAGCTTTGTGGTTAATTTTGGTAGGCCACAGAAAAGTTCTGGTCAGTTAAGAGGCTTCGCTCTGCCTTCTCGGGCTAGTAGGTCCACTTCTTCGTTTTCTTTGTGTCCACTATGACTGTGTTCCCACGTCATTGTGAGCTTGTTTTTGCTGCTCACTTCTTCCAAGGCTTCTAGGCAGTTCCAGATCAGTCTAAAATTGACCTCCGTACCCCTTTATGACCACTTGGCTGTCTTAAAATATAGCAATAGTCCCGCCTGAAACACTGTGGCATACCGCTCTAGATTAAGACAGATTGTACAATTTCCTTTTAATATTAATGGACCAGATCCCACCCCTTTTTCGGTTTTTCAGTCTCTGCTTGGATTGGCAGTCCATTTTTCCAAATTTTTCTGTCCGTGATCATTGTTTTAAAAGTTTTCTCAAAGCTATATTTCAGCACCATTTGATTCGATGGCATTCCGAATATTCGGTCGCTGTCCGAGTCCTTTTGTAGCTAGAAATATTTAGTTCTGTGAAGACTCATTATTAGTGAGCTGGCTTCCTCTTCTGGAGCTGCTTTCTAATTATATAGCTTAGAAAAATTGAAGAAAATATGATACAGATCAATGCATAAACGAGAGGATTAAACAAGTGGAAATTTACTAAAAATGAAGACATTTTTCCGATTTTTCTCTTTTCTATAGCGACAGTTGAAACATGTTTCAATTGTCCCCAATTTCATCTTTTGTATCTAAGGATGCTTCTAGTAAGAGTTAGAAAAATCGAAAAAAGTTTAAAACCTGTTTCTACATACAAGGAGGCTTATAAAGAAGTTATCAAAAAAATGCATCCATAAGGTTTGTTGCAAGTAAGTTTGAGCTACATTATGTTTCATTGAGTAGATTTATTAAAAAAAACTCGTCATTGAGCAAGGGTCCAATATTCCTATCACGGTGGGTTATCGTTGTGTAAGACGAGTATTTGATGTAAATCAGGAAGAAGACATTGTTAAATACATTATTACAGCATCCCATACATTTTACAGATTCGCAAGTTTGCATTTGAAATGGCTGTAAAGTATGAACTAGACATGTCTGATATATGGAGACAGAATAAGATAACTGGAGAAGATTGGTTCTCTTGATTTATGAAGCGTCACCCTCAACTTTTAATCCGCTGCGCCCAGGCTACCAGTCTTTCCAGGGCGACTAGTTTTAATATTAAAAATGTAAAACTACTTTATGACAACCTAGCTGCCGTAAGAGATAGATACAACTTTTGAACCGAAAGATGACGGGGGGTCACAACGGTACAGAAGCCTAGAAAGGTTGTAGCTGAAAAAGGGCGCACTTACATCGGGAGATAAAGGGACGCTGGTAACAATAGCTTTAGCTGTGAATGTAATCGGTAACAGCATGCCACCAATTCTTATCGCAAGCGGTTGGATGCAAGAGGAGGAGCTTTTGTTATATCTTAAACATTTCCAAAAACATACCCAACCTTTACTTGAAAATAAGGTGCTGCTTTTACTTGATTATCATTAGTCACACATAGAAATACAGTGCTTGGACTTCTGTAAAGCAAACGGGATTGTCGTCTTGTCGTTTCCTCCACATTGTTTCCATAAGCTTCAACCACTAGATTGATCAGTATACGGTCCATTCAAAAAGGCAATAAATTTATTTAGTGATTCTTGAATGAAAAACAACCCAGGCAAAGCAATATCAATCTATGATATTCCTAGCATTGTTAAACAGACTTTGCCATTGGCTCTGACACAATCAAACATTGTAGCTGGATTTATTTGCACAGGTATATGTCCCTATAATCGAAATTTAAAGACATAAATTACGCTTCTTCATTTGTGACCGATAGACCAGCCCCTGATTTTACAATCCCAACTCCTTCTGCAGTTTTACCAGAATGAATCACCAGTGAAGCTCTTCCATCTGTCAGTTGAGATAATGTAATAGCGCTACCAAGCTCTAACAGTCCAATGTCAGCACAAGCACATCAGAGAATGCAAACTTATACCCTAGCACCTTAGAAGCTGTTTTTTTTGTCCATAACCCGTCAGACCTTTGCCCAAAGCTGCTGGTGGGAAAACCCATTGCAGCCGTAAAACAAGACAGTCTGCAATTTATACGGACACTTCGGAAAAAGATGCCATTCAAGAGGAATATGACTCTATAAAGAAAAAAGGGGTTAAGCGAAATCTTACACAAAAATTTATCGACCCCCGAAAAAAAATAAACAACTACAAAAAATTGAACTGCGGACTGAAAGCGATGAATATGACTACTTTTGTCTAGTCTGCTTGGAATCATATAGTGAGAGCCGTCCTGGAGAGAAATGGGTGCAGTGTCTGTAATGTCGCCGTTGGTCCCATGAGGATTGTACTGAACAGGAAGCCTATATGTGTATCACAATTGCTTATCAGAATAAATTTTTTTAATTATTTTTTTTTAATTACTATGGATAATATGTTAAATTTTGCATTGATGCAAATATTAGAATACATTTTCTTATATAAATATTGTTTCAATTGTCCCCGATACAGGGACGATTGAAACATTTGGCAAGCCAAACATTATTTAATATATCTTATTTAGGGCTAATAACATCTAGGTTTTAATATTGTTACTAGCCTTAACTACTTAATCAGCATCAGGTACCTAGCTACAAACAAACAAAATGTAACTTTAATATGTCAATCTGACGATGCTAGTTTTTAGTGATACAACTGTAACTGAATTTAAAACATATTTTAAGAAGTTTCATTCAACCGTTTAGTTGTTCACTGTTCTTATTTAAAAGTCATTGTGGGAACACTTTATTTTGCAAAATATAAACTAAAATGTATATACTATTCTATTATGAACGAAAGATTTAAAATTGTTGTGGGCCGAGGAGAAAAAGTTAGATAGTAAAAATGTTACAACTGTCTCCGGTCTACGCTACATACAATATGCTGAAGGATCTTTGTTGTTATTTACATTTGCAAAATTTTTAAGGAGTAATAACACCTTGTACAGATTTTGCATATTTAATTAAAACAAATTTGTCTCTCTCTTTCAAATGGACTATTGGGTACATTGATATTTAACTAAAGAATTATGAGGCGCTACTGAAAACTGGCAAAATAATTCAGAAGGAATCTTACAGTCTGGTAGTTTTTGCGAACCTTAACCACTTTCCATAAAACGATGTGGTTTAAATCGAAGCTGCACAGTGATTACTGGGTGTTTGAACTCGACTTGAAATGGCACACAAAAGTTCTTGTTCGTTTTTAAACAGTTTTTGCATCCATTCAATGAATAGCTTGTATACAGGAAACCTCTACGAAAAGATTTTACGACGTACAATAAATAACACTGAACATGTTTATCTATTGGAATATATCTCTTAATTTAGTAAAAAACTAATCTCGTCCATATTTTAAAAATATGCAATAATTTGCAGTCATTAAAATAAAAACGTACACAAAAGACAATTATAATAAAAAAATATCTGCATAAAAATCAAAACTTTACATTTTGTTGAGTAACTCTTTTGGTATCTTTTAAAAATATTAAATTTTTTTAATATAATCTGGTAAACTTTTAAAGGAAAGTAAGCCTTTTTGAAATACAGAGTTGTATGTGTTGCCATTTTTTAATTCTGAAATTCTTTTATTTCTTGTGTTATAATTAGAAATATCAAGATTAATGTATATAATAAAGCATGTCCAATTTTAACTTAAACTGAAAATAAAAATCAATATTAAAGAGAATTAATTTTGTTACTGGAAGCAATTATAATTTTATTCGAATGGCACTGTTCTGTATCCTTTGACAGCGATTTATTTCATTTTGATTAACTAAATACAGAATTGTAGAACAATTAGTGAAATGGGGTAAAATTACACTATTAAAAATTGTTAACTTTGATTATTGACTGAGATGTAGTGCATGTAGCATCTTACTAAGAGGTATTAACCTGATGAATTTGGTGCAAGAGCGCAAATTATAACAATAATAGCTTTTGCTATTATACTACCAATTTCCAAAACACATATAAATTATAAATTTTTTAAAATTAGATAGGCTATATTCTTTCGGCACCAAGGCGGAGGTGCTAACATGGGAATCTCCATAAGAAAATTGTCAAAAAAGCTAAGGTCTAAAAGCGTCGAAATTGGCTCATTCAAGGTCACACTCGTTACTGATCAACGGACACAAGCCAGCCTCCAATGCGACGTATACAAGTAAGGTCAAAAGGGCATTAACGGGTGGGCGAGCAAGTCAGAAAGGCCAACAAACAGATCACGTGACATACCTTCTATGACGTCACTTACAAGTATGGTCAAAAAGGCATTACCAACGACAGAGCCGAAGTAGCTATGCTACTGAATCCGCCCTTTGCGCACAATTTTCAATATTGGATATATGAAAAAGACTAGTTCTGGTATACTGCGCACCACGCCATTTAGGCACTCTCTAGAGACCCGATAAGAAAACCCTGAATAACAAGGTATCTCTTAATATCAATGGTACGGGTCAAAGGTCCTAGATACGACATATACAGGGTATGTTAGAAAGCGTACCAAGACTAAAAGGCATTAATGGGCGGCAACGAACACTCCAACGCGACGTATAAGTTCACAAGGGCATTTACGGGTGGTAACAAGCCAACGCAGTCAAAAGAACATTAACTGGTGGGCGAGCAAGTCAGAAAGGCCAACAAACAGATCACGTGACATACCTTCTATGACGTCACTTACAAGTCAAAAAGGCATTACCAGCGAGAGAGCCGAAGTAGCAAGGCTACTGAATCCGCCCTTTGCGCATAATTTTCAATAGTGGATATATAAAAAAGACGCGTTTAGGTGTACTGTGCATCACGCCATTTAGGCACTCTCTAGAGACCCGATAAGAAAACTCTGAATAACAAGCTATTTCTTAAAATTATTTGTTTTTCAAACCCGATAAGAAAAACTACAACCGGCACTTTAAAAGAGTATACAGAGTTATACAGAGTATAACAGAAAAGTCGCAAGAGAAAGAATGCAATGGTAAGTACAGAGGCTGTACAAGAAGTCACCATTGTCATGTATACAGGGTATGTTAGAAATATCAATGGTACGGGTCAAAGGCCCTAGATACACAGGGTTACGGGTCAAAGGCCCTAGATACACAGGGTATGTTAGAAATATCAATGGTACGGGTCAAAGGTCCTAGATACGACATATACAGGGTATTTTAGAAATATCAAAGAAACGGGTCAAAGGTCCTATTAGATACGGCACATACGGAGTATGCTAGAAATATCAATTTGATGGTACGGACTAAGATGATCATTCCCAGCATCCTTATGAGCCAGACACTACCAGCGCACAAAGACCAAAAGGCATTAATGGGCGGCAACGAACACTTCAACGCGACGTATATAAGTAAGGTCAAAAAAACATTACCAGCGAGAGAGCCGAAGTAGCAAAGCTACTGAATCTGCCCTTTGCGCATAATTTTCAATAGTGGATATATGAAAAAGACGCGTTTAGGTATACTGCGCACTACGCCATTTAGGCACTCTCTAGACACCCGATAAGAAAACCTTGAATAACAAGGTATCTTTTTAAATGATCTGCAATTGTTTTTCAAACAGCGATAAGAAAGACCTCAACCGTCACGTGAAAAGACATAAGGTGTATACAGAGTATAACAGAAAAGTCGCAAGGAAAAGACAGCTAAAATTTAAAACCAAATGCTAAGAAGATAATTTAGCAACAAGAAACTGGTAAGTTTTTATTAATAGAGTTTAGGGTAATTATTTATGCTAAAAATATAGCTATAAATTTTTTTTAGTTAAAACGAATAACTACTACCACTATATCATTAAAATGCGATGAAACCCGATATTTATCATTCTCTTTCAAAGAAGAGTTCAATTTAATCATTACATTAAGTGTAAAAAGGATTACTCGTAGGTTAAATTTTATTTATTATTATTACGGAAGTACTGTATAAAGTAGACTTAAGTAGGGATTAGGGATTTTGCTTCCGTTAATCTGTTGGTTCGTTTCCACGCGACCCTTGAGGTAGAACCACCGCGCGTTAGTTTTGTTTTTTAAGTGGTAAACTTTACCAAGAGTCCTATTCAACACACTTTGGCCATATAACACATCTTTTTTAATCATTTTGGTGCATCAGGCATCTTTTTGGCAATACGAATAGCAATCCTCAATCCTCGCGGATATGAATCAAGGCTCTTATGTTTCCATAAGCTACCTCGAAACACTTAATAACTAACACGACTAGCAATCCTCAAATTAACAAGAATGAGTCTTTAATTCGCCGATATGAATCAAGGCTCTTATGTTTCCATAAGCTATATCGAAATCTTTAAAATTAAAATCATTATTCTAATTTCGATTTCTTATAACCGTAAGGAACAGAGGAATCGTCATCAAAAAACTTTCTTTTTGTTGTGTTTGGTTTATAAATTTTTTCAAAATTTCTTGTAACGACCTCATGTTCCTTTATACGCGCAATTTGTTTGCTCAATTTGCAAAATAATTTTCTTAATTTTTTCAAAATTTATCAGTTTTGAATTTAACGATGCTAGTTATAGCGAAACAGCTGTAATTGAATGTTAAAGCGAATTTTTCGAATAAATAGTGGTTTAACCGTTCAGTTTTTTATTGTTCTTAGTAAATACCTTTAACTTTACAAACAATTTTTCCGTATTGTCTTTGTTAGACCATAACTTGAACGCATAATTTTTGGATCCGCCATAAACGAACTCTGTAATGTAACCCCCGCCAAATTCATCGGTTAAATCTTCGATACAATTACCTGTAGAAAGGTCAGGGAAACCGGGTCGAGAAATATAAATAACTGAATCGGTGTCATAATACAACACCATATTTTCCATTTGCTCCAGGTAAGAATACAGTTTTAACCTGGCCAGAGCTGTAACGTAGGATGCTAATACCACATTAACCGTAGGAGAGAGATTGTATGCTTTCTCCTTGTGTTGCAACGTCATAATTAATGTTTCATCGTTTACGGGAACTATGATGTTTATGTTTATTGATGGATTTACCATATTTTTATGTCTTATTACTTCCATACTTGGTAAAGCCTTAACTACTTAATCAACATCAGGTACCTAGCTACCAACAAACAAAATATAACGTCAATATGTCAATCTGACGATGCTAAATGTGGAAGTTTTGTTCAACCGTTTAGTTGTTTACTGTTCTTAATTGAATTTAATAGTTTTTTTATAATATGATTAGTAATTAAAAATTGCTGTAAACATGATTGTGTCATTCATATGTGATAAATGTAAATTTAGATTTCTGAAATCGCGAAAGAATTTATAATGAAACCATTTATAAAGAAACAATTTACTGGTATAAGCTTGGCATCCTATCTTAGAGAACGCATTTGTCTCTAGATCAGCTCGTTGCTTCTAATACTCCACTTTCAACACAATAAATTAATTAATTCTTTTAAACAAATTAGGAATTAATATTGTACCTACCATATTTATTTATCAAAAATGATTCTAATACATATTAATTGACAGCCCTTAATTTTAAAAAGTATGATTTTGTTGTGTATAAAATTAATGTGACATAAATTATTAATAAATATGTTAGAAATGACACCAAAGAGTAAAGCAATAGTTTCTATATTAGTATTCACAAAATAAGTACGTATTCCAATTTTAAAAGATTTCTTTATTTTGATTAAGGTTGCTGAGCAGCAATAGAGGAAATTTGTGCCCCAAAGAAAATTTCCTGGAATTTAAGCTTGAGTGGAATTCGGTAAGAAAATTTCACACCACCAGTTAGAAAAAAATTATTAATCCAATTTGACATCTGTCACAAAGCTTAATAATTACTAGTTTAAACGTCTGTACCATAGACAAATCTAATATGTTTTTATTTTTCTATGATCTGCACGTTGATGTTTCAGCGTTTTCTATGATTTCAGCTGTCAAAAAATTTCCTCTAAAATATCGAGGCGGCACGAAAAAATTTCCATTTTTTTAGTTACCATGGCAACTAGACAACAATAAGACATCTTATTTGTTAAAAGGTAGAGATGTGAGATTTTCTGCATAACTTTAATACATTTTTTTCCAATATACTTTTAACATAGCATTTATATAAAAAAGTTGGCATTATATTCATAACGGTGACCGATTCATCATTGCCCATATCTACATATAATATTGAAATTATTTTCTTACTTGGTATTATAAAGAATAATAGCCATAAAAAGTTTTCACATTTCGGTTGGATTTTGTTTATTTAAATCTATTTTCATTTTAAAATAATTTTTTTAATTCTTTTCTTTTTTTATTCTTTTCCCAGTAGATTTGTTTTTAGATATCTGTCACAATTTAAGGAATATACTAAAAACTTAAAACAAAGTCAATATATCAATGTTAAATTATTGGACCATTTCTGTTTGATGTACTTTTGTCGAAAACAGTTTTTCATTAATCTGGAGTTTATAATGTTCCTTAATTACATTTAAGATTATAAATATCTTTCTAACCCCCTATTAAAACAAAACTTTTCTCATCATTTCTTATTATTAAAACAATAAGGATAAAATTTTAATCATTTTTAAAAAAATGTCTTTTGTTTGAACCTCCATTAATTTTATATCAATCGGTTACAGCTTGGATTAATTATTAATTATATTAGCATACGCTGCGTTATTTTCTTATGTTCATCAAAATAAGAAAATCGTCTGTGTATTACTCTTCATATTTTTTTCTATCACTTATACATGTCTAAATTAGGTTAAGCGAGCATTCCCTATTATTAGATAAAGATGAAATTTGTGCCTAGCATACTCTAAGACGAGAGGCGGTCCCTCACACACTCTTAATATACTCTGCCACTCCGAAATATTATCTTCTCCTAACCATACTCCCCACTGCCTTACTCATCTCCATTCCCCCTCCCTTCTCAACATTATCTCCACAATATTTTCCCAATACACTGCCTCCCCGAGTTTTTCCTTTACGTTCTTCAGCACTTCTTCATTATTCCAGCATCTAAACGCGTGTCCTACATCATCCTCCGCTTCACACCTTTCACACACTCCAGTCGCTCTTTTCCCAATCTTGTGAAGATATTCTGCTCTTGACCCATGACTAGTTAGCACCTGTGTCAAGAAATAGTTCACTTCGCCGAATTTCCTAGTCATCCATACTTTCCTACTTCTAATTACTCTTTTTAGCGCACCTTCATACTCCTTCCACCTTATTTCAATTTCCTTCACCTTCCATTCCATAACTTCCTCTCTCATCGCATCCTTCCACTGTAGTCTCCTGGCATCATATCCAATGGGTAGGAACTGCCATTTTGCTGACCCGATTGAACGCATTTCCGACGTCGAAGAATACAATTAGGATCAGTTTTATTTCTCCACCTGCCCTCCCTAGCATTTCCCACCAAGCTCATCACTCTGTCCAATGCAGAAATGCATGACTTCACCTTCACAAACCCATGCTGGTTTCCCTTAAAGCCCACATTTCTTTCCACTTCCTCCTCAATTCTTGTTCTTATTATCCCCTCCACTACTTTACTTGTCCCGCTCAGAAGACTAATGTACCTGTAGTCCCCTGTTCGCTTCCCTGTCTACCTGCCTTTGTCACCAGTACCACCCCGGCTACTTTCCACGCTTCCGTAATCTCTTTCTCCCTCAGTGTGGACTATGGGGCAGACTATGTTTCCACTGAAAGTGGGACGTGGCAACGAATGAACTTATATGACTAATATTATCTGAAGGCGTTAAGAAATTTGATAGTTCTAGAAGTTGGTTCTTTGCACCAACGAAATTCGTTGCATTGTCAGGGTAAATAGTGAAAGGGTTTCCACGTCTGGAAGTGAATCGTATCAAGGAAAAAATAAAATAGTCTGTCGAGAGACAAGCATTTGTGGCATTTGTGGTCATGCACACAAATGTGGCTATATAACCTTTTGTTATTACTGCTCTACGAGGTTGTGAGGTTTTCATTAAAAGTGGTCCACTTTGTCAAAAGATTTAAATATGGAAATTCTGTCATTTGGAAAATTTGCCATTACTTGATCGTAAATTTTTACTAGGAAACGCAAAAAAATACACACTCGTGTATTAATTTTCTTATTTCTCGTAGGCCATTAAGAGGCCTATATTGAAGCCGAACATTACACAGTACGGGTTGAGCTCCTGCATGCCCAAGACGAATGTGTTCGTATCTCAACATTATTTCCACCGCATGATGCTTAGAAGGTAATAATATCGGATGTTTTTAAATACAGAGCAGTCCTGAGGAGCTTAAAAAGGTTTGAAATAAAGCAAAAATAAAGCAAAATGAAACTAAATCAGTTAGAACATTCCCATAAAGCCCTAATATCTTGTCAGACGTACACGTTGATACACGTTGACGTGATTCATCATGTGAGCTCGATACATTATTTGGCTCAGAATATATAGTTTCTAATTGAATAAAGGTCAGGTCTTTGTCAAATGAATCAGGATTTGTATATATTTACATTTTTTATAGCGTCTGACAAAACAAATAAAAATAGCCGAAAGCACTAAAGAATGTCATACATATTATTAAGAATAATAAAATACTCTTCGTTTCAACGTAACTTCCAAGTTTATTTGAAAAATATGTTTTAAATCACAATGACGGCCGTTTCGCTATGAAGCATCGTCAGATGGACATTTAAGTTACATTTTGTTTGTTTGTAGCTAGGTACCTGATGTTTGGGTAGTATTAAGGATAGACCAAATATGGAAGTAATAAGATATAACAATATTAAAGCCTAGATGTTAATAGCCCTAAGGGATTATCCTGGATGTAATTCCCTCTAAGAACAGTATAACTGTGCAATGATATAGAAAAACCAGGAAAAAACTATATCATGTTGATCTTTACAATAACTTAATATATTTGTGTTTTACAATTATGTCTTATCTATGTATAAAATGTAAACTCAATCAAAGTAAACAGTTTAATAGTGGAGAACTTCCAAGATTTATTTGTTCATTAACAACTTTAAGTTGTGGATTTGCTAGATGCCTTTTTATTTCAAGTTCTTCAAGGAAATCTAAATTTTGTTTTTTATCACAAGTGTGTAGTATTTGGATGTCATTATTGTGTAAGAGTGAGGTTGGATGTTCAAGTAGGTGTTTTGCATAATTTGACTTATCTGGTTGTTTTAATCCATATGCTCTTAAGTGTTCATTAAATCTTACTTCAAAATTTCTTTGTGTTTGACCTATGTATACAGCATTACATTCAAAACAATTAATTTTGTAAACACCAGATTTTTTTAATTTGGGTAATTTTGTTTTTACATTTAACAATTTTGTACCAACATTATTTTGTGTTTTAAATGATATTAATGCTGATGTTGCCGAAGATATTATTTTTGAAATTGTATTGGAAATATTTCCACAATATGTAATGTTTTTATAACTTTTAATTTTTTTAGTATGTTTTGGAAATATTAGTTGTAGTGACACTTTCTGTTCTTTCTTATTAATTAATTTGTTTATTAAATGAATTGGATAGCCATTAGACGTAGCTATACATAGATAAAACATAATTGTAAAACACAAATATATTAAGTTATTGTAAAGATCAGCATGATATAGTTTTTTCCTGGTTTTTCTATATCATTGCACAGTTATACTGATCTTAGAGGGAATTACATCCAGGATAATCCCTTAGGGCTATTAAAATCTAGTCTTTAATATTGTTATTTCTTATTACTTTCATAATTGGTCTAGCTTTAATACTACCTAATCAACATCAGGTACCTAGCTACAAACAAACAAAATGTAACTTATATGTCAATCTGACGATGCTTCATAGCGAAACGGCCGTCATTGTGATTTAAAACATATTTTTCAAATAAACTTGTAAGTTACGTTGAAACGAAGAGTTTTTTATTATTCTTAATAAGATGGACTTTCAAAAAGTAAGAGTTGGCACAATAAATTTAATTCATACATATTACATTGTACTTGAAAACCTTTCGTTTACAGAACTTCCAGAAGTACTTTTACAGAACGAATCATCCTTTAATTTAAATGTTTCACTAATTTCTCGTATCACACAGAGATGTGGAAAGGTTTTATAACTTAGAATTGACACAAGTTCTAGAGGAATAATTTTACATACTCGTAGATAAATGCCTTTTACTTATGAAAAGGATTAGAATTTATTTGAAACAACGTTTATTTTCAATTGGAGTTTTTAATGGTAGATCTACTTGCAACCTACCATTTGGAAGTTATTTCACGAATGAAATATATATTTTTATTGCTAGTTTATCATTAGGGGAAGTTTTTCGACCTATAAGAAATCTATCGATTTGTGTTTTAGGTTTAGATTCAGGTCCTAATTAAGAAGAGTAAACAATTAAACGATTGAACGAAACTTCCACTAATTTTTCGAAAACCACGTATTAATTCAGTTACAGTTGTGTCGCTAAAAACAACCGTTTTGTTGTTTTATGTTCTTAATAAAACGGACTTTCACATAGTTAGAGTTAGTACAATAAATTTGATTGATCTCTAACTAAAGAAAGAAATATTAATGGTTATTTATTAAAATATGTAGGAGGATATTTACCCCCCACGAACCATCCTAGTTTACAGTTTTGAAGAATAGTTAGGTTTTTTCCCACTCAAACAATATCTGGGAGTATTAAATAAAATTAGCCTACCGCTCCAATAAGGATATATCAGAAGAAATCATGAAACTCGGGTTAGCAAGTTTCATGGAAGAAGAAACTTTAAACTTTTTTAAGTGTATTTTTACTTGTAGTAGTTTGGAGATAATCATTTAAATAAAACTAATGGATATAGTATATAACTTATTTTCGGAGTAGACGACCAAGTCGGTCATTTTATTAGAAAATTAGGAATTATTTGGAATATCTGAATGCTGCATTGTCCGATTATAAGCATTCAGTTTTGCATAAAGTTTCTCTGTTAAAAAGGAGTTTTAGGAACTACTATCGAGTAGTGCCTTAACAACTATGTAGTGTTACTGCCGTTTGCAATAGGACTTCCACATTCGAATTTCTAGAAGAAAGAGTATAGGATACACTCGATTTTTGCGGATTAGAATCGATTTAAACTTCAATTTCACTTCTTTCGGAAACTCGGTTGATAAGATTGGGGTTTTTTTCACCTCTCGAGTTGCTACATGAACCTTGTTTAAAATTGTCACGAATTTCCTTGTTTCTATGGGGCATGAGTTAAAATACAGTTAAGAAGATCCTTGTAAATTTCTGAATGGTTGTCTACTAATTTGTATATTTGAACTTGTTAACATATTATACGTATTATATTGTATTTTTGAACAAACAGCGCATGACTTAAATACTTATATTCTGGCTTCAATAATTTTATAGAATTCTTCCATTGTTAAAAGATATTTTGAAATATCCTTTATTTATTCGCGATTCATTTGACACACTTTTTCGGTACCAAAATCTAATTTTCTTAAAAGCATGTTTACTAAAATTAAATCCCACTTATCCACGTGGCATTTCAATTTTTTTAATTATCTCAGGTTACTTTTAATCTTTGTAATGAATTCTCTTAATGATTGTGAATTAACCTTTGTTGAGTAGGAACATCTAAAATTGCATTTAAATGTGAATTAGTTTTCAATTCAAGTTATTTTAATATCTTTTTTCTAAAATTTCAATAGCTATTTGAAAATTATCGTTTGTTGTGACTCGACAAGTGACAGTTGTTCTGATTTTAGATTTTTATGTTTTTCAATATACAGGGTGTCCCGAAAAGAATGGTCATAAATTATACCACAGATTCTGGGGTCAAAAATATGTTGATTGAACCCCACTTACCTATATACAATAGTGCACACAAAAAAATGTACAGGGTGCTAAAGTTAAAAATTTAAATAATTTTTTTTAACATTACTCTAAAACGGTTTAACGTTAATGTATGAAAATTTATAGGAAATACTAGTAGAGAATACCCAATAAACTGGAAACAGTGGCATTTAATTATTTTGAATTATTATGGATTTTCAGAGCGGATCAACACCCCTTTCACCCCCCAACGTTTTTTAGGGCTATAATTTAACAAAATATGGACCGCCACTGGAATCAAACGTCTATTCTTAAACTTTTGTATCTCTCTGTATTTCTTTGTAAATATTTAAAATGTCAATTTCAATATTGAATATTTAAACTACATTTTCACAAATATTAAAAACATTTTTATTATCTAAGAACAATAAATAACTGAACGGGTGTTGATCCTCTCTGAAAATCCATAATAAATCAAAATAATTGAGTGCAACTGTTTCCAATTTATTGGGTGTACTCTACTAGTATTTCCTAATAAATTTCCACGCAAAAATGTTAAACCATTTTAGAGTAATGTTAAAAAAAATTATTTTAATTTTTAACTTTAGCACCCTGTAATTTATTTTGTGTGCACTATTGTATAAGGCTAAGTGGGGTTCAATCAACATATTTGTGACCCCCGAATTTGTGGTATAATTTATGACAATTCTTTTCGGTTCACCCTGTATAAACTTTTGAATCGGTGCCAAGCAAGAGTTGATAAAATGACAGCCACATTTGATAGTCACCATTAAAATTTGGCACTTAAGGAAGTCTCAATCCTACTGTATCAGCAACTGTATTACTTAAAACTTGAAGTTGAAAAAGTCGAAGATGATAAAGTGTGAATTTTACGTTTTATTTGGGCTTTATGATAATTATTCTCAACCATAACAGGATTTTTCAAATTGCTATTCTCTGGATTCAAATCCTCTATTTGATTCTGTTTATCAGGATTTTTGGAATAATTTTCATTCAAAGCTTGGGCTTTAATTTCAAGCAAATATATATTAGTTTCTGAATGTAAGATTTTAACAATCCATTTAACATTTTTGGCAATTGCAGATATTGTGTTTTCTATTATTTTTTAGTGCATTAATTTTAAATAATTTACAAGAGAAATTACAATTATGCAATCTATCCATCTATCCAAAATTAATCCATATAATTATTAACTAATGAAGCAAAAAGTACACTTTAAGAAAAATCAATTATAATTGAAATATATAAAAACTTCTCTGTTTCAAAATATTTGTAGAAAAATTTATGAAAAAAGAAAAATTCAGTACATTCCTGTCTGTTTTACCATTAAATAATTTTATGATTGCGATATTTATTCACAGATCAAATTATGCTTGTTTTAAGCTAAAATTGTACGGTATTTATTTAAGACGGCCTTTGAATAAACTGCAAAAAATTTTTACTGAACCAACCAATTATCGCATGACCAGAAACAGCAACCCAAATGGTTAATTGAGCTCTTTAGAGAGGCTTTTCTGCAATGGCTTCAGAAGGTATCGTTTTGTTTGTCGGTTGATGTAACCGTTGAGTTTAATGTAAAAACCCGAAAACCATACGTTTCTTAAAAAATCGGTAATTTTATACACTTAGCTCAGCACGCGGTGTGAAAAGCCGCCAATAAATTTGAACATTCGACGTGTATTTTCACTTATACAATTTACCTGTTGTTCGTTGGGGAGATTAAATGATTTGGTTAAACACACGTCCTTTATTAGTATTGGTATAAACTGTTTTTCAGTAATCTTTATTGTTAAGAGGTATTAACGACTAGATTTAGATTTCAAAACAACCACATAACATTGGGCTTTAGTTGTCCATTATTTTGAAAATGATCCTCATTTAATAACAAAAACGTTTTTAAAATAAAAAAAGAACTTCATAAAAATCCTTAGCAACCCAATTAGATGCCTTGAGACAGCGTAAGAAGTCTGCAAAGCAATAGTTTTAATTTTTTGTGATACTTTAATATTACTAAAAATTTAAACTTTTCATTGTGTAAGGAAAATTTATCAGTTTGTTTTATTCTATCCATTGATAATTTTAATGGCATTACAAACTTCACCAATAATATCGCAATTAAATTTGCCATACCTGACTCTTTGGAAAGTCTATGAATTTTTCTAGGATGGTTTACTTTCCTGCAAGTTTGGCCGCAGTGGAGGGGTGGGAAACGCCCCGCTCACATTAAACCTAAACCTAAACCTACTTTCCTGCATTGTAAAATCCGTAATTTATTAGTTAAATCCCAAAAACTCCTAAATAATAATAATAAATAATGCATTATTCACATCAAATATTAAAAATATAACTAAGTTTTCTGGAAAAACCGCGTTCAGAAGTATTTTTTTCTCGACCTTTCGACTTCCACTTTATCAAGAGAAAGTAAGGATAGGTGAGGATGGGTAGGATTTAGTACGATTTCGTCGTCTCAATCAGATCTGCCTACTTCACTAGTTGTCACTCAGATCTCAATCTGCCTACTTCTCAGGGACAACATACGAGTTTCGGTAGGTGTCAGGTTTATATGCTTAGGAGAGGTGGAGGGAGGGAGAACCGAAGGCGGGAAACTATTGGGCGGGAATTATTGTTGGCGTGTAATTATAGGTTTCCATCTTGGTGGTAATCGTTGTTCGTCAGTCCGTCACCCCGTTTGTTAATTGTCGATTTCTATTGTTTCCTTAATTATTCAAGGTGTTAAAGAACGAATATTGGCTAAGGTTCGGGTAAATACCCTAAAATAGATTAATAACATTTTAAGAATAGTAAACAACCAAACGGTTGAAAGAAACTTTTTTTTTATTCGCCAAATACGTTTTTAAATGCAATGGCAGAATGTGGATAAAAGTCTAGCACCCGTATTCATAACTATTAAATAACGGTCCGTTTCGATAACGGTCCCGTCAAAGAAACGGCTCCGTTTGATATTAGTTGGTATTCAAAATATAACCACACGAGATATAACGGCACCGTTACAAAACCAGTATACACAATATGGCAATGCTGTGTCGGTAACTAAATAACTGTCAATCATATTTCAACTTAAGACTTTTAACGGTTTATGTCATAGATTATAACCTAAAATTGATGTGCCTTAGAAAGAGATAGTTTGGGACCAGAGAAGAACCAGAGCAACCAGACAAAGATAGATAAAGAAGTGTGGCAAAAAAAGCGCGAAAGCATTATGAGTAGCGGCTTATTTGTGCTTTTTAACTAAGGAATAGCGTAGCTGATGCTATTGAATATTGTGATAAGGAATTAAATATTTCAGAATTTTCTTAAAGTGAAGCCCATGTCAGGTTTTGTAAAACAATTAATAACATTTTTGATATTTTAAATAAAAGGAACTTTTTTGGGTAAAACTATATACACTTTGAAGGAGCATATAAGCGACTTATGCTACCACAATAAAAAATAAACAAGAGACTTGGGAGAGCATTACCCAGCAGTTCAATGTTTCCGCTGAAGAACCAAGCAGTTGAAAACATTATACGAAAATTGCAAAAGAAAAGCTAGGAAGGATGTTGACATATTTAATTTGTTATTTATTTCATAGTCGTTCTTTGAAACCTTTAAAAATATTTAAATGAAGTGTCAAATTTTAATAAAAATATTTTGTTGAAAATAAAGATCTTATTTTAATGATAAAGTTATTAATAATGTATATATTTACCTTTTATTCACCACAGTATTTTTAACAAGTAATAACAACATAAGAATAACAAATAATAACCATATAATAAAGCTTTTATTAACAAGAACTTTCAACAGTTGGAAAATAATGTCAATTTAACCAGTCGTTGAGCACTGATTATATTTTAGCATGATTATGTAAAATATAACGGAACCGTTAAACAAAAATTTGATTTCTGAATACCATTTAGCATGAAACGAGTCCGTTATGTCATATAACGGATGGTTATATTGACGGTTCCGTTATAAGCATTTAACAGAGAGAACTGTCAAAAATAATGCCTTTGTTAAAATGTAACGTGTTCTGAATACGGCTGTAGATTGGTTCAGGTCCAGACGAGTAGCCTTTTCCTGCTCTTCCACTATTGCAAAATATAATAAAATAATAAAATATCAAAAAAAAACATATAAACAATAAGATAAAATATAATAAATTTTTACTAAAAATATTATAAAATGTTCTCAAAGTAGTAGAGGTCAGGTTGAGTAAAATAACATACAGAAAGTTGGGAGGAAGGTAGGAACGTTGGTAGGAAAGGAATTATGTAGGTATTATTTTTGGAGATTAAACAGATATTTTCTATACTTTTGTTTAAATGTAATTGCCGAACAATAAAGATAGCATGTATTCAGAGCCTATATTTAAAATCAGATTTGGAAAATCAAGGACTGTGAAGAATGATTGTTTTTCTCCTTATATTTCCTAAGGATCAATTTACTATGTAAATAAGCTGGCGTTTTTGTAGTAAATAGTTTATGATACCTAACCTAACCAGCAGGATATAGTTTTTTCCTGGTTTTTCTATACCATTGCACCGTTATACTGATCTTAGAGGGAAATAAATCCAGGATAATCCCTTAGGGCTAATAACATCTAGGCTTTAATATTGTTATGTCTTATTACTTCCTTACTTGGTCTAGCCTTAACTACTTATCAACATCAAGTACCTAGTTACAAACAAACAAAATGTAACTTCAATATGTCAATCTGACGATGCTATTTCGATAGCGAAACGGCTGTCATTACATTTAAAGTATTTAAAGAATAAACAGTGAAAGTAAATTCAACCTATTAGTTGTTTATTGTTCTGAATAAGATGAACTTTCACATAGTAAGGGTTAGTACCATAAATTGCTAAATGCAAGTTTCTTCGATGTAATTATTTTAATCCATTAAGCTTGTGTGAAATTTGTTTATACTTATCCCATTAATTAATCTTATACATCTTATACGCCGGGAATCTTCAGCATCGGTACAGGGACCATACACATTAATTTCAACGAAGCGTTAGCACATTGCTATTTTGCATTAACGTGCTCTCTAAACCGAAATTGTACCGAAATGTAGTAGTCTCCATAAAATCACATACCTTTACAGCTGTTCAACTTGCGCATTATGTTAAGGAAAAACTTGGGACAACTGGCTTTATTCGATGCTTTCCTATGGTGAAGAGTAAGTTTAGCTCACATGCGGATTTTAAAATAGGAGTAAAGAATAAAACCCAACTCAACCTACTTAATGATATAACTATGTGGCCTCCTGGTACAATAATTAATAATGCCACTATATCAGAAGCTGCTTTTTCAAATTTATTTAAAACAGAATTGTGTACGTCGACCGCAAGCCATCAAGGATTACAGGCGGATAGAATGGAAAGCCGAAGTTCACCAACTCTTTCTACATCCGAAGAAAATACACCACCAGTGAAGATTAGTTCTGACAGGGAGGCTATCGCTGCTTGCAAGTCTACTGGGTTAAGCAACCTAGAGTTTGTGGTAGAAAATAGTAGGAAGAACGATGTGCCAGTTGTGGACCCGATGACCCCGCCTATAGTGAGGATGTCACGAGAATCAGACGTGGAAAATGGACGATTCTTATTAGCTAGACTAAGGGAACCTTCCATATTAAAATCCCTTAGGTTATTTCTTGCCTTTCTACATAACCAGCCAGCCAGTATATGCTTTGAAGGCCACACTAAAACAAGCGTCAAACTAGCTTTAACATCGGAGGGACTTCCTGGTGACGAAGACTCCTTGCGTAGGCTGTATTATCGTTTCCATAAGGCCTACGGAATTGAGGAAGATGAAGTTGAGGCAGATCTCTTAGCATTCAGATCCTTTATATCATCAGAGAGGGTCCTTCATCTGCAGAGAATTAGGGAAGGCCACAGTAATTATATGTCGACTGGTTCTCCAAGTAGACCCAAAAATTTTTAATATCAATGACGCGAACAGAGGATCAAGCAACCTCTAAAAAATTGGACGAAAGTAAGCTTGGTATATTTCTTATTAATATTCAGTCCTTAAGACACAAAACGGATGAATTGTTTCTATTATTGGAAGAGCTTGGTTTTCCAGAAATAGTTGCCTTAACGGAACACTGGCTACATATTGGTGAGCCTGTATTTGTAAAAAATTACACAACTATAGCTCGCTTTAGTAGGAGTAATTTATCCCATGGAGGTACTTTAATAATGTCAAATAACAATAACTTTTCAGCAGTTACCAATTTCGATAACCTTTTATCGGAAAAAAAATATTTGAATCTTCCATCGTTTTTAGTAAAATTTATAACCTTTATATTATTTGTATTTATAGAACACCAGACGCTAACGTGCATATATTCTGTCAAAATTTATTAGGCTTACTTGAATCCTTGCCAGCAAAAAGTAGATTAATATTATGTGTAGATTTTAACATTGGCTTTTCCAGTGTGTGTGCTGCTCAAGAAACAATTCAATCTATATTTGACTCTTTTGGTATTAACATGCATATCAACTCTCCTACCAGAATAACCAAAACTAGTTCTAGTACTATTGACTATGTTGTGTCGTCATTTGAATCGAGTTTTGTAGACTGCTCCGTCTTTAGTTCGGGTTTCTCAGACCATGAGGCAGTATTAACTAAGTTTTTAGTAAATTCTAAAACAAAAATTGCTCCACGCAAATTTTGTCGAATTTTTACGGATAAAAATTTTCTTAACTTCAGAAATCTCTGTAAAACAACCGTCTGGGATTGTCTTTCTCTTGATGTCGATACCGCCTTTGCATCTTTTATTAAAACATTGTCTAATTTAGCTGTCAAATCATTTCCTCTTAGGCCTATCAAAAACAAACTGCATAAGCCCTGGACTACCAAGGGCTTGCGTACATCCTTAAAAAATATGCGTTGTCTCTCTTACATAAAAAAAATTTACTGAGAGTATATTTTTTCATGAATACGTGAAAATGTATAAAAAAGTGTATCATAAGACTATAAAAGCTGCAAAGGACATCTACTATAATAGGAGACTGAGTGGATCCAAAAATATTACTAAGGAAACATGGTCCATAGTTAATGATTTAAGAAATAAAGTTTCCTCGCCCAGCACTATTCCTACTACACCTGAGAGCCTTAATAATTACTTCATAAATGTTGCCAAAAACTTAACTAATTCTATAACTTCCACTATTGATCCACTTTCTTATTTACCGAATGTTAATGAAAACTTAAACAGTTTCTTTTTTTCACCTGTGGTAACAGAAGAGCTTCGTAATACAATTCGAGACATTAAAAACAAATCCGCATCTGGAGTAGATGGGCTTACTCTCAAAATGTTCGCAAATCTGCCGGACTGTGTATTAGATCTTCTAACTAATTTGATTAATGAGTCGTTCCAAATTGGTATTTTTCCTACTTGCCTTAAGACAGCCATAATCATTCCTTTGCATAAAGGAGGTGATAAAGATCAAGTTTCTAACTATCGCCCAATCGCGCTTCTTCCTACGTTATCCAAGATCATTGAAAGGTTGGTAAAAAAAGGCTTCTTTCATTTGTGAGTAAATACAATATTCTAGCTAAAAATCAATTTGGATTTTTAAGTGGTAAATGCACAAATGATGCAATGTTTTCTCTTTTTAATAATGTCTACTCCAGCTTAAACAATCAACACTCTACAGCTACAATATTTTGTGATTTCTCAAAGGCTTTCGATTGCGTGGATCATAAAATACTACTTAAAAAATTGCAGTACTATGGATTTAGAGGCACCTCGATCAGGTGGTTCGAGTCCTTTCTTAGTGATAGACTGCAGCTTGTACGAGTTGATGAATTAAGGTCTTCATGCAAGCAGATAGAATATGGGGTTCCACAAGGTTCGGTATTGGGTCCTATATTGTTTTTGCTATTTATCAATGATATTGCTGACTTGAACATCGGCGGAAAAATTTGTTTATTCGCAGACGACACTAGCTTTTCTTGGAGTCACCCGGATATCACCGAACTGCATAGAATCGTTTCACATGACTTAACCATCATCAAATCATGGTGTGATTCTAACCATATGTGTTTGAACGTTTCTAAAACGAAAGTTTTACCATACACATCTGCAATTCAACCTATTATGTTGAATAATTCTACTATAGAGGTCGTTGACTCTGTGAGATTTTTGGGACTAGTCGTTGACAGCTCTCTAAAATGGGATGTACACATTGACGCTTTGTCAAAAAAACTAAGCTCTTCTTGTTACGCACTGAGAACAATATCTAGGGAGCTTCACCTGTCAGCTTCCAAAACAGTCTATTTTGCCCTCTTCGAGTCACATCTCCGATATGCACTTCCTTTTTGGGGTACATGTTGTGTGACTCAATTTGAACGTATTTTTAAATTACAAAAGAGAGCTGTTCGGTATACGCTGAAACTAAGCAGTAAAACTCACTGTGGGGAATTCTTTAAAAAACATAAAATATTAACACTTCCATCCCTATTTATCTTTGAATCCATTTCTTTAATTCGGAAACATTTACCTGAAGTCTCAGACAGACCATCTCATAACTACCCTCTTAGAAGTGCAGAGTATGACCTTTATTTACCAAAACCTCGCACGGAACTAATCAAAAGCTCTATTTTTTATAACGCTAAGAAAATGCACAACAATCTACCCTTGGAAATAAAGTCCATTTCATCAATAACCGCATTTCGTATCGCTTTAAAATCATACTTGGTGGAGAGAGCTTTGTATGCAGTTGACGACTTTTTTACATAAATTATTTTGGACCATCTCACGCACTGGAAAGTTAATTTGTGATATTTATCTATTTTGTATTACTGTTTTGTTCTATGTGATTTGCTTTTTTTTTAAACAGCTTTGTCCACAAATTTAAAAAAATTTTTCGACAATAAAGCTTATTATTATTATTATTATAATTTTGTGTCAATTATAAGATCCATGCTCTTACTATAACTTTTAACTGGGATATAAGTTGCATAAATTTCAACCGAAATGTTATTTACTATTTACTGATTTGAAAGCAGCCCAGATTAAGTTATAGGAAATCCCGAAACACGTCAAATTTAAATTATAAATTGACATTCTCTAAAGTGAAAATTTGATCTATACCTTCAACCCGCTTTTTAGTGACAATTCTTTCTTCTCTCTTTCTTCTCTCTCTTATTGCCGAAGTTAGGTTACGTTAGGTTAGGTTCTATATGAGTGGTCGTTTCACGTCCCTTCCACTGCGACCTGAAAGATCTATTGTGGCTCACCCCTAGGTTATAGTCGTTCTATCAGCCCAATGCCTCTAATGAAGCTCATCAGGGTCGTTGGCGACACTTCCATGAAGTCATTGGGCTCGAGTTGATGCAGACCAAATTTATTGATCCTTATTCTCTCGAGCTCTCGGCAGTTACACAAGATATGCTACACCGTTTCATCCTCAGCCTGACAAAATCTGCAGTCCGCACTCTCTGCCAGTTCAATTGTTTTCATATGCATATTAAGACGACTGTTTCCAGTCAGTAGTCCTATTCGTTGGTCCTGCCTGCTCATATTCAGCAGCTCTTGAGACCTCTTTTTAGAGAGATCTCCTACAAATACCTTTGAGTGTCTTAAACCCTCTAGCTCAAACCAGTAAGAACGTCTCCTCCGATCTACCCAGTTCGATATTGTTCCTCTGGCTACGCTATTCGCAATGCCTAGGAATGGCTCCGGGCCTATAAATATTCCTTCAGCACCTTTCCTAACTAGAAGGTCCGTTTTTTCGTTACCTTCAATGCCGGTATGCCCAGGTGCCCAAAGTAAGGTTACTTTGTTATTTTCCCCTAGACGTATTAGATCCTGAATGCACTTCCAAACTAACTTTGAGTCGATCCGATTTGATTCCAGTGACTTTAGTGCGCCTGGCTATCGGAAATGATTTTTACAGTTTTTTTTTGCAGTCACGCCTAAGCATCTCCTGCAGGCACATCTCCATTGCGAAAACCTCCGTCTGAAAAATTGTGGATAGGTTACCCAAGTTCTGGCTCAGGTCTACATTTAGTTTTCCTCCATGCACCCCAGCTCCCACACCTCTCTCGGTCTTAGAGCCGTCCGTGTACCAACACTGGTCAGCCATTATAAGATTCGAACTATTCGTCTCCCATTCGTTCGTTCCTGGGTATAGGACGGTGAATGGCTTGTGGTAGTTTTATTTAGGTTGCATTGCATCTGGTACCATTTCCAGTATCAGATGATTCTTTATTATCTCTCCGGCCCTGCATCCAGATATAGAGTGGAGGAAGATCTATCAGAATTTCGATGGCAGCGGTTGGAGTGGTAGACATAGCTCCCGTTATGATTAAGCATGCTTGCCGTTGAAGCTTATTCAGCTTCTCGCTGGTGGTATTTTGCTGACATTTAGCCCACCAGGCCGGAGCACCATACGTAATCATAGGCCTTAGTACTGTCAGATATAGCCAATATATTTGTTTGGGTTTCATTCCCCATGACTTACCGCATACTCTACGGCATTTCCAAAGGGATAGCTTTGCTTTACTGCAAATGTTCTCTTCATGAGCGTTTCATGAAAGTCTTCTATCCAGCGTAACCCCTGGATATTTAAATTCATTCGCTTCCTTAATAGATTCTCCATAGAGGGCGGGAATTTGGAGTTTATCCAGTTTCCACCTCCTGGTGAAACTAATAAATATTGCTTTACTAGGGTTGACCGAAAGTTGTTCCTTGTCGCACCACTTAGTAACAATGTTAAGTGCTCGTTGAGTCACTTTGGAGATGACCTCTTCATACTTTCCTCTTCGCTAGAGTACCTACACTAATAATTTATTTTTCGTTTCAGTCTTTATAAATAGATACTACCCACGCAAAAACCATATCAGTGTTATTTTAAAGGCAATTTAAAAAAAATATTTAAAAAACTATCATAGCCTCAGAGTCATAAGTAAATATAGAGGTGTCACAATAACACAATAACATACAGTTTGTAGTCAATAGAGCAATATAATTGAAAGAGATGGAAAATAAAATTGACATCTAGTGGTTTATGTAAACACAGCCGTACAGTGGCGTGTAAAATTATACAAATTTGTGTACACATAATATCAACTCACCGAGTCATCCATCTATCGGGAACTGCATATTTCAATAAATGTGTTCTAGTTCCTTTTATAATATCTTCATTTTTAAAATGCAAGGAACACAAATACGCTTATTTTGGTATGGAATTTATATCAACACTTATGGCATGGCACCATACTAACATATTTTTATCGGAAGGAAATCTAAAAGGATGTATGTATTTCATTATTAATTTGATTTTCTTATTTGTAATAAATTTTAATTGAAATTGCTAATTCTACGCAAATGAAGTGAATAACTTACCGGTGATAAGTTAGATTATCATTTTGGGAAGTACCACAAATTATACACGCTTCTCGGGTTTTCGCCATTTTCAATATTGAAAATAAATAATAACACAGTATAAAGTTCACTTAAATACACAAAAATTCAGGAAAATCAAACAAACTGCTAATCACCTCTAGACAATAACAAACAAAGGCACTGATGCCAAATTTTCGGTGTGGGTATTTGATACAATTGGTGCAGAACTTTTTTTATCAGTATTATCGAAAGGTAAGAAAGTGAATATTAAAATGTATTAAAGAATATTTTCTCTGACTAAAAATCTCCTCTTAAAAGTAAAATAATTTTTTTTGTAAATTATACTATTACGTTTTTGTTTCCTACTTTGTACTTACAAAACACAATGTTCTGCTGGTAAACAATTTTTTTTCGACGACAAGTATTAGGGAATATGCCTACTCTATGTTTACTTATTACTCTGAGATCATAGCAATGTTAGTTTGTTTAAAACGCCTCAGTAAACTGGTTTGTAATACCTAATTATAACTGCAGGATATTGTCAATATTATAATTCGCTGGAATTTCAATGACTGCCATTCATAAAAATGTTCAAAAATGCACAATGACGGCCGTCATGAACAATCATCCAAATAGTCTCACTTAGAGTGAGCCGTGTTAATACTCTTCAATAATAAATTCCATCTTTCATATTTTTACAAATAATGTAATAATTAGAGAATTCGTTTTTTAGAGACCGTAAGAGCAAGGCAAATTTAGCGTCTGTAATGAACTCCATCACAACAGGAATAAAGTTAAAATTAGCTGGCAGGTCTCAAGTAAAGTCCTGATCAATTACTGAGGTATTGTATTAGGCAGAAAGTTAGGCAGACTATAGAACAATACAGGAAGAGACAATAGTTGTGATGGTGAACGACGAACAAACTTGGGACCCTTTTTTTCTTTAATACTTAGACAATAATTTTTTCCAAAAAAATTTTTTATGGTAAATGGCATTTTATTTTTAAGTATTGTTTTTACTTTCATACTAGTGTTTTTGGACCTGTAAAGTGCGATATATTATTTTTTCTTTAATTTCAACCGTCTAGCGTTTTCAAAAATAAGACAGATAAATTATTTTTGCGTATGTATCAATTTAAAATTGTGACATTCCATTTATAAAAAACCTACACTGGAGAATGCGGCATATAACGAAATACAGAAAACTTTTGCGAAAAGATTATATCACGAAACAAGTTTATTCATTTTACACGAAGGAAATGGAGTAGCTGAACAAAAAAATTATTCGTTTATAAACTTTAAAATAGAATTGGCAATCTTTAATATAATTCTCCAAACTGCTTTTATTAAAATATGTGTAGTTTTGCACTATAAGAACTTACTAGCCAGTTTATTTTTTGCAATAAGCGTGTTAATTACATTTCCTACGACGCCCTATGAAGGCGACACCTGCCACACGGTTTTGACCAGAAAATTAATATTATCATACACGTTCAGAAAACTAAGAAAAGTAATATTACACAAGTGTGATATTTTTTTATTTTGGTAAAACAAATATTAAATTAATACTTTTATCAAAAATATTGTATGAGATGCATGATCTATGCAACCAAATATACACATAGTTATGCATTTAGCGGTTCCAAGGTAATATATTTCAATTTATTTGATTACTTATAGATTACTTACAGGATTTAAATGTAAATGAAAATGTTTAAAACACATTATTAACACATAACATTTCTTAAGACTCACCAACTATTCCAATAACCATTTTACTTTCGTTTTTTATGGAGCCCACGAAAAAATTAAAACGTCTTCCAAATTTATTTGAAAAAATTAGGTTTTATATTACAATATTAAAGCCTAGATGTTAATAGCCATAAGGGATTATCCTGGATGTACTTCCCTCTAAGTATAACTGTGCAATGGTATAGTAAAACCAGGAAAAAAATATATCATGCTACAAACAAACAAAATGTAACTTAAATATGTCAATATAACGATGCTAATCTTAGTGAAACGGTGTCTAAAAGTTTCAGTGTCGAAGAGCTGACAGAGGCATAGACTACCGAACCTATATAATTAATGATCTGTACAAAGTCAGTAGAATAATTTGATACAATCACTAAAATTTGCTTGATAATAATAAATGTTTTAAGTTCTATCGCCTAAGATTGACATCAATAAGACTAAAATAACAACATCCAAAGCTACCTCAACAAAATATAATATTAGACCATCTTCCATTTCAAAACGTATCTAGTTTTAAATAATTGGTTAGCGTAATCAACACGGATTAAAAATCCACTCCATACAAGACCAGAAACAGCAAAACAGGCTTTCCACTGCTGACCACAACTCCTGAGACACACAGCAAAGAGACAGGGAATATTTAGATGTCTTTGAAATGTGGTGTTGGAGAAGGGTGGAAAAAATTAGCTGGACGGAGAAAATTACGAACGGAGAAGTACCGAGAAAAGTGGGGGAGAAAAGAAAAACTACTAAAAGTTATAGAAACTAGGGAAAAATAATTGGTCATCTTATATGACACGACGCTTTTATAAAGAACATCATAGCACGCAAAGTTGAATGAAAGTGAGGTAGGGGAAGACCTAGAATAAGAAATAAGAAAAAAATAAGAAAAAAATTAGCAGGCGTATCGTATAAGGAGGCGGCCCTAGACAGGGCTACACCGACAAGAGTCCTACTCTTAAATGTATGATGATTGATGATCTTTTTATTACATAACAATCATACATGATTAATATACTGCTTCCAGTTAACTTTTTAAACAAATACCAAGGAATTTCACCTGGGGCTTAAATTCTAAATACGAATCATACAATGTAATTTTGTGCCTTTGCATAATTCTTGAAGAAAACATCAAACACAGAAGTTTTTAAGACTGAAAATTTGATTTAATGTTTGAAAATAAAAAACTAATATTTTAGGTCAATGACAGCAGTTTCGAATTAAATAGTTAATCGAACCATGAATCTTAATTGGAAACCACAGTTATTGACAATAAAGTTAATATTTGTATATGCTGCATTTTTAAAATAATAATCTAGGTTTTAACTAGCTTATAGCATTAAATATGTTTTTGGAATATTTTTAAAAGTGTATCCAAAACAAAAGTATACTCTGAAATTGTTGCAAAGAGAAAACGTTCTGTTTATTTTAAATTTTAGCGGAAAGATACTTTACGTTGTAATTTTTACATAAAACATTTTTATGTCCCGTGCTAAATAATTTTATTTACGTTTACATATAAAGGAAAAATTCGACTAATAAAACATAAACAGGTTTTTTCGTAAATAAAACCAGAGGAAACTCTTAAAAAAGTTTTACAACTTCCAGTAAAAGACAA
The DNA here is from genome assembly GCA_035357415.1 of Ophraella communa. Classification (NCBI taxonomy): domain Eukaryota; kingdom Metazoa; phylum Arthropoda; class Insecta; order Coleoptera; family Chrysomelidae; genus Ophraella; species Ophraella communa. The sequence continues at coordinate 55,152,691 of CM068979.1, forward strand.
AAGATTTTTTCCGATAAAAAATATAATCTAAATTGCTTTAACTTTTTTAACTTTTTTATATTACCATTATGGAAACTTTTTTCTCAAACAACGTGTTTTAGTAGTGATGATGAGAATGTTGAATAAGAAATAAGAACTAGAGAAATTGAAAATAAACTATTTAAACAAGGCTATATTGAAGGTTTTTGTAGATTTTAAAATGCAACTTCAACTGGTAAAATTAAATAAAAAAATCATTTAATTTACTTCATAAAATCAAATAAAAACTATTCTCATTTAAATTAACATGTTTAAAAGTAACTTGAACAAGTAAGGAAAAGCTGATAAAGAAAAACAAACATTATCATGATCGCAACCAAACAAATACAAGACAAATAGGAAACTTTGGGTTTGCTGGCTGGAGCCACTAAATTTGCTGAAATCAAATGGCTTTGATTTCAAATTCGTGTAACAAATCTTATTTAGTCTTTTAGAAAGTTCTGGAAATTCAAATTCTTATTCTAAACATCTATTTTATGGTTTCTTTGCTATTTCGTCCACATAAAGAATATTTAAGTTTGTTTTGCTTCTTTTATGTCTAAAATCTGTTTCATTTTACGTTTTCTCTTATTTTAGTTATTCTATCAGTTATTTTCGCATTGCATGTTATTTCATCAGCTGGTTCATACACCTCTACACCCCGTTTTTCATATTCTATTTATTTTTTTCATATTTACTCTTTTTTATTTCCATATATAGTGAAATTGGAATAAAGATTTCTTTCTTAATCTAAACTTTATTTTCTGTATTTAAAATGTATTAAATTTTTAAAAAACATTGTCCTTATTAATATATTTTTGTTAATTATATTTCATGTTTAACCCTAGGTCCACTTTCATCGATAACACGTAGTGATAGATAGAATTAACTAAAGAATCTATACTGTGACAAAACTGATAAGCAATATTAAGAAGGACATAGAGAAAGACAATGGGATTTTAAGTGACATGAACTTCCTAAAAGGTTTTATTTAATCCTTAAGTAAAAGTAAATGGGTATATCTGGAAGAGCAATAAATGGATAATAAAAAAAATCAGTTCCCTTTAGAGCCACAACAACCTCCTGATTTTTAAGTGGCATACTTGTTAAGTATCTATTCTCTTATAATTTTGTGTTTCTATTTGCATTAGTTCAATTTAACATCCCCTATTTTGTATCTAAAATATTAAGAACATTAAAAAAGAATAATAAAAAACTCTTCATTTCAACGTAACTTCCAAGTTTATTTGAAAAAATGTTTTAAATCACAATGACGGCCGTTTCGCTAAGAAGCATCGTCAGATTGACATTTAAGTTACATTTTGTTTGTTTGTAGCTAGGTACCTGATGTTTAGGTAGTATTAAGGCTAGACCAAGTATGGAAGTAATAAGACATAACAATATTAAAGCCTAGATGTTAATAGCCCCAAGGAATTATCCTGGATGTAATTCCCTCTAAGATCAGTATAACTGTGCAATGAAATAGAAAAGCCAGGAAAAAAACTATATCATGCTGATCTTTACAATAACTTAATATATTTGTGTTTTACAATTATGTCTTATCTATGTATAAAATGTAAACTCAATCAAAGTAAACAGTTTAATAGTGGAGAACTTCCAAGATTTATTTGTTCATTAACAACTATAAATTGTGGATCTGCTAGATGTCTTTTTATTTCAAGTTCTTCAAGGAAATCTAAATTTTGTTTTTTATCACAAGTGTGTAGTATTTGGATGTCATTGGTGTATAAGAGTGAGGTTGGATGTTCAAGTAGGTGTTTTGCATAATTTGACTTATCTGGTTGTTTTAATCTATATGCTCTTAAGCATTAAATCTTACTTCAAAATTTCTTTGTGTTTGACCTATATATACAGCATTATATTCTGGACAATTAATTTTGTAAACACCAGATTTTTTTTTATTTGGTTAATTTTGTTTTTACATTTAACAATTTTGTACCAACATTATTTTGTGTTTTAAATGATATTAATGCTGATGTTGCCAAAGATATTATTTTTGAAATTGTATTGGAAATATTGTTATATCTTATTCCTTCCATACTTGGTCTAGCCTTAATACTACCTAAACATCAGGTACCTAGCTACAAACAAACAAAATGTAACTTAAATGTCAATCTGACGATGCTTCTTAGCGAAACGGCCGTCATTGTGATTTAAAACATTTTTTCAAATAAACTTGGAAGTTACGTTGAAACGAAGAGTTTTTTATTATTCTTAATAAGATGGACTTCCAAAAAGTAAGAGTTAGTACAATAAATTTAACATTAAAAAATACAACTTTTTAACAAAACTTCCACTTTTATTTAAAATAGCTAATCAAAGACTAAACATGAAAAGTATTACAAAGTGTTCATTGATTTAAAATATTTAATCGTAGAGAAAGTATATTTTGCTACTCGGTTAGAATGAAATTTTGTGATGCTCGTAGTTCCTCGCTCTCGGAACTTTCTACACGCACCGAATTTTCATTCTAACCTTGTAAATTTTTAAATTGTAACACTTTTACCAAAAACCAGAATCAGTACAATTTAAACAAACAAACAAAATATTATTTCATCACACAGTTTGTTTTAGCAGAGAATAGGAATTGATTTTAGAAGAATTGAATTTCCGGTCTAGATTCATTAAAATGAAGCCGTTTATTGTGCTAAAAGTAAAAAAGTAGCTCCCTTTATAGTAAAGGTTACTTAGCATTAATCCAGTAGTTGCCTAGCTGCAAACCAAAAAAAAAGGAATATGAGGAAAACCACTAATACTATAAAATTAAATTAAAGCCATATAATGGATTTTATTTTGCTGCTCTAATAATGAGATTTAAATTCAGTTGCAATTAATCATTTGTTTTATTAAGAACTTAACACAAATATTCACGGATGTATTACATTATTATTATTCCCTAAAATAAATTTATCTTTGATACAGTATGCTCTTTGTTTGCATAATCAGTTCCAATTATACGGTATCATAAATCGTGAATTTTAGAGACAACGTTCTGCGACCATTATTGCTTTGCAGGTAACATTAAATGTATAAATCATACGAATCACCTCAGTGGTTACACTTTGAATTATTGCATTTGTAATTACTTTTTTTATAAACCATGACCTGAAATAGTTCCAAGAGAATAAAAAAATGTAAAAATACACTTTTCAACGTATTAGGAACGAAGGGTATCGGTGTTTTCGCTAATGACCGATTTCAGTAAAATTTTTACCACTTATATAGATTATAAATAAAAAATACACTTCATAAAATTTTGGACTTTAAAACGCCCGGGAACAATGATTTTTTTAATTTTCCAATTGCTCGATTCTACAAAATTACAATGCAATATAAATTGTAATTACTTCTGCACTACAAAATGTGTTGCCTATCTACTTACCTGCCCAGGCCCGTGTGCACCGTACAAATCATTGGTTGAATAATTAACGGTTGGCGTCTTACAACAATTTTCTGACATTTTATAGTAATCCTATTCGAGAACCAACCCTGTAGCCACTACACTATTTGTGGTATTCTGTGAGTATAGCCACTACACCACATTTATAGAGTTTTATTTAATTTCTAAAAAGTGGCAAGTGAACGTGTGGTGGTACATTTGTCGAAATGAGAAAGAGTTTGACACTCATTAGAGAACTGAAATACAGAGAGGGCAGGTAATATGATATAATAACAAAAACCAACCTATAACTGGCAATTTAAGATGTTTTCAACTCACCCACCTTGTATCTGAAGAAATACAATACAGCTATAGAACTTTTAATCCGATTATGTAGGTATTTTGAGTGGAAATGACTGACCAGTATCGTAGAGTATATGATTATAACATTATAGTAGGGGAGCCCACGATGCTAAATCGGGATTTACTCGAGCGTCATAGAGACCTATTGGGTTGAGAAGCTTAGGTGATAAAAAAAAAGTGCTATATAAGTTACAACTTTTCATCGATTGGGGGAGCGGCTATAGATTTTCAAAAATGTAAAAAAAAACTGTTGTATGGACATACTCGAGCGCGTCATATATTGATATCACGTATGTCCTGCATATTTTTAAAAATGTACGTGTGTTAATCTGACGGTTTTCATGATGGTGGTGGTCGTACGTAAGGGTTGAAAATGGAAAAAAAATATTTTTTTTTCAAGCGCGTCAGTTTTTTTGATGGGAGGTTAAATGAACCTAAAAAAAAACTGTTACATAATAATCTGACAGTTTTGACAGTGTGACGCAGACTCGCGACCGTTATTAGAATTTCCAAAAAAAAATCGCCATTTTGAAATACTCAAGCGCGTCAGATTAAGATATATATATGGTTCATTTTTATGACCTAGACGGTGCAGTATCATAATCTGACGATTATCTAGAGGGATTCGCCTATTGTGACAATTTAATTTTTTTTTCTAATTATTAAACTTAATTAATTAAAAAGCTTAGGAAATAGTTTAAGCCCATAAATTGAATTTAATACTTGACACGTTTTTTTTAATATTTCGGTTCTATTGAGTATTATAAAACAATCAGACCAGGAAGACCTATTAAAAGATATTCGGAGCTTCCGGTATACTCCAGACGGTGAGATTCTTTAAAAAAATAAGCTTTACGGATCCATGGACGGTTATTCCTCAACGGAAAAATGTTAAAATTAATGCCCACTCCTGGGAACACCTGGGATTAATTTGATCATTAACAAGGTTTTAGATTTATGTATGTATGTATGTATGTATGTATGTATTTATGTATGTATGTATGTATGTATGAATTAGGGGTGATAAGTACACTGCGACCTATAGGATCTATTGTGTCCCCCTTTACTTGCCAAGTTCTGATGTTTTCTCAGATTTATAGCTGCTCTTCGAGTCCTATTTTCATGAGTAAGTTTAGGACACCGTCGGGTTTCAAATCAGGTAGATCAACCTCTTCTATTTCATGTGCTCCTAGGTATCTGGCCCTAGAATTCTTCAAGGCAGGGCATTCTGAGAGTATGTGTATTGAGTTTTCATCCTCTTCCTCACAGAATCTGCACTTTGCTTCATCTGCTAACCCTAGTTTCTTCATGTGGCTTTTTAACCGGCAATGCCCGATTAGTATTCCCGTTAAAATTCGGAGCCTTTTTTACTGAGGTTGAGGCAGCTAAGAGATCTCTTCTGGTCATAGTTCCCCAGTAGTACCTTGGATTGCTTCAGTCCTTCCAGCTGATTCCAGTACTTGGATTTTTCCTTCTCCATTTCTTCCCTTAGTTTTCCTAAGATTACTCTACTGCTGATCCGACAGGATGGTTCTGGTCCCAAGTGTGGGGTTTCAGCTTGTCTGCTGTTTCGTTCCCCTCTATTCCTATGTGTCCTGGGACCCATAGGGGGGGGGCAACGTTTTAGGTGAGGATATTATTTTTGAAATTGTATTGGAAATATTTTCATAACATGTAATGTTTTTATAATTTTTAATTTCTTTAGTTGTAGTCATATTTTCTTTTAATTCTGATAATCTTTTTTTTATTAAATGCAATCTGAGTTATTTTTGTTAATAAGTATTAAAAAGGCTCTATCAGTGATAAATATTGTTATGGTCACTGGCTTTATGCATTATGGAATTATAAGCTGCTAATTTAAGTATTTTTGGAGGATATAAATTATACGGTGTGGTATCTATATCTAATATTTTTTAATTTTTAAATATAGAAAATTAATTAAATTATTTTATTCAACTTCTAAAGTAAGATTAATGTTAGGGTTTAAGGTATTAATATAACTAAAATATATATAATTGTCGTTCACTACATACAAAGCCAGCTAAATAAAATATTGTTGGCATAACTGAAATTAAATATTTTGGCTTCTAAATTATTCATAAAAATATTTGATAAAATATGAGATATAAGACTTCCTTTCATTTTGAATATCATTTGTTGTCAAAAGTAAAATAATATTGTAACGGGTGACAGATGTGTGACGGATGAATGTGACGGATGATTGTGACAGATGCGCGAGAGGAATGCATGTGTTTTGATGTAGCTGCTTGCCATAAAGGGTAGAGTCCGTGAATGAGGAAGAAGGTTTTGACAGGAACTCGACATGATTTATAATTATTTTAGGTTGGTAGTTATTCGCGAACATTCTAGTAATATTTGGATTTTAGTAAATAGTTATTTCTAGAAAAATCGAGATGTCAAGTATTTTGATATATAAAGCGGGTCATTCGCGGTAGTAGAGTTAGTGTTCGTTCAGCTTTTGTGAAGTTTAAAAGTCAAAAGTGACAGTTAGTAATTTGTAACCAGCTGAATTCTTGTATTCTTACAATTTGTAAATAAATTGTGTTAAAAGTCCTCACAAGTGTTTCAAATTGGTGTCAGGTGTGGGGTGAAGAAGCAAGAATGCCTGGAAAGAAGTTACGTGAACTGTTGGTGGCTGAGCTCAGAAGAGAGTTGGAAGAATTGGATTTGGATACCACCGGAGGCAAAACTATTTTAATCAATAGATTACGTGAGTACTATTTAAGTATAAATATTGACCCTGACTCGGTGGAATTCGAAGATCGTATGCACAAAGCAATGTCCGAGCTGCTCAGTCAGATAAAGGGTCAACAAGAAGAGCTTGCCAGTAGAATTACGAGCCAGCAAGAAGACCAAGCACAACAATTAGCCGAGCTTGCGTCTAGAATTTCCAGTCAACAAGAAGAGCTGAAAGATCAAATGAAGAGCCAGCAAGAGGAGCAGATGAAGAAACAAGAAGAACTGGTCCATCAAATGCGTGAAGAGTTGTCAAGCTTTGTTTCACAATAAATATCCACCTTAAGAAATGAACAATCCCAGCAAATATCGACTCTACGTTGTGAGCAATCCCAGCAAGTAGCCGAACTACGCAATGAAGATACCAAAATGAATGCGATGATTCAACAACTTCAGAAAGAAATAGAGGTCCTTCGGCAAGATCGCTACGTCCACCGTGGCGAGGGAGATGCGGAAAGAATGGAAACCTTCAGCGTGGATGTCGAACGACGGGGAAGCGGAGACACTACACAGATGCGATCAACGATGAAACCCCCTATCTTCGATGGAACAACTTCGTGGTCCAACTACGTTAAGCAATTCGACGCGGCGGCCAGGGCGAACGGATGGTCATCCAGAGAAAAGGCAATATCTCTAACCATAGCGTTGCGAGGCGATGCTTTGAATGTCTTGCATTCCCTTAAGCCCGACGAAGCTGACAACTTCGAGCTACTAGTACATCGCCTGGAGATGAGGTATGGTCAGACCCACCTACAACCCGTGTACCGAACACAGCTGAAGAACCGTAAACAGAAGAGTGGAGAGTCAATCCAGGAGTTCGAGGCGGAGGTAGCTAGAATGGTTCGATTTGCTTATCCGACAGCAGCAGAAGAGTTCCTGGAGTGTCTAGCAGTCCAAACCTTTACCGATGGCCTTAGGGACCCGGAGTTACAAAGAGCTGTGCGGTTAGCCCGACCAAAAGACCTTGTCGACGCGTTAACCATTGCACTTGAATTCGAAGCGGCAACGGAAGCATCACGGGGAGTTGCACGAATAAGGGAGATGACTGCTGATGGCGTCGATGGATTAGTGGAAAGGCTATTACCCACAAGGAGACGGCGACCTATACGATGTTGGAATTGTGGAGAACTAGGGCACGTGAAAAACTCATGTCCACGCAAGGAGACGTCTTCTGCGACAATGACCCCAAACCATTGCAAAGCCCTTCCTACGGTCAAGATAGCAATATTAAAACACCAAGCAGGCAGCTTATACGTCGAAGCCCTGATTGACAGAAAGAGATACAACATGCTGGTGGATACTGGAGCTACAAAAACTGTGGTACGGCCGACAGTTGTCGTAGCTAGGAAGATGTCGCCCACCAGTTGGAGACTGCGCACCGCTACTGGGGAACCTGCCAAAGTCTACGGAGAGGTTAACGTGTCTCTACAGTTTGGTTCAACTTGTCTTTCTCATTCGATATTGGTGGCTGATATCGATGAAGATGCTATCCTGGGTATGGACGTAATGCACAACTGTTGTTTCCGCTTGGATTTGGGACGGCGGATACTTCATACGGAAAAGGAAGAATTGCTTCTACATCGAAAACATGAAGCTATCGCCCCGTTGAAACTATCTGACGACATCGAGCTTCCAGCGACATGCGAATGTGTTGTAACAGCACGACTAGAGGAGGTAGAGCCGGATGGAACCCCAGCTATGGTAGAACCCAAGAACCATGATCAGATATTGGGAAGAGGACTTCTGGTCGGAAAAGCTCTTGTTAGATCAGCCAAAGAGGTACCAATCCGAATAATTAACATGAATGATCATCCAGTTCTTCTGCGAAAGAACACCGAAATCGGAACTTTGGAACCGGTAACGGCCGTGATTCACCAGGGAGGAGCCTTTGAATCAGACAGAACCAACGACATAGAACAATTAATGACTAGGTTAGACCCATCTTTGTCAAAAATAGAAAAGAAGCAGGTAAGAGATTTAATTTACCGCTATAAACCTGTCTTCGGTTCTGGAAGTAAACTGGGAAGGACCGACATAGTCAAGCACAAGATTGAGACTGGCGATGCACGTCCGATTCGTCAGGTACCCCGACGATTGCCTCAAGTTAAAAAGGAAGAAGCGGACAAGGCCCTCCAAGAAATGATTCGGGATGGAATAGTTGAACCTTCCAATAGTCCGTGGGCTTCTCCCGTTGTATTGGTAAGGAAAAGAGACGGATCAATGCGGTTCTGCGTTGACTATAGGAAGTTGAATGAGGTTACGAAGAAGGATAGTTGTCCCCTTCCGAGGATTGACGATGCCCTCGACGCCTTGGGTGGATATACCCTTTTCTCTACGTTAGACTTAAAGAGCGGATACTGGCAGGTTGAAATGGATCCTTCTGATAAAGAGAAGACCGCCTTCACTAGTGGATCAGGTTTGTGGCAATTTACCGTCCTTCCATTTGGCTTATGCAATGCTCCTGCTACCTTTGAAAGGCTGATGGAAACTATTCTTCGAGGATTATCCTGGGAATCTTGTTTGGTCTACTTAGATGACATCATTATAATGGGTAAGGATTTTAAGGAACATTTGGCTAACCTAGAAGAAGTTTTTCGACGACTGAAAAAGGCCAATCTAACATTGAATGTTAAGAAATGTAACTTGCTCCAGAGACAGGTCAGTTATTTGGGACATGTTGTAAGCAAACATGGCGTTACTGTAGACCCCGCCAAGATTCAAGCCGTTCAAGAGTGGCCGGTCCCTTCTGATAAGCATCAACTTCGCAGCTTCCTGGGTCTTTGCTCATATTACCGACGATTTGTTAGAAATTTTGGAGACATCGCCAAGCCCTTAACAAGACTAACTGAGCAAGATAAGACTTTTTGTTGGAGTGAAGAATGCCAAAAGGCCTTTGAATTTTTAAAGAAAGAATTGACTTCGGCCCCTGTTCTCGCTTATCCTCGTCCTGACGGCAGACTTATTCTGGATACTGACGCTAGCAATGTGGGAATCGGAGCTATACTTTCACAACTTCAAGACGGAAAAGAAAGAGTTCTAGGATATTTTAGCAAGACATTATCAAAATCCGAAAGAAACTATTGTGTAACGAGACGTGAACTCCTCGCAGTTGTGAAGTCTGTGGAACATTTCTACAAATACTTATATGGCAAAAGATTCCTAATTAGAACAGACCATGCCAGTTTAAAGTGGCTACTGAGCTTTAGAAATCCAGAGGGGCAGATAGCAAGATGGTTGGAAAAACTCCAGGAATACGATTTTGAAATCGAACATAGACCTGGAACTAAGCACCGTAACGCCGATGCACTTTCTCGAAGGCCATGCCCACCTAATTGCACAAATTGCAGTCGACTCGAACAAAACGAGAAGCTCGCTCTAATAAAAGTGGTGCCAGACGACTTGTGCTCCAGAATGAAGGTGGAACAAAACAACGATCACGTTATTAGGAAGATCCTGGAATGGAAAAGAACGGGTCAGCGTCCCCTATGGCGAGAGGTATCATCGTACTCTCCGGTCTTAAAATCCTATTGGGCCCAATGGAATTATTTGACTTTAGACGGAGGGCTCCTTAAAAGGATAGTTGAAAACCCTGACGGCTCAGAAATCAAGAAGCAAATTGTGGTCCCAAGAAGTACGGTGCCGGAAATTTTAAAACAACTTCATGATGACATATCTGGAGGACACCTAGGTATTACAAAGACGCTGCAAAAAGTCCGGGATAGATTTTATTGGGTTAATTGCTCCAACGATGTTAAAGATTGGTGCCGCAAATGCACGACGTGTGCTACTAGCAATGGACCTAATCGTAAACCTAAAGCAGAGATGCAGCAATACCTTGTCGGAAGTCCATTCGAAAGAATCGCCGTAGATGTGTTGGGGCCACTACCAACCAGTGAGGTCGGAAATAAATACATCTTCGTTGTGATGGATTATTTTTCTAAATGGGTGGAAGCCTACCCTGTTCCCAACCAAGAAGCCCCTACCTTGGCCGATATTCTGGTCAACGAGTTCATTAGCCGTTTTGGGGTACCGTTGGAGCTGCACGCAGATCAGGGAAGAAATTTTGAAAGTAAGCTATTTCAAGAAGTCTGCAAACGATTAGGTATCCATAAAACTAGAACTACAGCGATGCATCCACAGTCTGATGGAATGGTTGAACGAATGAACCGAACCATTGCAAATTATTTATCGAAAGTGGTCTCAGAACATCAGAAAGATTGGGATAAACATATTCCGCTATTTTTAATGGCTATCCGATCGGCTGTCAACGAATCTACGGGTCAGACACCTGCGAAAGTCCTCTTTGGTAGGGAAACTAGATTACCTTGCGATTTGATATATGGGAGCAAGCCTGGTGAAATAGCAACCGGTGAAGGATACGTCGGAGATCTTCAGAAGAAGATCGAAAATATTCATGAACTGGTGCGCCACAAACTACAACTCTCCAGTGACCGGATGAAAAGGTACTACGACTCACGAGCAACAGGAAACACTTATGAACCTGGGGAATTGGTCTGGCTCTATAATCCTCGACGGAAACGGGGTGTGTGTCCGAAACTTCAAAAGAAGTGGGAAGGTCCATATTTGATTAAAAAGAGAATCAATGATGTGATCTATCGGATTGTTAGAGTTCCCAAAGGAAAACCCGTCGTAGTCCATCATGATAGGTTGGCGTTATATCAGGGTGACCACAGTAGGGAGGTACAGCAACTTCGGGTAGAGGGTTCGACCAGTTCCGAAGATGACCCTGAAGTCTACTCCGGGGAGTTATCACATTCCGGGAGGAATGAATCTAACTCGACATGATTTATAATTATTTTAGGTTGGTAGTTATTCGCGAACATTCTAGTAATATTTGGATTTTAGTAAATAGTTATTTCTAGAAAAATCGAGATGTCAAGTATTTTGATATATAAAGCGGGTCATTCGCGGTAGTAGAGTTAGTGTTCGTTCAGCTTTTGTGAAGTTTAAAAGTCAAAAGTGACAGTTAGTAATTTGTAACCAGCTGAATTCTTGTATTCTTACAATTTGTAAATAAATTGTGTTAAAAGTCCTCACAAGTGTTTCAAATTCCTCTCGCGCATCTGTCACAATCATCCGTCACATTCATCCGTCACACATCTGTCACCCGTTACAATATGTAATAATACATTAAATAGATCAATTATATCTAATATTATACTTGGATGTATATTTTTTTATTTAATAGCTTTTTAAATGAACTATACATTCTTTAGAAGGAATTTCGGAAAATATAATATTAGTATTATTTTATAAATTCATTTTTTTATCAAATGAGGACTAATTGGTTTTTTGTAATTTCAATATAATCCTGTACATAGATGATTCTGATTTGCTAGATTTTTAATAGAAATTTTGAATTATTTACATGTTCTCTTATTTGACTAAAAAATTACCTGAGTGGGATCTATTTTTAATATTTGAACATTATAAAATTTACATTTTAAACTTATTTTTTTTTAAATAGCTGTTAAGTAGCTCTTGTCCGATTTTGTAGTAAGTTATTTAAATAATTTTAATACTACAGAAGCTCTAAAAGGACACAGATTGTATATTAATGACGACATGACCAAGAAAGAAGAATTTTCAAAGCAGTTAGAGAAAAGGGCAAAGAACTGAGAAGTAAAGGAGAGAATGTAAAAATAGGAAACAAAAAACTAACGGAAGATGGAAAAATTTGGAGATGGAAATAGGAAGAAATATTTACCGAAGACCCGGCACAAAGTGTAACTGTAAAAAACAAGGGTCAATAGATAAAACAAAACTCGGCAAAAATCTGAAACGACACTAGCAACGGGAAAGGAAATAGAGAAGAAAGAAAAAAGGAAAAAATCAAATTAAATTAGAATAAAGAAGTTCAGAATTAGTGGGAATATAAGGATATAATAGGAATAAACGAGGAGGGAGCCCTGAGAAATCTCGTAAATCTATGTAAGAAATAAAAAATATATATACCTAGTAGTACTTCAGGAAACGAAATAACTAGGAACAAATATTAAAGAGGTAAATTATTATATATTTTTCAATAGTGGAGGGGAAAATAGAGTGTTAGGTGCAGGCTTTATTTTAAATAAAAAAATTAAAAATGCAGCCATAGATTTTAAAGCTGTTTCATGAAGAATTTGCTACCTAATACTAAGAAAATAAGTATACTGAATTTTCATGCACCAACAGAAGAAAAAAACTCGGAAGGAAAAAGCAGGATTTTATAATAAAATGGATGTCGAATACGATAAAATACCAAAATATAACCTCAAAATGGTATATGGAGAAACAATAGGAAAACACAGTAAGCACAAAGAAACTGGAAATAATGAAAAATATCTTATAAATTTTGCAAAAGAGAAAAATTTAATTATTGTAACAGGAAAGAAACATACAAAGGAAATGTATTAGAAATATTAGAACTTATAGAGGACCTGATGCAGATTGCGACCACTTTTTAGTAGTTGCAAAATTTTAGTAGTAGATTCAGTACAATAAATTTCTTTTCGTTAAATCCATTATTTCTCATTCAACTTCTTTTAAAATTTAATTACTTCACACACTGTGAAATTTAATAAGTATAAATAAATAATTTATTACCGTTTATTTTTTGTTTTCATTTTTTTCCAAAACTATTATTTTTTTCTTGTTAAATGATATCAATACTTAATAAAGTAAGTTTTTCAACTGAAATATTAAACCAAGTTTCCCCTATCAATAAAAAGTTTTTGTGTCACCTGATTTTATTCTTTCTATCCCGATAAATCTTTGGAAAAATTTAAGCGCCCTACGCTTTCAATCCCATTAATAATATCACTTTAAGAATTTTCTCTTTTTTTGTTTGTTGACTTCTTTATTTTTTACTAATTTAATTTAGTTATTATTTAAAATTACCAAATAGTGGAATATATTTGTATTTTTTATATGTCCATAATTTGCATTATATTTTTAAAATTCCTTGGTATAACTTTTGGATAGAATTTAATAACAGTTCTGAATGGAAACTTCAAACAATTCATGCAAAAAATGTAATTTTTTTAATAATAAATCCAAACAGCACTCTTATTTATTATATAAAAGGCAATTTAACAACTGTAAAAGCTAGGTATTGTGAAACGATTTTTTTTAATAACTCAAAAATATACTGACAATTTTAGAAACAAAATTAGATTATAACAATAAATTCTCGATTATAAAATGCATATTACATTTGGGAGAAAAAGCTATGTGAAACATAATAAAGTATTGCATAATTCATAAACTTATTTCTTATGCGAACAGTTTTAACAACAGAAAAATAAAGTAGGTACTTTGTATTTACATATTTTAATTATTTTTTAAATATTTTTATTACTTACGTTTTAATTTAAGGAAGTTCCCTTCTTATCTTATAGCTATTTCAGTCATATGCACGTTAAATATAAAATAAGAGAATCTAGTTATGAATTGATTGGCGCAAACAAATAGTATTAATTGAACAAGAGGAAAAACAATACCAGAAAAAAGTGTAGTGAAACTAGGTGTACCACAGGGTAGCATGATGGTTTCTTTGTTGTTAATGACCTAGCAATAGAAATTGCAGGAAAAGATAATATTCATATTGTAAATTATGCAGATGACACAAACTTATTAATGGTTGGAAACTCAGTAAATGCCATCTTAGATATAACTACGAAATATATAGAAAGAGCGCAGATATGGTTACTTAAAAATAGACTTATTCTAAACAATGCGAAAATGGAATATAACTGTGGTTTAGGACACGAAATTTCTTAGTATACACATTGATAAACAGCTAGACTTCGAAGTTCACATTAATGAGATTAGAAAAAAAAGTTCAATGTGTTATTCACTTAGAGTTACTGCAAAGTACCTAGAAAATGAGGCTAGACGAACTATATATTATATATACATAAAACTGTTTTTTTCAAATCATCATTTTCCTACAACGTTGTCCATATTTACAATTCTTTACCTGATACAATTAAATCACTATATTTAATTAACTTTAAAAAAAGATTAAAAACACTGATTTTAGATAATAGTTTGGCTTCTCAATTGTGATATTTTGGCATGATTCTTCGGGTACTAAGATTAATTTGGTTTATAAATACATTAAATTTAATATTAGAGTTATAGTTATAGAGCATAGTTAGTAATATAGGAAATTTAATTTATGTATTTGTATAAATTATTTATGGTTAAGTGGAAGAACGCTACTCGTTCATTAAGATCTCTTGATGAAAGAGAGCGAACTTTGCCTTTTGCTCTGCAGTTAATGATATTATGTATTACAGCATACTGTTCTTTATTTGTATAATTTGTTTTAACTGTATCAATAAAAACAATATTATTATTATTATTATTATTATTATTATTATTATTATTATTATTATTATTATTATTATTATTATTATTATTATTATTATTATTATTATTATTATTATTATTATTATTATTATTATTATTATTATTATTATTATTATTATTATTATTATTATTATTATTATTATTATTATTATTATTATTATTATTATTATTATTTCGCAAACTTCCACTCAGTTATGAGATTTGATATGTTCTGGAGAGGTAGCAGCTCAGCTGAGCAACTCTTGATCTTACAAATAAAAGCAATAAGGATATTATGAAGAAAAATAGAGAAGAATTGTATATTTATTATTGTCTTATAATTTTATATAAACACCGAGAGTTGTTTGAGAAGCATAAAATAAAACATAACTTACACACACGTAATATAAATATAAATTACAAAATACCTTATTATAGACTGTCTTCTACAGAAAAATTGGTAAAGTAGGCTTGTATCAATTTTTTTAATAAGTAGTGTCAGCTTCTTGTTTATCCAGCTGCCCTCTCTAGTCTTTTCTGCCAAATCCACCACTCTACCTAGCGCAGAGATACACGATTTCTCCTACGTGAACCCATACTGGTTTTCTCTAAAACCTTCATTTCTCCTTACGTCTTCCTCAATCCTTACCTTTATTTTTCTTTCCATCACCTTACCCATACCACACAGCAGACTGATGGGCCTGTAGTTCCCTTTCCGCTTTCCTTTACTACCCGCCTTCTTCACAAGTATCACTTTGGCCACCTTCCATACCTCCGGGAATTCTTCCTCCCTCAGTACCTTGTTGAAAAGCTCCCAGAAATACTCCCCATTCTCCTCCAGTAACCTCTTTATTACATCTCCTTTTAAGCCATCCACTCCAGGGGCTTTCCTGACCCTCCTCCTCTACCTCCCACTTCTCTACCGACCTTATTCCCCTTATTTTACCTGCCACACTACAATCCTGCACTTCCCGATTAATGTCCTCTCCTCTTCCTTCTTCAATCGTGAACAGTTTTTCTATAATCTCCTTTTCCCACTTTTCTTCCAGCACCACATTTCTGCTTCCTTCCATCCTTTCTACAGCTATTTCATATGCCTTACCCCACGGATTGTTTTCCAGCTCCCCAAGTAACTTCTCCCACTTTTTTCTCTTCTCCCTTTCCAGGTAACTTAATGTAATTCTTTTTAATAGAAACTGTCAAAATCCATACCAGGGCTTACTTTTGATTTTTTAAAATCACAGTTTGAAGATTTCTTACAATTTTACAAATTATTTTAATTATGCAAGAAGTTTTAACCCAGTTCTCAATACCAATCTCTTGGGTTGCAACATATTTGTTATAACTTGGGTTGCTAAATATTTCTTTTCTTAAGCCTTAGTATACATAAATATATGTAACATGTTGTATTGTAGTGAAAAATATAGAAATCAGTTGACCCCAAGGTCCCAGGCTCGATTATTAGCCATGTAAAAGTTATTTTTTTTATTTTGACGTAAGAGTGCGGGAATAGCGCTGAATAATATTCAACACACAGTTAAGTACATGTAAATGAAATTTAAAATTTCTAGTAAATAGTAAGATTGGTTCTCTGGTACTAGAGGTAATTTATTTGGCGTGATGGTCTGTAATTTTATTGACGTTGATCCCGATGTAAGAAGGAAGCCAAATGAATAAGAATGTTTGGTCGCGTGCAATTAGGGTCTGATATATAAAGTGTATATTTTGTATAATTGGGTGTAAAAACTATTGATTGGGTGGATCGAGAAGAAGGAATCTGAGAGCATGTGGCAATTTGTTTGTAATTGGTATTTAGTTTGAAATCTAGAAGAATGCTATTCAGCTCTCCTATGTAGATACGGCCTATTGGAGATAAATGTTACAATTCTATTCTATATTTAGTTCAGTGTCGCTATCGCTATCCTCATCTAAATTAATTATAATTGGCACAATTGATTTTACAGAAAGGTACCAGTTTTCAACATTTATAACATGACTAACAGAACTTTTCCAACTCTCGGTAGGAATATCATTCATACAGTTCCTAATTAATTCTACCGCACTACCACTTAAAGTCGGAGAATTATTTTTTTTCCGCGCACACTCGATTTAAGTTGGTGTCACATAAGCTCTATGGTATTGAACACGCAGTAGTAGGAAGGTAGTCGTAACACTGTATGTTCCAATTCTTCTGCAATTGTATCACAAACATACGTTTTTTTTTTAAGAAAATAACTGCAGCAGTTGTAAAACTTCTTTTTTGTATAATTTTCCTTAATATCTATCATATGTTACCCAGAAAGTTCTTAATCTCCAATTTCGTATTCTTTGAGCCAGGAATTTTTTTCAACTGTCTACTATGATAGCTTCCGTTGTCCATTACTATAACGCTGTTTGGCGGAATGTTGGTTAACAGACAATTTTTAAAATAATCTTCAAAACTCTTTTCTGTCGTATCTTCGTGATAATCAAAACAAGAGCCCTTAATATTTTTGGCAGAAAACCACATAGCGTTTGGGATCCAACCATTTTCTGATCCTGCGTGTAATATTGTAATTCTCTTCCCGTTATTTGATGGTGCTTTTGTTTTACACTTATCAGAGGAATCAGACCATCCTTTGGAATGGGTGTCATGCGTGTCAAACCACGTCTCGTTGAGGTACAGTATTGGCCGATTTTCAGACCGGTATTTTCTTGTTGACGTTATATATTCAGAACCCCAGTTTATTAAACGTTTGGATTTCATTATTATTTGTCTCTTGTCAATTTTGCGATATTTAAAGCCCATTGCAGACAAAGCTCGCCAAAGAGTAGTGAGGCCACAGTTGATGTGAGTTTCGTCATTCAAGAGCCGCTGTTTCAGATTTTTGATTGTAGGGACATACTGCTCATCGTACATAGTGTAAATTTTTCGCCTTATAAAATCTTTTTCCCAGTCGTCCAGACTTTTTGTGATACCGGACTCTTTACGCTTTTTTCTTGATTCCATGGAATTTTCAACAATTCGTCTAACTGAAGTAAGAGGCACCTTCGTCAAATTACTGGTTACTCTTGCTGAAGTAAGGAACTATACACATTTTTTATAATGATTTTCTCGTCACAAGATGAGTGATTCTTCTTTAACGAACCACTGGAAGAAGCACTATTACTTTTTATCCACGGACGCCACATACTGCCTATTCTGTACGTTGGGGTATAAAATCTTAGCTATTAATGTCTGTAATAACAAATAAATGTGATAAAATTATTGCCTGCCGTAACACAAGTGAACACTTCCAATGAAATACAAATACTAAAATGAATAAGAAGTATAAGTTGTAATCCTCTACAATCCCTCTCTGAGAAACAAAATTACCTAAATCAGGTCCTTTTACATTTATGATGTGAATCTCGGATTTTACAACTTAAAAGTCTAATTGGTTTTATTATAATCCTTCAGTCAATACCATTTATTGTAAAAACTACTATAAATCAAAAACATGGCCCTACAAAAAAGTAATACTTTTTTGGACAAAAAATGATCAACTAATTACTAATTACCTCTGAAATGTGTCGGATACGAATATTCTCGACATAAATTCTATATTGCCTCTTTCACTAGCTGTTTTATTACCTATGGATAGTTGGAAGCGAAGTTTCAGGATCAGATAGTACTCGATAAGATCTTCAAAATGAAGTATCGCAATACCTCTCGTTCCTATTCAAAATCAAAGGGTTGTGTTCACTCTCGGTAGGGAATTAAAGTTACGGGGATGCAAAGAGCGAAAAAGTAGTTCCCCTCGAATCAGAAACTTACGGGTCTGAGCGATTTTCCACATTTTCATTTTAAAATCGGAAAATCGAGGTGTTCAGTTTTCGTTGAACCACCTTGTATTTAATTACAAACATACATTCGAAAATATAGAGATTTTTACATAAAGACATAATTATTTATTGAATTGTTTTGAATAAATAATAATCGATTTATGTTGCTTAGGTGTTTAATATTGAGCATTTATTTAGCTTTTAAAAATACTAGTGCCTATAGGTACAAAATACTGTCTAAGTTAAATAAAAATGAATAATTAGTATAATAAGATGTGATCAAACGCTTTCGGAAGCGAAAGAGATTGTGAATTTCTTACATATATGGAGTAATTATTCCTTTAAGCATATTTCATATATGCTTTCATGGGATTTTGGTCGGAAATTTATGATGGCCATGGAAATACTACAATTCCCTAGTTGGTGAGCCAATCTGTGACCAGTCATGCGATATGTGGTGGAGGTACATTATCCTATATATGATGAGTTTTTACCAAAAGCGCTTTCAAATTGACAAACAATAGGATGTGTAAAATACAAATGAACTAACCGTTCAAAATATATTTTCTAGTATCCAAATATGGAAAAAAATCAACTTAAATTAAAATACAGAAAAACTAATATATTAATGTCACCTAAAACTGTCCAATAATAATACATACATAGTAACATTCTACATAGCAACAAAAAAATAAATATTCAATTTTAACATCCTCCCACCAGAAGTCTTGATCTTGATAAAAAAAGACTTGATCTGTATAGCCATATCTATCAACACTTTTAACTTCACGCCCATATCTGGTTTTTACGAAGTTCTTCGGTGTATGTATTACAGGTGACACATCATCTAACTCCTCTTCATTTGATTGTTTCTGTAGATCAGTTTTATTTTTTGGAATGTTATAATTATCTTGTAAATATTCATATTCGTCATTTTCAAATACTTCTAATGGATAGAGTCTCTGTACAGGTCTACTAAGAATTTCTTTGGATTACTTAACTTTTCCGACACGAATTTTTCTATCTTTTCCGTATATAACCTCTTGAATAATACCCAAAGGCCAATCGATTTTTTTAGAGTTTTCATTTACAATTAAAACAACTTCACCTTTAATTACTGATCTAGTACCTAATCTTTTTTAGAAAAAACTAATTGTCCTAAATATTCATTCCGAAATCTTTTCCTAATACACTTAATTAAATGTTGTTTTCGTTTCAAATGCTTTTTTAGGGAAATTGATTCAAAATTATCTAAATCAGAAACTTGATTTTCGGTTATATCTTGAATGAACATTGTTGTAGTTAATGGTAACAAATCTTTATTGCTGTCGTAAGTATAAGTTAAAGGTCTAGAATTAATTGTAGCTTTACATTCACAAATTACAGTAGATAACTCTTCATAATTTAAACTAGATTTACCTAGGAATTTTCTTAAAATTTGTTTTAAAATCCTAATAAGCCTGTCCCAAAATCCACCCCACCATGCAGCGGTAGGTGGACTAAATCTCCAATCAAACTTTTTAATAGAAGAATATTGACATATGTCATTCCAATCTAAAGAACTTAAGATGTTTTCACAACCCAAAAAATTAGTACCGTTATCTGAATATATTATAGAAGGACGACCTCGCCTTGCTATAAACCTTTTTAAACATTGCAAAAAACTTTCAGTTGAAGAACTTGACACAAGCTCTAAATAAACCTAGACTTTAAACTTTCAGTTGCCTTTGGGTAATTATCAAGTTGTGTCAAGTTGTTCAACTGAAAGTTTTTTGCAATTTTTAAGAAGGTTTATAGCAAGGCGAGGTCGTCCTTCTATAATATATTCAGATAACGGTACTAATTTTTTGGGTTGTGAAAACATTTTAAGTTCTTTAGATTGGAATGACATATGTCAATATTCTTCTATTAAAAAGATTAATTGATTAATTAAAGTGGATAACTTTCTACTAATTGACGAGCTGTAGACTTTGGCATCGTGTCTTGAATAAGATATTGGAACTTTTCTTTTAGAGCGATGTCCTCATCTTCATCAATTCGTTTAAACTGTGACCAAAATGTCAACCAATTCTTAATATCGCCGCCAAATTTCACAAATTCTATTTTGGGTAATTTTAAACTGGTTTTGCTACTTTTAACTGATTCTATGGTATCTAAATTTATAAACTGATCTACAGAAATTTTAATAAAATTATACTTGCGATTAATATCATCCATAATGTCTACTTCTTGTAAAATCGTTTCTTCGCTATTAGCTTCATCCAACATATAAGCTATTATCTTATTATGCAAATCAATCAATGAAGACAATTTCTTCTCCAAAGTTTCAAGATTAGATTTCAAAACTTTCTGATAAGGATTCTGTTGCTTCAAAACACCATCCGTCTCATCATAAATATTTTGGAATGACACACAAATAATTCCAAGATATTTCTTGGTTTTATCCATCTCAGGGGGACTCGCCAGGGCCTCCAAAAAATGTAAAATACAAATGAACTAACCGTTCAAAATATATTTTCTAGTATCCAAATATGGAATAAAACCAACTTAAATTAAAATACAGAAAAACTAATATATTAATGTCACATAGAACTGTCCAGAAAGAACAATAAATAACTGAACAGTTAAACTAATTAGTTAAACATTATTTATTCAAAAAATTCGCTTTAAAATTCAAAACACCTACTGGAACATCCAAAGTCACTTATACACACCAATGACATCTAGTAGATCAACAGTTTAAAGTAGTTAATGAACAAATAAATCTTGGAAGTTCTCCACTATTAAACTGTCTACTTTGATTGAGTCTTCATTAAATTTATAAAATTTATATTATATATATTATATATATATATATATATATATATATATATTATATTAATAGTAGTAGTATTATTATATATTATAATTATATTTATAAAATTTTTATACATAGATAAGACATTATTGTAGCATAAATATATTAAGTTATTGTAAAGATCAGCATGATATAGTTTTTTCCTGGTTTTTCTATATCATTGCACAGTTATACTGATCTTAGAGGGAAATACATCCAGGATAATCCCTTAGGGCTAATAACATCTAGGCTTTAATATTATGTCTTATTACTTCCTTGCTTGGTCTAGCCTTAACTCCTTATCAACATCAAGTACCTAGTTACAAACAAACAAAATGTAATTTCAATATGTCAATCTGACGATGCTAGTTATTAGCGAAACAGCTGTAATTGAATTTTAAAGCGAATTTTTCGAATAAATAGTGGAAGTTTAGTTGAACCGTTCGGTTATTTATTGTTCTTAGTAAGATGAACTTCCACAAAGTAAAGGTTACCACAATCAATTTAATAAAATATTTGTTATCATGGCTTATTAGTTTAGGAAGATGTGTAGTGTGAACAATTGCACAATTAAAATTTCAATTAAAAATTTTATTTGCATCAATTTTTTTTATTATAAAAATACCCCAAGAATTTTCCGGTGTGTCTAGATATTAACAACGTATGTTTTTTACAGTTAGACAAACAATTTTCCACATATTATTTTATATTTGTTTTCCGTTGATTAAATTTTACTAAGAAAACTGCCCCGATCCGCTCTCTTGGCTGTAACAGAATTTACTTTATTCTACTAATATTGACACTATACTTATATCCCTGGATACTTCACAAGTATGTGCACTTGGTACCTCGTTTATTTGAACGTCGATCTTAATATTGGGGTTAAGATTGTCTCTTCTACTGGCAGTCTATTGATTTATTCTCCACCCATGTTCTTCCCGATTAATATTCCTTTCAAGTATCCATTTGTTTTAGCGAAAATAACTGAATAGAAAATAAGTGTATTCTTAGTTAAATCTATTATTTCTCATACAATTCAAATTAATAGACACACTTTCGAATTTTATTTAGTAAAAATCTTATTAACAATTAAGAATATTAAACAAAGAAACTTTTAAACAAAACTTTCACTTTTAATACAGAAAATTAGCATTTTTAAATTCAATGACAGCTGTTTCAATAAACTATCAGCGTCTTATTAAAATATTGAGGTTACATTTTGTTTTTTCAAGGTAGCTTTTTGATGTAATCACACCATATAATTCACAAATCATTCTATAACACATAAATTAGTATCTCATAATTGTATCATATGAAGAGCATTTTCAATTCCAATAAACAAAATTAACTCTGTTAAAGAAATTGAGATCATTAAACAAACTGTTACATCTAATGACTATCCATTACATAAATTAATTAATAAGAACGAACAGAAAATCTCATAATAACTAATATTTCCTAAACAAAAAAAATAATAAAAATTACATATTGTGGAAATATTTTCAATACAATTTCAAAAATATCTTCTGAAACATCAGCATTAATATCATTTAAAACACAAAGTATTATTAGTACAAAATTGTTAAATGTAAAAACAAAATTACCCAAATTTAAAAAAATTTTGGTATTTACAAAATCAATTGTTCAAAAAATATTGAATACTTGAGAGCATAAAGATTACGACCAGATAAGTCAAGGTGTGCAAAACACCTACTTGAACACTCAGACTCACTTGCAAACATCAATGACATTTAGTTACTACACATTTGTGATAAAAATAAAAAATGTAGATTTCCTTAAACCATTCGAAATAAAAAGACATTTAGCAGATCAACAATTCAAAGTAGTTAATGAGCAAATAAATCTTGTAAGGTCTCTACTATTAAACTGTTTTGATTGAGTCTTCATTTTATAAATAGATAGGACGTAATTGTAACAGAAATATATTGAGTTATCGTAAAGATCAGCATGATATAGTTTTTTCCTGGTTTTTCTATATCATTGCACAGTTATCCTGATCTTAGAGAGAAATATATCCAGGATAATCCCTTAAGGGGGGGCTAAAGTTAATTCGTTGAAAAAAAGGCATGTTTTTATGAATTTTTTGTGAGGAACCAGTTGAAATTTCTTTATTAAATCCAATGATACATTGAAGTATCACATTTGAAGAATGTTCTGTAAAATTTTCACAAAAAAATATTAACAAATACGTTAATGGCAGCAAGCATTCCGACGTGCCTCGAAAAAAAGGAGAATATCGGTGGACATCATAACTTGGTGCCGGATCATTTGAAATCAAAAAATCAAAGTTCATTCGTTAGATAACAGTTTTCCCTAGGAGGTGACGTGGGGGTTTTTCGAAATTTAAATTTTTCACTTTTTTGGAGTACTTTGAAGGGAAAAACGCGATTTTTCGTGAAAACAGCCCCCTAATTTGTTATTGTAAAATAACAATTATCAAAAAATTTGAAAAAAACTTTTCGTCAGGGCCCCTTAAATGATGGACAGAAATAGTGTTCAAAATTTCAAAACGATCGGTGCAGTAGTTTTGAAGTTATAATGTCCACCGACTTTAAAAAAGTGACTTGTGGGAAAAACGCTTTAAAGTTTTGAACACTAAAAAATCTTGTATAAAACGTTTATAAACAAATTTTATCGGCTTACCTCACACTGAATCATCAATGCCAGGTCCATAAAGGATGTTGCTATCATCCATGATGTCTAAAGCATCTTTTTGCGCCTGTCTACGAAGAATCCTGCCTTCTTTGGTTTGTCTCTGAGCTTCCTGATCGGCTCGGCTTATACGTATGGAGTCAGTTGATCGCGCCCAGTCATGAGCACTTGGTCCACTACTAATTCCCATGCCTTCCATGAAGGTTAGTAAAGCAAAAGAACCTTCATTGAAGACACTGGCTGCCACATAAGCTGCAATTTTAACGATGACAGAGGTTCCACTCAAGTGCTTTGGTGAGATTTTCCAAATAAGTTGGTTCAAGTTTTCATTGTTGTTCTGCGTGAAGCATCTTTGCTCAGATATATAGTATATAGTATACAAATTATACAGTACAGGCATAAGGACGTTTGTACTTAAGTCGAAATTTCTATAAAAAGAACTGGGGGGAAAAAAAGTATAGTAGAAAGCTAAACATCTGCCAGGCAACAATAGAGCGCTCGAGTCGAGTAGGGATTAAAATCCAACAGGTATAAAAATATTCGTAACTTGATCAATTTTAATCCGATCCACTTGAAATTTTGGGACAGTATTCTTAAAGTATTAAGCATTCATTTAAAAAAATAAAAAAAAGCCAAAAAAAATTTTTAAATCCTTTCCCCCTCCCCTTAAGGCTTAAATTCTAGGCTTTAATACTGTTATGTATTATTTCTTCAATACTTGGTCTATTCTTAACATTACTCGCTAACTTGGAAATATAACTTCATGTGTCAATCTGACAATGATAGTTAAAGCTATTTTTTAAATAATTGTTGGAAGCTTAGATTTTCGTCTTTAAAGTCTGCTAAAACTTTTGAAAATTATAGGAATTAACATTTTCAATCCCATTCATACTTTTAAAATTAAATTCT
Organism: Ophraella communa; assembly: GCA_035357415.1. Classification (NCBI taxonomy): domain Eukaryota; kingdom Metazoa; phylum Arthropoda; class Insecta; order Coleoptera; family Chrysomelidae; genus Ophraella; species Ophraella communa. The sequence goes on from CM068979.1 coordinate 55,177,806, forward strand.
TTACTAATTTAATTTATAGTTATAATTTTTGACGACATAAACCAGCAGAATACATTTTAAGTTGTAAATTTGTATATATAAATAATTATTTTTTCAGCAATACTTGGTATAAGTGTTTGAACTAATTGCATTCCTTAAGAATGTAAATGCTTACATCTAATAACAGTACATCTTGCAAAAACTGTAAAAATGCTTAGTGACAAATCCAAACAATTAAACAATGCTTAAAGCTAGGTGTTATCCTTGAGTAATCATCAAGGTTGTTATGTAACAAGAACTTATTTTAATAATTCACAAATACTAACTTTTTTAGTAACAAAACTGAATTATAACTCAAAAAACTAAATAATATATACAAAGCTTTTATTTCCATTGCTCTCAGTTATGATGTACATTTGGGAATAAAAAAGCGATGGAAATCCTAATAAAGTATTACAAATTCTGTAACTTATTTGTTATGGTTTAGAAAAGCACACAAATATGTATTCACATATAATAAATGTAGTATTTCTACATATTTAGGATTATATCTACTTACAGGTAATGGATTTTCTAAAGATCTATGACCTTGGATAGATGGGTAGATCTATCTAGCACTGGATAGTTAAAGGAAAAACTGAAAAACTGAAAAAGTTCAACATATAATTTATCGTTGTGTATGACAGACCAGTGTTAAAAACAGAATGATTACGAATTTAATTGCAAAATATAATTTAAAAAATGAGATATTTTAGAAAAGAAAATTGAAATTGTGCGCATATATCTAATATAAAAGTATAAATAAAAATACCCAATAAATTTAGGTAAACATCTAATTTTAATTTAGTTTAGGAAGAAAAGTTTTAAAAAACACAATTTAAAACTTTAAAACACATATTTACTTTTATTTGAAACAAAAGATTAAGACAAGCTTTTTTGATGTCAATGTAACCTTATTTTGTGAAAAAACATTATAAATATACATAAAACCTAAATCTGCTTACCTTGTTAATTCCAGTACATAATAATAACTAATAACAAAAAATACTTTTTCGTGCAATCGCACGCGAAGTCAGTATTTCGCGTTCTCAGCACAGTCCGCGAAATTTAATTTCGCGGCCGTTACCCATAGCAACGGCCGCGAAACCAAACGTCACTTCCAAATTTGACATTTCTAAAATACTACAAAGACAACTGCTTGATGTCGATATTGTCTCGTATGTTCAGCATACACTTCAGCATGGAATAAATGCTCCATAAAGTTGAACTTTTTACAACATTTGATTTCTGCATCAAATAAGCCAATAAAATGTTTTCAGACATCGTCTTAACATTCTGTTTGTCACACCAATCTTTAAACTCGCCGTAACATTTTTCGTACTGCCGTTTAGATTTTTCGGGTATTAAAACGGAAAGCGCCGAATTTACAACGCTTTTGAGTTCCGGAGGAGTGGAAGGTACTGAAATATCGCTATCAGTATCAGACATTTTGCGTTTTGACAAGAACTGTCAAAATATATATTGAAACATATCATTTCCATAGCACACGGTGATATTGTTAAATGAATTGAAATGCTGTTGATTTTAGAGCAATAATATATTTATTTACAACTATCTATTTTAATAATTTTAACGATTGCACGAAAAATAGTGTGTATGCCATGGCCGCGAAACTTTTTAACGACCTCAAGATTATCTTGCCTCGGCCGCAAGCGGCCTCGGCGATAACTGTTCTTTCGGTACGTTAAAGAGGTATTTCGCGGCCTTAGCATACAAATAACTATTTCGTGCAATCGCACGCGAAGTCAGTATTTCGCGTTCTCAGCACAGTCCGCGAAATTTAATTTCGCGGCCGTTACCCATAGCAACGGCCGCGAAACCAAACGTCACTTCCAAATTTGACATTTCTAAAATACTACAAAGACAAGGATTATTTTTTATTGAATACCAACAAATACATAAGTTATATTATTTAGGATGAATATTTACATTAATTGTACAGTTTGTATTATTACTTATATTTACTCCAGAAGTTGAAGCAACTACATCTAGTGTTTCTGAATAATGGTTATTGCCTACATTCAAACCAGATACCATATCGCTATCAGTATCAGACATTTTGCGTTTTGACAAGAACTGTCAAAATATATATTGAAACATATCATTTCCATAGCACACGGTGATATTGTTAAATGAATTGAAATGCTGTTGATTTTAGAGCAATAATATATTTATTTACAACTATCTATTTTAATAATTTTAACGATTGCACGAAAAATAGTGTGTATGCCATGGCCGCGAAACTTTTTAACGACCTCAAGATTATCTTGCCTCGGCCGCAAGCGGCCTCGGCGATAACTGTTCTTTCGGTACGTTAAAGAGGTATTTCGCGGCCTTAGCATACAAATAACTATTTTGTATTAGGTAGGTTGTTAGTTATTATTTATATTCAATTTTAATATTTTTTTGTATAAGATAATGATGTTTCGCTTTGAGATCTTTATTTAGAGTAAAAAGGTATCAAATATCTACAATTTTTCCCAAAGACAGAAAGTGACAAAAAGATTTCTTTATTTTTGTTTTTAAATTTGGTGTATACAGGATGTTTAATTTTTAATTAAATTTTGGTAAATGTTGCTTAAATTGGCAGTATCCGATCTAAAGTTTACTGCATTAGGGTGTTTTTAATATAGATCATTTCCTGTATTATTCCTTTATAATAATTGCTTTCATTTACCAGGATTTCTGTATTTTCGAAATCAAAACTATGTTTTGGTGAGCGTGCTGCGATAGTGCAGTTTGATGTTCATTGGTGTGTCTTAAACTGTTTTTATGCTCATGTATTATTTTTTTAATTAGTGTTTTGGTTGTCCTATATATATTTTTTCATATTCCAAACAAATTATTTTATGTCATTTTATGTCATTTTTGAATATTTTTGGTTTTAGGTTTGTAAAGATGGATTTTGAAAGATTCTAATTTTAATGTCTACTATACTGTTAAGTATTTAAAAATACAGCAAATAAATTTTTCAAAGTGCGAATTTAGTACCAATAAAATAATTTTAGCATTAAAAAACTTTAAAACACCTGAATTTAAAAAAAATGTTGAAATATTTTAAAACTGAAAATTTAAGAGTTTTACTTAAAAAAGACGTTTTATGGCACTGGGATCAACCTCAAGAAAATATCTTTAATTACTTAAAAAATATTTTAACTAAAATCCAAGCTTACAATAGGTATTATGATCGCAATAAACCAATTACATTATTAGTTGATGCATCAAAAAACGCTTTAGGAGGTGTTTCACTTCAAAATAATTCACCAGTTTACTTCCAAATATTATAGTAATAATGTAAACATAAAATATAACATGGCAGCATTTTTATCCTCTCAGATTATGTCACTAAACTAACAACAAAAACTTAAAATAATTAAACAAAAAAGAACCTAATTTTACTGCACTATTAAATGATTCTTTTCAAGAGCTGATAAAACCTTAACGAAGTACTTACTGCCAAAGAATGAAATCTAAGACCTGAAATTTTTAGAATGTTTAGTACAACTCATTTTATTCTTCATTGATATGACTCATACCTCTTTAGAAAATTCAATACTTTTACTTATATTGGTAAAAATATAAGTTATAAAAGTATTTTCCAGTATAGCTCTTTAATAATTGTTCTTTTATAATTTAATTTCGTCTGAAAAAGTAATTTATTTTAATCTCTTATGTTGGAGTATACAGCTGGAATAAACAAAAAACTCAAGATAAACAAAACTTAAAATATCAAAAGAAAAGAAAATCTGTACTTCAAAAACCGAAGATAAAGTGTGTAAATGTTCGGTAGCCAAGCGCTTTCGGCAGACAAGGCCATCATCAGGATTACCTCTTTTTATACTAAAAAAAATGTTTATAATACAAAAATATATTGTGTGTTGTTATGTTCTTTTCTGAATAGGTTTTATCTATTTGACGAGGTAACTTGTAAGCCGAAAGCACTTATTTATTGATTTTAATAATCATTTATACAGAATAATAAAAAACTCTTCGTTTCAACGTAACTTCCAAGTTTATTTGAAAAAATATGTTTTAAATCACAATGACGGCCGTTTCGCTATGAAGCATCGTCATTGTGATTTAAAACATAGTTTTTCAAATAAACTTGGAAGTTACGTTGAAACGAAGAGTTTTTTATTATTTTAAATAAGATGGACTTCCAAAAAGTAAGAGTTAGTACAATAAATTTAATCATTTATACACTTTACCTTCGGATTTTGAGGTTTTTTTTTCTTTTAATAGTGTGTACAAAGTCTACAGTGTTCCGATTTAAAAGTACAAATACAAAAGTGAGTAAATATACAAGTGCAACACATAAACTTTTAGAAGCCAACAAAGTAAACATTTAAAAAATAATAGCAAAATTGCAAGAAAATAATAAATAGAAATGGAATAGGAGAATGTTAAAAAGGAGTTTAAGGTACCTACTCTTAGAAGAATATTTTTAAAAAAGATCTAATTACCTGAGCCGGATTGAATATGTTATTTTTAAATAAAAATAATAAGAATTTCGGTTAGTAGTTGTTGTTAATTTATTATTTGCACAGTTTATAAGAAACCAGTTATTGTTAGTAAATAATTCACTAAATAATACTTATCTCATAAATATCTTACAACGAAAAGCAAATAAGAATGTCTATCCACTGTCTTTATTCTCAAGTTGGCTTAAAAGTCTTAACTCTTGCTTTCTCTTGGCCCTCTCTAATTTTTTTTCAAACTCTTTTTGTTGGTCCGATGACTCGGGAGGATACATTTCTCTTTTAGTATTCACTACCCATTCTTCAAAAAATTGAGGTTGATTGAAATAGGAAAACATTATGACGGGAAAGGCAACGTATACTGCCATTCTAGCAACTTCTAATTGCCAATTTCCCATTTTATGCAACAGTTTAAAACGTTATAAATTAAAAATGTCAATTTTGACAAAATCTAACATAACTCTATGACTTTCTCTACTTGATTCACAATGGACTGGGAAAGTAGTGACGTAAGCGTCAAACCAACTGATTCCAAACAACTTTTTTTATGGTATGTTTTATAAGTGTTATTAACTATTATATTGTATTTTCTTGATTTTTGGGAGTTAATTACTGTTTTTTCATTGGTAAGTGTTCATTCATATGATTTACATATCACTAAAGTAGATAGACGAACAATTTCCGTAAAAATATTATAACATAACCTTCAAAGTTGTGCATTGTCATAAATTTTAAGAATACTTACATAAAAGGTACCTTATAAATCGAATTTGGAAAAATTTTGCTTATATGTATTTAATTATGATACTTCAGTTATATTTCAAAGTATAATAATAACAAAATACCTCAAACAAAAGTTATTTCTGGAGATTTATAATGTTGCCGTTTGGAATCATTTCGTTGACATTTCCCAGTTCAACAGCATAGAACACAAATTTTGACGTCACACTTTCCCAGTCCATTATTCAGTACTAGATTAAAAATGTTGCCAACTTTTGGACAAATTCCTTAAAATATATCTAGTTTATGTCATTCATTTGATGTGCTTTTTGTTATTTCTGTATCATTTCTTTGACGTGTCACTAAAACTAGCCTGTCATTTGAAAAATCAGGGTAAATTGTTTACTCTTTATACATATGAATTAAGTCAAGAATTAATTAGTTATAAAATGTTTACAAACAACATTGCAGAAAATGAAATGGGAAAGAATAGAAGTTGAACCAAATATTCTAAATAATAAATGTTTACGCTCTCACAGAAGTGGCTGATGAAGAAGTGAAGTAAAATTTCCATGAACAGGTAGAAAAAAAAATAAACAATCTCTCAAAAAACGATACTGTAATAGTTATGGGCCATTTTAATGCAAAAGTGGGTAATTGTTAAATTTTTGCCCTGAGGTGATCTTCGATGTCCAGCCTCCTGAGCAATGTCCTGGGGTGGGCATTTCTGACCATACCCAGTCACCTCTAGCCGAGCCCCGCATTACCAGAGGAAGGCTAGTTACAATGAGATTTCGCTCTGTTCCTCAGGGGGATCGTTTTTTGTGATGCAATAATTAATGCAAACTTCTTTTTTTTCAAATGTTTTTATAATTTTAGGATAATGTTTCTTACAAGTAATAAAATATTCTATATTTTATTTGTCATCATTTTTAAAAACAGCTGAAACCGGATTACCTGATTGAGATTAACGTAAATGATCGATTAATGCCTTTTGATTTTTTGCATGGCTGCCAAAATGTGTTCAAATTATCCTGCATTCATGGATTTGACATATTTTAAAACATAAAATTCTGAAAATGGTTAAAAGAAATAGCACAGTTGTTTCTTGGTATTTGCGATAAGTACAACTTAATGTAAAACTCAACCAATTGAAAACTTGTGACATTTGTCGAATTTTTAATCATTAACAGATATCAAAATATCAAGCTACATATTTACATAATACAGGGATATAGCAGCAGAATTATTGAACTTAGTAACAAGCAGTACAAAATATTAATTCGACGAAAAACATAAAATAACGATAAACTCTTGTGTTTCGTGCTTATAACTTTTCTCTACATGCTTATCGCCATTATGTATTTTATAGTGCACGTGGTCAAGCACTATTCACAATAAGGACAACGACGTTTTTCTTAATAACGAAGACTCTATTTATAATTTTGTGTTTGGTTCTTCCTATTTTCTAAGTAACTTCTCCAATTTTTGTTACTATTTAGATACAATTGCCCACAATCACTTAAATATTTTTCTTTAAGTTTGTCAATTTGAGTTGACATTGATTAATTTCTTTACTCCTGATAATTAACTTCTTCCCATTTGTTGTGTTCTGAAATCGAACCTTTATTTTATTTACATATTTTATTGTTAAAATCTAGTTGTTAAGAATGACATGTGTCAAATCAGATTCAATGTTTAAGTACTGTCATTAATGTATGTAGAATCGAAATATATTCTTTTCCTACGACCACATATGAAAGTGCTAGATTGCACACTTATTTGTACTTAAGAAAGTAGCTAATATCAATACACGTATTGAAAAGTAAAAAAATATAGTTCTATGATCTGTGACATTTACGTCAAATTTATCAATAGTAAAAACACATGAATATCAAAGCAAGGACCATTTAATTTTTTTAAATCTTCCTTGTGTCAAATATTGTATGGTAATTGCCAATACAAATTTTTCTGTATAAAGTAAGAATAAAGAATAAAATTTCTTATGGGTTTTTAAATTTTTAAAAAATAAACATATTTTTATTCAGTATTATTATTTTTATAAAAACACTTTTAGAAAGAAGAACAGTTTATTCTTCTTTTTTATATTGGGTTATGTTCCGTGCATGTGTCGAATGTGGATTTTTGAAGTTATGTTTGTGTTTCTGTTTACAATTATCTTTGTGTCTATTATTATTACATTACTTTTCAATTAATTTCACCAACTGACCATTTTACTTTTAATTTTTATAGAGCCCACAAAAAAATTAAAATGTCATTTATCTAATAAAGAATTTTGATTTGAATTCCTGAGAAAGGTGGTTATTTGATTTTAATTAATTATATTTCCAAGCAATATATAAACTCGTTTAAATCCTAATTTTTAACATGACTAACAATTAAAATAAATTTTATAAATAAATTTATTTTAATTGTTATTTAATTATAAGAAATATTGGGGTCGTAGGAAAAATCGTGTACACAACGCGTTGGAAAGTGTATTTCTTGCACTCGTTACGTTTCCGCACTCGCCACTACGCGGCTCGTGCTAAACTTCACTTGTGCGTAATACTTCACTTTCCACACTCGTTATATAATATACTATTTATGTAATATGTAAAGTTATTAGTTACAACAAAGTGGCGACGAGGATAAAACTGAAAAAAAAAACCAACGAGTCAAGTCGATACCGTAAGTACAGTTCGAAACACATCGAGTCATGCAGTCCGAAGATTTAAAGTCACTATTGTTCACAATGGCTGAAGTTTTACGCCAAAACGGGGAAATTATACAGTCTATAAAGTCGAATCAGCCAGTTCAACCAATCGTCAATATGGTATCAAATTTCGAATACTTCGACGGCAGTAAGGAAACATTTCGTCAATATCGTAAGCGTCTCGAAAATTGGTTCAATTTAAAAGGAATTAAGAATAATAAAGAATTATGGGTGAGAGAATTATTACTACATATAGGTCCACAACTACATGCCGTGTTATGTTCACTTACTACACCAGCGGATCCCGCTACAATGACCTATGACACCCTAGTCAAGCTGTTAGAAGATCATCTATGTCCAACCCCAAACATAATCGTACAACAACATCGCTTCTTATCAAGAAATCAAAAAGAAGGGGAGACGATTAGTCAATATTCAACAGAATTACGTCAACTAGCGTCTACATGTAAATTCGAATGTGAATGTGAACGAAATGTTGCGAATTTGTTCCTAAGAGCTCAGTTTATCCGGGGGCTAAAGGACAATGGAATCCGGGAAAAGCTTTTACAACTAGCTGAAGCAACATACGAAAGAGTGGTCGAATCAGCAGTAGCGTACGAAGCATCAAAGATCGATTGCCGAGAAATGTCAAATCAATGTTCGTCAAATACAGATGTCAATACAGAAGTTAATAAGATTTCACGTGCGCGTTCTGAAAACAGACAATCGACGAACCGTTCTCAACGTTTATGTCAAAGTGATCGCTCTCCATCACAGACTCGTCAAAATTCACGAATAGACTTCAAAGCACTTGGAATCGAGCAGAACTGTCTCAGATGTGCTAGAACAAATCATAGATCGAATAATTGTAAGGTACCTCGTGAAAAATTACGTTGTAGTGCCTGTTCAAAAACAGGTCACGTCAGAAAGGTTTGTTTGTCCTATCTGATGAAGAGACAAGTAGATTCTCAAGTCAAAAATGTGGAAGTGGATCCTGAAGACGTAGCTGAATCAAACTTCTTAGATGACCTTGTAGGTGTTAATAAAATATATGATATTTTCTCGTCTAATCTGGAACTTTCGACCAACGATGCCGCAAAATTCTTCACATCGGTACGTTTGAATTTGGAACATGATCAAAAATTTGAAGTTGATTCAGGATCGGCATTTACCTTACTTCCGCTTCGTAATTTTGAAAAATTAAATTTTAAAGGTGACGTTAAACAGACTGATGTACGGTTTCGTTCATACACACATGGTATTTTTAAACCGCTTGGTTGTGCTGTTATTCCTGTCAAATATGAGGGCCACACGTCAAATGAATGGACTGGGAAAGTGTGTTCTAAAATTTGTGTTCTATGCTGTTAAAATGTGAAATGTCAATGAAATGATTCCAAACGGCAACATTATAAATCTCCAGAAATAACTTTTGTTTGATTTATCTTGTTATTATTATACTTTAAAATATAACGCAAGTATGATAATTAAATACATATAAGCAAAATCTTTCCAAATTCGATTTTTAAAGTACCCTTTTAGTAAGTATTCTCAAAATTTATGACAATGCACAACTTTGAAGGTTATGTTATAATATTTTTACGGAAATTTTCATCTACCTATTTTAGTGATAATGTAAAGCATATGAATGAACACTTACCAATGAAAAAACAGTAATTAACTCCGGAAAATCAAGAAAATACAATAAAATGGTCAATAACACCTATAATACATACCACAAAAAAAGTTGTTTGGAGTCATTTGGTTTGACACTTACGTCACTACTTTCCCAGTCCATTATTATTCGTGGTACCTGACCATCTCACTCCGATCTTAGGCCGAGTATGGATACGTCGACTAAATATTGATCTTAAACGTCTAGATATGCCAAAAGGAAATTATGCATCTGTCAAATCTGTCAATTCCTTGGAAATGACACCTGAGTCAATTATGGAAGAATTTGCCGACATTTTCCAACAAAAAGTGGGGTGTATTCCGAACTTTAAGTGCTCATTGAAACTGAAGAACAATGCCAGGCCAGTATTTTTGAAAGCCAGAGATATTCCCTTTGCACTTCGCGATGCAGTCGATAAAGAATTAGACGAATTAATTGCAAACGATATAATATATCAAGTGAATTATTCAGATTGGGGTTCACCATTGGTGCCAATTCAAAAAGCAAATGGCAAGGTCCGCTTAGCAGTAGATTATAAAGTCGCTGTCAACAAACAGCTCCACGATGCACACTTTCCTATTCCACGAATCGATGAAGTTGTTAATAACCTTCGAGATGCCAATGTGTTTTGTACACTCGACATGTACAAAGCCTACCTCCACGTTCAAGTCGACAAAGAAAGTCAAATGATTCAGGCAATGTCAACACACCGAGGAGTCTTCGCCATGAAACGCCTGAGCTTCGGAATAAAGCCTGCACCATCTGAATTCCATCGAATTCTACATCAAATACTGTCCGGATTGGAAGGTGCTACAGCATATTTCGACGATGTCATCATCTACGGGTCAAATTTAATAAACTGTCTAAATCGCTTACGCCAATATGATCTGCATCTCAACCGTGAAAAATGTAAATTTTTCAAGACGTCAATTACATACCTTGGATACGTCATCGAGCATAACTGCATCAAGAAATGTCCTGAGAAAGTTCGCGCAATTATAGATGCTCCAGCACCACGTGATATTGCAGACGTACGAAGATTTTTGGGAATTGCCACTTACTACGCCAAGTTTATTCCAAATTTGTCATCCCTGACGTTTCCTCTAAGGTGTCTGCTCCCCAAAAATACAAAGTTCAAATGGTCAAAATCGTGTCAAAAATCGTTCCTTCGATTGAAGAAGGAAATTGCCAGCGATCGTGTTTTAATACCGTTCAACCCAGATTTGCCAGTTATACTTACCTGTGATGCCAGCCCTGTGGGAGTAGGTGCTGTCTTGTCACATATCGTAAATGGAGAGGAACGACCAGTAGCTTTTGCCTCGAGATCACTGACAGTAGCCGAAGAAAATTATAGTCAATTGGACCGCGAAGCTTTAGCAATCATATACGGAGTAAATAAATTTTACATGTTTCTATTTGCAAGAAAATTCACTCTAGTAACAGATAACAGCCCTTTAAGTAGAATATTTCACCAGGATGCTAAATTGCCAGTTCTTTCTGCTTCAAGACTTCTACGTTATGCCACAATTCTTAGTGGATTTGATTATGTCATCAAACACAAAAAAGCAGAAGAAAACGTCCATGTAGATTATTTTTCGCGAGCTCCATTACAGTCAAAATTACCTGCTTTGAATGAAGATGACATCATTCAACAGCAATGTATCAATCAGATATCAACTGACGTGTTATCAGCCAAAACCATCGCTGCTGCTACATTGCAAGATAGTAAGCTATCAAAATTAGTTCAACAATTGAAGAACGGAGAAAATCAAGAGGAGCAATACTCACTAGAGGAAGGCGTAATATTCAAAGGAAATCGAGTCATGATTCCTGACGCCCTTCAAGCTTCAGTATTGTCAGAACTACATTCTACACACGTCAAGACGTCCAAAATGAAAAGCTTGTCTCGAAGATATTGCTATTGGAAAAATATTGACCGTGACATCGAATCTTTCGTGAGAAGTTGTGAAGCTTGCGCTTCAACTGCGTGTGCCACACCTGCTGCACCTTTACATCAGTGGGAAGAGCCAAAACTAAATTTCCAACGTGTCCATATCGATTACGCAGGCCCGAAAGATGGTTATTACATTTTCATTCTGATTGACGCTAAATCAAAGTGGCCAGAGATAAGATTGTCACAAGCTGCTCCGACGTCAGGTTCTACAATAGAATTCCTCAAAGACATCTTCAGTGTCCATGGTTTGCCAGAAATAATTGTGTCCGACAATGCCACAATTTTTACTAGTTCCGAATTTGTTATGTATGTAATTTAAATAGTCCCGCTTAATCACACAGGAAGTGGCCCTACATGGTGGGCGCATTCTGATTAGATATCTAGCACGTCCTACAGAGGGCGGAACACGCGAGTTAGTTCTTAAGCGGCCTTCCGTTCAATCACAGTTTTAGTCTAGAAAGTTGTACATACCAAATATAATCGAATATACGTGATTAATGTTTTATGTCGTGTAGATGTGTGTAGTGTTCCTCACCGTGTCAAGCCAGATTTAGGCTATCAGTAATAAATGTAATCTACAAGCACATAGTGGTGGTTTTATTTAAATCGACTAGCAAAAAACATAACAAATGGCGACGATGGAAAATTAAGGAAGCGAGTCAAAGCAGTGAATAGCAAAAAAATGGCACAAGTTGGCGTTGGCATTATCGGACACGTGAGTGAGTTCGACGCTGAACAGGAGGATTGGGTCATATATTGTTAAAAATTGGAACAATATTTTGAGGCAAATGGGGTAAAAGAAAACACAAGGAAGGTAGCTGTTTTATTAAGCTTAATGGGTAGTACAACTTATAAACTCCTAAGAGACCTCTCATTCCCCAAAATTCCAAAAGAAAAAACTTATGAAGAATTAAAAGAATTATTGAGAAAGCAATTTTGCCCTCATGTATCAGTGTTCAGAGAAAGAATTCAATTTTTTCAAGCAAAACAAGAGAACCACGAAACGTGCAAAGAATGGTACGCGAGACTAAGATCATTGGCAATTAACTGTAAGTTTGAAACAAATCTCGAATTCATTCTAAAAAATAAATTCGTCTGTGGGTTAAAACAAGGCCCAGTATTAGACCGGCTGTGTGAAGAACCAGAGCAAGAAACGCTAGAAAAACTACTCGATCTAGCGGCAAAAAAAGAGAGCACAAAAACACTGATATTCAACGAAAGTAACGTGAATTGGGTAAAAAGAGATGAAAAACCAGCAAGTGCCGATTCAAGGTCGAACGAGCAGTGGACAGGAGCTAAGAATGGTGCGCGATTTGACAGTAGACAAGGCAATGTCAACTTCAAAGAAAATGGAAGAAAAAGATCGGAGGGAAACACAAACACAAGTGCGAAGTTTCATGATAGAAAACGAGAGAAATGTGGAAGGTGTGGTAATAATCATGAAAATAAGTGGTGCAAGTATAAAAATTTCCGATGTAGAAAATGTAAAAAGATAGGACACCTCGAAAAAGTATGTAACGTAAAAAACCATAACTTTTTAGAAAGTAATACGGGAGAAAATGTAAGTAATGAAATTTATGATTTATTTCATGTAGATAGCAACAGTTTAAACGTAAATTATTTTACTTTGGATGTAGAAATAAACAATAAAAAACATGTATTATGTGTTGACACGGGTGCATCAGTATCTGTTTTAAATATTCAGTTTTTTAGGCTAAATTTTAAAAACAAAAAAGTTTGTAAAGATAATTTAATATTAAGAGCTTTTAACGGAAACTTGGTTAAGCCAATAGGGTATATTTTGACGAATGTTAAAGTTAAACATGTTATAAGAAGTGTTAAATTTTATATAATAGATCATATTGAGACACCAAACTTGTTGGGTAGAGATTTTTAAACACTTACAACATTAAATTAGACATAGCAGACGTTCAGCTTTTACAAGGAGCTGAAAATAATATAATTAAAAAGTTTCCACTAGTTTTTAGTGATAAGGTTGGTAAATTTAAGCATTTTACTGTTTCTTTCGATATTTTAGATAACGTAAAGCCAATTTTCCACAAACCACGACCTGTGCCTCTTGCCTATCTCAAACAAGTTGAAAAACAATTAGAAGACATGGTTAAGGAAGATATAATTGAAAGAGTGGACTTCTCAGAGTGGGGTACACCTATAGTGCCCATTTTGAAAGCTGATAACACGGTAAGGATCTGTGGCGATTATAAAATTACATTAAATAAAGTTTTAAAAGATATTAGGTATCCCATGCCTCGCATAGAGGAAATATTTGCAAAATTGAATGGTGGTAAGTTATTTACCAAGCTTGATTTAAATAAAGCTTACTTGCAGCTGCGGCTAGATGAAAAGTCACAAATAATGGCTAGTTTATCCACACACAGGGGTATTTTTAAAATGAAATCTTTGCCATTTGGTACCAAAGTTTCATCTGCAATCTTTCAACAGGTTATAGACAATGTTTTGCAGGGACTAGAAGGTGTAGCAGTGTACGTAGATGACATTATCGTTACGGGGAAAAACCAGAAGGAACATGAAGAAAATTTAATGGAGGTACTTAGAAAACTACAAGAAGCTGGATTGACACTTGCAAGAGAAAAATGTATGTTCTTTAAGAAAGAGGTAGAGTACTTAGGACACAAAATATGCGCGGAAGGATTGAAAAAGACAGAAACCAAAACGCAAGCGATAGTAGCAGTGCCAAGACCTACTACAGTGACTGAAGTAAGAAGCTTTGCAGGATTAGTCAATTATTACACCAGGTTTGTACCAAATCTTGCCACAAAGATGAGTCCGTTATATGAACTATTAAAAAATAATGGGGAAGAGATAGCATGGAATGAAGAATGTGAAAAAGCGTTCAAAGAAATTAAGGAGGGAATCTCAAAAGATATAACTTTAGCACACTATGACCCCAATAAGCAAATCATTTTAGCAAGTGACGCGTCAGGAAAAGGAATATCAAGCGTTTTATTTCATAGAGAAAGTAATGGAGTGGAAAAACCCATTGCCTGCGTGTCAAGGACATACATGCCGCATGAAAGGAAATACTCAGTAATTTGTCAGGAAGCATTGGCTCTTATCTTTGGACTTAAAAAGTTTGAACAATTTATCAGAGGAAGAAAAGTTCTAATCAGAACTGATCACAAGCCGTTAATAGCATTGTTTGGTGAAACAAGAAGCATACCAGAGAGAAGTAAAGATAGATTGCAACGTTGGGCTGTGTATGTAGCTTCATTTGATTACCAAATTGAACATGTAAAAGGACAACAGAACATCCTTCCAGATTGTTTATCAAGGCTGCCAGTAACCAAAGAAGTCAGAACAGAGGAAGAAAACTGCAAAGGGTATCTTAATTTTGCAGCAACAACTGAAGAGTGGCCAATAGATAATAAAAGAGTGCAAGTGGAAACAAGAAAGGATCATACACTAACCTTGGTGGTGAAAAACATAAAAGAAAATTGGAAAAACAAAGTAGGAGAAGAGTTAAAATCGTATGAAGCAAGAAAAAAAGAACTATTTATAGAAGACGACTGTGTAGTGTGGGGACACAGAGTGGTAATACCCACAAACTTAAGGAGTTCCATGTTGGAAGAACTTCATGCTGGTCATCTAGGCATAGTCAAGACAAAAAGTCTAGCACGGTCATATTTATGGTGGCCAAACATAGACAAAGACATCGAACAGAAAGTAAAAGGATGTGTAGCCTGTCAGAGCAGTCAAGGAAATCAACCTAAGAGCGATCTAACACCATGGCCAACTACAGGTAAACCATGGCAACGCATACACATTGATCATATGGGACCATTTAGGGGTATGTATTTCCTCATCTTAGTTGATTCGTTCTCGAAGTGGACAGAAATTTTCCAGGTGAAGACTATAACCAGTAAGGAGACTGAGTCTAAGTTGAGAGAAACATTCGCTAGGTTCGGTATACCAGAAACTGTCGTCTCAGACAATGCAGCAAATTTTGTGTCAAAAGAGTTAAAAACATTCTTTCATAAGAATGGTATAAAACATCTAACATCACCCCATTCCACCCAGCTAGCAACGGAGCTGCAGAGAACTTTGTAAAAACTTTTAAAAATAAATTAAAAGCAGCATTAGCTGACACTAACAATAATAACCAACCAATTATAACTATTATATCTAGATTTTTAATATCTTACAGGAATGCAGAACACAGTACAACAAGGAAATCACCGGCAGAGATCATGTTTGGAAGAAAAATAAGAACAAGACTGAGTATGGTCCAAGCAATGAGTCAAAAGAACCAGCAAGACTATAGTGAAGTAGTTGAGGAAATAGAAAAAGCAAAACAAAAGCAGATAACATCAGCTGGAGGTAAAAAAATCATTTTGGAGAGGACAGCAGGTGTGGGCAAAAGACTATAGAATGCAGGGGGCAGAACTATGGAAGGAAGGGGCCATAGTTAGTAAAAAAGGTAAGAGCGTTTATCTTTGTAGGATGTTGGATGGACAGATGTGGAGAAGGCACAAAAACCAACTGAAGGAAAGGTTTGACATGGCAGAGAGGCATAGGAGTGGAGAGATGGAAAGAAGCAGGTCAGGTATAAAATTAAATAGTAGTAATATGATTAGTAAATCTAAAGTAAATAAAATTGCTTACAATGTACCACATGTTGTTGGTACAGAGCCTACCAGTAGTAATTCACAACAGGTTGGTGACTCAATTAACATACATAGTTCACAGGAACTCAATAAAAATGTAACAGATAATTCGGTGAATGAACGAGAGGCAGGGAACGCGAACGCGTGAATAAAAGTCAGTCGGGAGACGCTATCACAGTAGATGGCGAGGAATTTCACGAAACACTAGATATGTCTTTCGAAAACGTTTCAGAAAAACAAAGGAAATCGGAACGCGTTAAGAAGGCGCCAAATAAATACAAACATTTCGTAACTAATTTTAAGTAGGGAGGGGATGTTATGTATGTAATTTAAATAGTCCCGCTTAATCACACAGGAAGTGGCCCTACATGGTGGGCGCATTCTGATTAGATATCTAGCACGTCCTACAGAGGGCGGAACACGCGAGTTAGTTCTTAAGCGGCCTTCCGTTCAATCACAGTTTTAGTCTAGAAAGTTGTACATACCAAATATAATCGAATATACGTGATTAATGTTTTATGTCGTGTAGATGTATGTAGTGTTCCTCACCGTGTCAAGCCAGACGTAGGCTATCAATAATAAATGTAATCTACAAGCACATAGTGGTGGTTTTATTTAAATCGACTAGCAAAAAACATAACAGAATTCATAAAATTCTGTGAAACAAATGGAATTTTTCGCCGTTTAATTGCACCAGGACATCCTCAAACAAACGGTCAAGCTGAACGTTACGTCCAATTTTTAAAACGAAAATTGGATGCCATGAAGTCAGAAAGTGGGTCAATGAAATCGAAAATTCAAGAAATATTGTTTCGATACCGCGCTACCCCTTTACGTTGTGAAAAGACACCTGCGGAACTCTATCTAGGCAGACAGATCCGAACAAGATTGGATTTACTCAGGCCGAGCAAGCCGCCAGACTCGCAGACATCTCCAAGCCATTCGTTACACTCTTGCTTCAGGTCGTTTAGTGTGGGAGACAGAGTTCTCGTAAAAATGTTCACCAGTGGAAAAGAGACATGGAAGCTAGGAGTTATCTTAGAGACTTTCGGGAGACTACACTACAGAGTGAAGTTACATGATAGCTATACACTAAAACGTCATGTTGACCAACTTCGAAAGTCAGAGGTCACACGTCGAGTTACTTTCGCAAATGCACCAGAAGAGTATCCTCCAGCTAGAGAGCAACCAGTGGCTAACTCTTCTACTCAAGAATCTCCGCCGACTCGCAATCTAACCGTGACTGTCATTCCTTCGCAACCCAGCGTTGTTCAAGGACGTAATGAAGACACTCCAGTTGGGGAAGTCAGACCACCGCCGCGAATGTTATAGTTCCAGATGTACCCCCTGCTCCGCGAACAGAAGCTATGACTCATCAACCAGTGCCAAATCGTCCACATCGTACACGTCGTACACCTAAATACCTGGATGACTTTGTTCAATAATTATTTTATTTATTTCAAAATAGTGTGGGAGATTGTTGTGTTCTGAAATCGAACCTTTATTTTATTTACATATTTTATTGTTAAAATCTAGTTGTTAAGAATGACATGTGTCAAATCAGATTCAATGTTTAAGTACTGTCATTAATGTATGTAGAATCGAAATATATTCTTTTATGTAATATGTAAAGTTATTAGTTACAACACCATTCAACATTAATATTAATTTATAGTTTTTTTCCATGTTATCCCTCCTGTGTGTAAATTGGTTATAACCATTAAATTAACACAATTTTGCAACCACAATATAGTCAATTTATTGCTGTATCTATTACAAGTAAGATCATATGATTTTGACTCTGAAAAAATGTATTTCTCTTTTTATTCTTTTTAGCCTGAAACATGTGACATTGACATTGGTTTTTCCTTTCTTCATTTGAGAGTCAGATTTGAGAAATGGATGATTTTCTTCATATAAAATAACCTAGGTTTCGCCAGAGGGGAGAACGTAATAGCGAATGGACCATATATTCTAGTTACTCAGAGAAGACAATATAAGAACTGATATAAGAACATACCGTGAACTTTTTTATGAAGGAAATGTTTTGTCTATTTTTATTCTTAATCTTATTTTATGATTTTCTCTTATCGTTTGTGATTTGTGTAATTATTTCTTTAGTTTGGGAAGAAACTGGTTATACATTTTTATAGATAGTTTTTAATAGGTAATGGGATTCCTAATATTTAAATATGTAAATAACCCTATTGAAGGCCCTATAGAGTTTCATAAAGACGTCTTTTCCTGTTATGGTCCCATTATTTTTGTTCCCATATTTTTTAACCATTTTTAAAAAACCTTGTTTTAAATTTATCTTTGTTATCTTACTGCTTACCAATTTCTTTCTTTATTTCGTTTAGTTCTTGAAATGGTTACGTCTTGATTATATTATGCCAACACATCGTCTTCTTCTTCCTTGCATATATTTTTTTGTCTAATTTTTTCTATTATTTTATACTTTTTCTTAGATTTAAAACAATAACGTGTGAAAACCATAAATATGAGTAAAATTTCACAACCGATAAAATTAAATTTTATTTCTTTTTTCGTAGATCTGTAAAATAAACACACGTTTGTTTAATCCGTTTATATCGTTCTTGTTCATTCGACATGTTTCAACAATACGCTTTCAAAACTGTTTGGCAAACAATGAATTAAAACCGTGTTTTTAAAATTCTCTAATTTTACCGACCATATTCATAAATTCCCAAAAATTAGATTTTGCGTTTAGTACCCACATTTAAAATGGTCTCGGTTCACCGGCGGAAAATATGAAAAACAAAATAGAAGCAGGTGCTCATCAAATAAACTTCTATATAATTCGATTTAGTGGGCTACAGACTAAAAACCTGTGACAGGACCGTATTTACATCAAATTAAGGTTTACAAATATCTTGGAGTTAGTCTGGAACGTACTGGAACACAGTTAATACAATACTTTGACTTACAAACTAAGTTTAGGAAATTCAAAATATGTTTAAAAGATAGATATAGCTATAAACAAACTACAAAATTTTTTTTAAATTAGGGTGGCTATGTAATTAAAGTCCTCCATCCGTCTATTTAAACAAATCACTCATGCGACCAAATAATTTTTTCTTTATTTTCTTTTTTTTTTAAATCCTCCTTCTTAGGTCAAGTAAATGTTTATTTTTCTTCTGTTCATTTTTGTCCGTTCTTCGCAAGCTCTTTTAACTAGCTGAAACATTTTTTCCTTTCTTTTACCTATTTAAGCAATGTGATCTATTCATTATTTCTTTTTTAGATTTTGTAAATTACTGTTCTGGTTCCTTTGAATATGTTTTCTTTTAATTTGGTCCATTTTCATTCTTCTCACTATTTTCTCTGTTTTATTTCCACAGCGTTTAGTAACCTATTTCTATCTCTTCCATCCATATATAATTTAGTTCTTGTATTTTTCTGCATAAAATAAACTTACAATACAATACAATACGTTTCTATACCGTACACTACTGTCTCCAATTGCCTTGTTATTTGTTTAGTTCTTTTAATTCTTTATCTATCACTAGTATAAACACCAGGGGCCTATTGCACTAAAATACTTTTCAACTTTTCACTTTTCAGACAATTTTGCGTTGAACAAGTACAGTTAGAAAAGTTGAAAAGACAAAGCGAAAAGTGATTTTTTTTATTTTTGTATAAACGACAAAAGTAGAAATGCAACAACTCTCACCTTGAAAATGTCGCAAAGAGAAAAGTGAAAACCGCAAAGTTAAATTTAATTTCACTCTTCAAATTTCGCAAAGTGAAAAGTTGCAAAGTAGTTTAGTGCAATAGGGCCCAGGTACTGAGGCTATTCTCCTATTTTATTCTTTTTTCCATAATAATAGTAGACGATCTTTAACCATTTATTTGCACTTTTATGGCTACTGTGTTATAAGTTTTTTTTTAGAAAATTTCCAGGAATAATTTAGTTCAGTTAAAAAATTTCATACCATAATTTGAAAAAAAATTAAGAACAGTAAATAACTGAACAGTTAAACTAAACTTCCACTATTTATTTGAAAAATTCGCTTTAAAATCAATTACAGCTGCTTCGCTATAACTAGCATCGTCAGATTGACATTGAAATTACATTTGTTTGTTTGTAACTAGGTACTTGATGTTGATAAGGAGGTAAGGCTAGACCAAGTAAGGAAGTTATAAGACATAACAATATTAAAGCCTAGATGTTATTAGCCCTAAGGGATTATCCTGGATGTATTTCCCTCTAAGATCAGTATAACTGTGCAATGATATAGAAAAACCAGGAAAAAACTATATCATGCTGATCTTTACAATAACTTAATATATTCATGTTACAATAATGTCTTACATATGTATAAAATGAAGACTCAATCAAAGTAAACAGTTTAATAGTGGAGAACTTCCAAGATTTATTTGTTCATTAACTACTTTATATTGTTGATCTGCTAGATGTCTTTTAATTTCAAGTTCTTCTAGAAAATCTAAATTTTGTTTTTTATCACAAATGTGTAGTATATGAATGTCATTGGTGTGTATAAGTGAGTTTGGATGTTCCAGTAGGTGTTTTGCATAGTTCGACTTATCTGGTTGTTGTAATCTATGTGCTCTTAAGTGTTCATTAAATCTTACATCAAAATTTCTTTGTGTTTGACCTATATATACTGCATTACATTTTGGACAATTAATTTTGTAAATTCCAGATTTTTTTAATTTTGGTAATTTTGTTTTCACATTTAACAATTTTGTTCCAATACTATTTTGTGTTTTAAATGATATTAATGCTGATGTTGCCGAAGATATTATTTTTGAAATTGCATTGGAAATATTTCCACAATATGTAATACTTTTATAGCTTTTAATTTCTTTAGTTTGTTTTGGAAATATTAGTTTTAGAGACACTTTTTGTTCTTTCTTATTTCTTCTTATTTATCAAATGTATTGGATAGCCATTAGATGTAGCTATTTGTTTTATGATCTCAATTTCTTTATTAAAATTATTTTTGTTCATTGGAATTAAAAATGCTCTATGGATCATGGAATTATAAGCTGCTAATTTATGTGATAGTGGATGATTTGAATTATATGGTATGGTTACATCTGTTTGTGTAGGTTTTCTGTATATCGTCGGTATACTGCGAAAAGTGACCAAGTCATGTTTTCTTAAATTCGACTTATTATTACCAAATGACTTCAAAAGATCATATCTTTATCAAGAAATATTGATCAAGTCCAATTTTAATAAATAATATGTATTAATATGTATTAAAATTTGATTTTGGTAAATTTTCTTGATAAAGATATGATCTTTTGAAGTCATTTGGTAACAATTTAAGAAAACGTGACTTGGTGATTTTTCGCAGTATACCCACGATATTGAATAATTTAATGAATTATTAACTTTTTCAATTCTTAAATCTAGAAAATTAATTGAATTATTTTCTTTAACTTCTAAAGTAAAATTAATTTTAGGATGCAAGGTATTAATATAATTAAAAAATATATCTAACTGCCGTTCGCTACCTACAAATCCTGCTAACACATCATCAACATATCTATACCAAAATACAATATTGTTTTTATAACTAGAATTAAAGATTTTGTTTTCTAAATTATCCATAAATATATTTGCTAAAATTGGAGAAATAGGACTTCCCAAGGGAAGACCCTCATTTTGAATATAATCTTTGTTATAGCGAAACAGCTGTAATTGAATTTTAAAGCGAATTTTTCGAATAAATAGTGGAAGTTTAGTTTAACTGTTCAGTTATTTATTGTTCTTAGTAAGATGAACTTCCAAAAAGTAGAGGTTAACAAAATCAATTTCATGAAAAAAAATTGTTAATCCAATCTGACGTTTTAACTTAATTAAACAGGAATACAGTAGAATAAATACGCCACATTATTAGAAACGTCGCCGTCGCCATTATATCCAAACAAAATAAATTAATATAAAAATTGATAAAATGGCAAAATACAAAAAATATTATAATAAACTTATTTCATACGGCTGTTATGTGTAACAGAAATGTGCTCAGAATCCAACTATTAGAAAGTTAAACCAATTTATTGTTTGCTTATTCGTGCATAAGTTTTAGGTCCATTAACTTGCGCCAAGTCCAATACTGGTAATATAATTCATTTGAACACTTTCAAGTTAATTTGATTAATAACCATATCGAAACTTTCAAAGACCTGGCATCATCCCCTATACACTACGCCTCAACAACCACATTTGTAATTCTATTTCATATTCAAATGAAATATTCTCTGTAAAAATTCCACCACAAATGTATTCAATTTTTTTTTCGATTTATTCATTGAAAAAGCTTTTTTTCAATGGACTTTTATTTCCTTTAAAAAAAGGAAATGTGTGTGTACTTAGAAAATGAACTATTATATTGACTTTTATGTTCCTATATCTGCAAAAAAATGGAAATGGCAAGTTAAAAAGTTATACAAAATTTTTCCCACTATTGAATAACTGCCAATAAATTGTATTTGATTTTCATTTCCGTTGAAAATGTATTTATACATGTTTTAATTTTAAATTAAGCCATATACCGATATACTAACCGAAATTGATTCATTTAAATATCAATGCGAATTTGATTTTATATTACATTGTTAAATAAGTCAATTTTGATAAATTAAATAATTCCAATGAAATAATAGCAATACATTTAATAATCGTTAATTTACTGTTCAGATAATAGTTATTTACGTTACAAATCCGGGAAGTGACTTATTACGGTACGAGATAGATGTTTATGGACGAGGCGACGAAGGAGCCGAGTCAAGAATAGCTAATCGAGTGTACCGTACTGACAATAAAATATAAAACTGAAATGACATATTTGATCATTTTATTAGGAAGTCATGTAGATTGCTCTGAAAAAATTATGTCACTTGATTTATTCTTAGCATGGTTTATTTGCTTTATTAATAAAAAAACAGCGGTTACCAAGTAACAATGTAAATAAAGGCAGACATATTAAATTTTTCTGCACACACGAAATATCTGCGCGGAAAAAATGGATCTGAAATTAGATGAAATTGCTAAAGAACTACGGAAGCGATAGGGCAAATCATTCCAGTTAAGTATGCGAAAAGATATGAAACAGAATATGCGCTGTTTTGCAACTGGCGTGAACATCACAATTTGAAAAGTAGTGCTGATGAAAATGTGATGTTGGCTTATTTTTTGGATGTGGTAAGAACAGTTTTTTTAAAGAATATTCTTTTCAACAGTTTAAATTTTCAGTCAAAAACCTTTAACTCTTCTTCATTATGGTCCAAATACTCGATGGTAAAATCAATGTTTATGGTTAATGAGAGTGTCAACATATCAAGTTTCCCAAAGTTGATAGCTTTTTTGAAAAAACAAAATATAGACCATCAGCCAAACCAGTCGAAGGTGCTGACAAAGGAAAAAATTGAAAGCTTTATGAGGGACGCTCCAGATAAAGAATATCTATTACTTAAAGTGATAGCATTACTTGGAGTTGCTGGGAGTTTAGAAAGTACAATGTTCAGTCGGCCTTAGAATAGCATATACATGTTAAATGTGAATTGCCTTTACCTACCCAAGTTATAAAAACGCCCTGCTTCAACAACATAGGAGTGGTAATTTTTAAAACGCCTACAATTACTTACTTCACTAAGGAATAAAAAATAATAAGAAGAAAAAACAC
The DNA here is from genome assembly GCA_035357415.1 of Ophraella communa. Taxonomy (NCBI): domain Eukaryota; kingdom Metazoa; phylum Arthropoda; class Insecta; order Coleoptera; family Chrysomelidae; genus Ophraella; species Ophraella communa. The sequence goes on from CM068979.1 coordinate 55,201,710, forward strand.
TTGGTGTTGTTCCGAAATAATTGTTTTTAAAAAAATAAATAGATATCAGATTTAAACAAAAATTGATAAAAACATTTATAAGATCAAAGCTTTTTATTTTTTAATATATTTAACTTATTGGCTTATGTTAAGGGGGTGTTTAAGGGTTTTAAAAAATCATTAAAAATAAACGAATAAACTAATTGTAATAAAATAAAGAAAAGAAAAATATAACAAAATCGATCTTGAAAAATTGCTGGAAATATTTGTCAAGTTTAAAAGTCGTCCGCTACGGGGTGCAACGAACACTCAAAAACATAATATTGTGTTTATCTCCGAAAGAGATATACTAAAGATATACTAAAAATACAATTTTTGAAATCTTGAGATTATGAAAAATGTTGGTTGGGGACTTTTTGCCAATACTCTTTAAATAGGGGGGTGGGGGAAGGTTCAAACTTGTTACAAACAAATGTCATATAACTTTTTTCTCTTTTTTCTTGTTTTTTAACCGATTGTTGTGGCTTAACCACAACGGAAATAAAATAATAAAAATATTCATCAAAAATACTTCGACACTGATACTTAATATTATGCAACCAACATTGTTAAACATATATAGAAGGGAAGGGGGTAGTTAACATCGGCCAAGGGAGAAGCTGTAACGGTAGCATTCCCTTTCGAACCAGGGAGGTGTAAGTGTGATGTTCGATTTCGTTAGTAAAAGTTCGTTTCGTGAGTGAAGAAAAAGGTAAAAAATGGATATTAAGTTCGTTGGTGAAGAATAATAAAGCAACCCGTATTATGTGAAAATTCGTAAGGTTAATAGATATATATTTGTGCTAATCCGGTACTTGCAAATCATAATTTTGAGAATGAACTCAATTATTTTCGATTAAGACTCACTTTCATTTAAGAATTCGTTATTTCGGATTAGGAGTAGTTTAAAGCCATTCGTGGATATTTACCTACATAGTATTTCTAGACTTTTTCGAACTCATTTGAACATTTTTGAGCATTCTTTCGAAGCCGCGCCCCAAGCCACGCGGTTCTTAGCGCGCTTTTGAACTGTGACGTAGTAGAGGCGTATTTTCGTTATACCAGACGTCAACTTTACCATCAGCAGCACTTCAGTCAAGGCCAGGTTTTATGTGTTGTATAATTATTTCATTTACCCACACGTTTAGCAGTAGAAGTGACTACGCGGTGTAAATAAGAACTTCTTTAAGTGATTCAGATTATTTTTTTAGGTATATATATTTTTGATTGCGGTATTATTTATATTTGCTTTTTATAATTATACATTTTGTTTAGGATTAAGGATATAAATAGATTTAATTGCGCAGTGACGTCACATTTAGTTTCTTATGTTTTTTTTACGTTATATGTAATGAGAAGGAGCTTATATTTTTTTTAAATGATTCATATTTTATTTTATTTAGAACTAAATAATTAAATAGTTTTAGCAGGTCCTTCTCTTTACTCTTTCTCTTTAGTTTTTGTCCAAACACAAAGTTAACTTTACTATACTCAAATTTAAATGTAGTATTTACAAATCAATATATGTTTACTGTTTTAATCACACTTTCATTGATTCGATCATTCCTTCAAACTTTAGTAAATCATTACATCCATTGCTTAATTTCATTTCAATACTACTCGGGGCAGAGTTACGCCTGTCAAAACAACTGAGTATCTGAGGGACGAATCAGCTTCGGGCCGTCGGACGCACGACAACAGCCCATACGCTTGACAGCAAAACAGGGGCGTCACCAAGGGTAGGTACGTCTGCTATTTGTTGGAAGTCCCAACAAAATGGTCCTTCGAGCCGGATCTTTGAGATCCATTTCTTAAATTGTTTTCATTTATAAGCTTTATATACAGTATAGTTTCATTTTATTTCAGTTCTAACCTTAATCGCATAGTAGTTTGTATTTATTCTATTGGTTTAATTCAATTAAACATATTATACGGTTCGATTTTATCGCTCCTAAAATTAAAAATATGGAGAAATTAGAAAAAATTCGAGAAGTAGCGATTAAGGGAGTTAAAAGACTGTGTGATTGGATAAAAAATAATATCGATATATGCGACTCAACTCAATTAGAAATTCAGAAAAATGCATTACAGGTTGCGTATGATAAATTTAATGACGCACAAAATGATATTGATTATTCGCTTAGTGATTCTGATCAGGATACAGTAGATCGAAGTATTACTGATGAGTTATATCTCACCATGACGGCACTCGCAACAAATAAACTAAAAAGTACGATTTCCTTAGGTCCAGACGTGTTCACAACTTTACATGTTACAATTGCGCCAGCTCGTAAACCACAGGTGAAATTACCTGATATTTCGATTCCAGTATTTTCAGGCAACCCAGTGGAGTTCCTAATTATTCACTGCTTTGATTATAAACAATTCTGGGTTGACTAATATAGAAAAATTTATATATTTAAAGGGATACTTAAAGGGGGAGCCTGCAAAAATTATCGAAAATTTGCAGGTGACGAATGATAATTTTCAGATTGCGATAGATAATTTATTTTTAAGGTATTCGAATAAAAGCGTAACCGTGCGCAGTTTAATAAATTCCATTTTAGACTTGAAAACAATTCCTAACAAATCCTCATCAACTCCTTCCACATTGCGGGAATTCCACTTAACCGTCAATACAGCCCTGCAAGCTTTACAAAATTTTAAATTATCCGATAAAGAAATGTTGGATGCACTGTTCGTTTGTATATTAGAACGTAAGTTGGATTATGGTACCAAAAGACACTTAGAATTCGACAATAAAGATATGCTCTCACTTCCATGTTTAACAGAGTTTTTAGATCAAATCCATATTCGGTGTTCGCATTTAGAAAATTTAAATGGAAATCTTAAGGAAAAATCTCAAAGCAAAAATGATGGTTTCAAGGCGGGACTTAAATCAGCGTTCCATTCGATCCCATCCAGTACGGTTCAAGGCAAGCCTAGTTCTTCTCGTGATCAATCCAAACCTTTCGCTCCTACATATAAATGCCTTTATTGTTCGGAAGTTTCTCACAGGATTTCTTCCTGTAACAATTTCATGCAGTGGTCGGTTCAAGACAGATTCAATTATGTTAAAAAACAGTCCTTATGTTCAAATTGTTTAGGTGGACATCATTCTGCTGACACTTGTGCTAGTAAGAAACTATGCGCAATGTGTAACAAAAAGCACCATTCGTTGTTGCATCGTTCTATGGAAAATCCTCATATTTCGCTACCCAGATGGTTGAAAAATCATCTAACAATTCGATATCGAGAGTTTCTAAAAATAATTCGAGGAATGCTCCTCACCCTTCTACTTCGTGTTCGGAAAACTTACCTTCTATGGATGAAGGAGGTAATGTTGTCGGTTTATGTTCAAATAGTACTCATGTTCTTTTGGGCACCGTTCAAGTGCGCATCTATTCTTCGCAAGGTCATTCAGTATTAGCAAGGGCCTTGATAGATTCTGGTAGTCAACTTTCCTTCGTTACACGTGAATTAGTGGAAAGGTTGCAAAGTCCTGTGTACAAAAAATCCTTCACAATTTCTGCCATAAATCAGATTTCTCATGTTGCCCAGGATGTAGCGGATTTGGTAATCCATTCTTTGGTAACCAGGGACAAAATAAAAGTCTCCTGTTCTGTGCTAGATTGTATAACATCGAAACTACCACAAGTCGAAATAGATCTTCAGAAACTTAACATTCCTTCGTACTGCAAAATGGCAGATAAAGATTGCGGAAAACCCGGTTCGATTGATATGTTGATTGGAGTTGGGGACGCTGTTCGTATGATGCAGGGAGAGTTGATACGTTTAGGTCCAAATCGCCCTATCTTACAAAAAACCACTTTCGGTTATGTGCTTTCAGGAAACGTTCCTTATTCTTGTATAAAAAGTAATATTTCAAGAAATTCCGTTTGTAATCAAGTTTTCGTTTCAAACCCTGCGGTAGTACTGCAAACCAACATGGTATCAGATGTGTCGTTAGACAATTTCGTTAAGAGGTTTTGGGAGTTGGAAAGTCAGGAAGAATCTAAGTCCGTCAGTCACGATAACGAAGTAATTGAAAATATTTTCGAAGCAACCACAACGGTTGCAGAATGGTTCATACCAGGTAGACCTTCCTTTTCGATCAGCCAACGAAGCATCAAAATTGGGTGATTCTTTTCAAACGGCTAAAAGACGTTTCTTTTCTTTAGAAAATAAATTAATTCGTAATCCATCTCAGGTAAGGGAATATTCGGAAGTGATTGATGAATATGTTCAGCTAGGGAAAAATTATCGTTGAACGACGTTTTGTTCACCGGTTTTCAAGTACAGCCCAACCTCTATGACATTTTGGTTAGGTTAAGGTTTTTTCGATTCGTTCTACTGGTAGATATACAGAAGATGTATAGACAAATTCATGTAAACCCACAGCATACCTTCTTACTTAAATTCCTATGGAGAGATGATCCGCAGAAGGATGCTTTCAACATGATCGATTAGTATTTGGTACTCGACCTGCCCCATTTTTGGCAACAAAGGTATTGAATCACCTGGCCAAGGAGAATAAGGAAGAATTTCCGCTGGCTTATCAAGCCTTATCATTCCAAACCTATGTGGACGATATTCTTTCTGGATGTCACGATGAAGGTGACTTATTTACGTTATACGAGCAATTAACAAAGGTATTGCAATCCGCAAATTTTACTCTTCACAAACAATGTTCGAATTTACAGAGCTTTATTAAGCAAATATCTGCCACACCGATGGACGTGTACGAGATTAATCCCGACGATGCGCCAAATAAAATCCTGGGACTCAAATGGTCCCCAATAAAGGATCATTTCTTTTTCTCGTTTCCTACAATTTCGTTACGAGGGCCTATCACGAAGCGTGCTATACTTACAGTGGTAGCACAATGTTGGGACCCGCTTGGTTTCTTATCACCCGTAGTATTAATGGGTAAACTCCTTATACAATAGGTTTGGACCCTGTCTGTTGGTTGGGATCAACCTGTATCAGATTCAGAGGTGTTACTCATGTGGGATAAATTACTCATAGAATTCTCGAAAGTTTCGTCGATAAAAATCCCTAGATATCCATTCGAGAAAACCCCCGCTCAAAGAATAGAGCTGCACGTTTTCTGTGATGCAAGCAGCATGGCGTATGCAGCAGTAGCATATGTGCGCGCTGTTTATACCGATGGCTCAGTGTCGGTGAGGTTAATAACCTCGAAAACTAGAGTTGCTCCGTTAAAAAATCCGATGTCCATCCCACGCCTTGAATTATCTGCTATGCTGTTAGGAGCTGAATTGGCAGTAAAATTAACCGATATACTTCAGCACTTATGGTCAGACTCCGAAATAGCGTTGTACTGGGTAAAAGGTCTGCCTACGCGGTGGACTGTATTCGTTGCAAATAGAGTACGGAAGATTCAAACCTTGACTTCCTCATACCACTGGCATCATGTCAGATCTGCAGATAACGCGGCTGACATAGCATCAAGGGGATCAACATCGACTGTTCTTGCAAACATGTCTATGTGGCTTCAAGGCCCCCCATTTCGGTCGGAGTCGCATATTCCATATTCTCAATTAAAAATCAATTTCAACCCTGATAACGTCCCGGAGTGCAAAACTTCCATGATTTCCTTAAACGTAACCAAGAAATCTAATTGTTGGACAAATTTATTCGAAAGGTGTTATACATTTTCTAAAATTCGGCGAGTCGTAGCATGGGTGCTACGATTCGTTAAAAATTGTGTTCACGGGAAGTTCGAAAAAGGAGAAAAAGGACCCTTATCAGCCGCTGAACTGCATCAAGCTGAATTATTAATAGTACGTCAATTGCAATCTAATTTATTTTCCCATATTATAACTGCATTATTGCAAAATAAACCCAATCCGGATAAACAGTTGAGGTCCCTGAACCTCTTTTTCGATGAGCACGATCAAACCCTTAAGGTAGGCGGTCGGTTGCAAAATGCTAACATTTCAAAGGAGCAGAAATTTCCGATTCTTCTCCCATCCAAGGACAGGACGGTTTCATTGATGCTTTACGAACAGCATGTTCGCTTGGGTCATTTAGGACCTCAGGGGACTTTGTCCAATTTTCGATTGAAGTATTGGCCGCTAAATGGTCTTCGGGAAATTAAAAGTATTATTTTTCGGTGCAATGTATGTTTTCGATTCAGGACCAAAGGGTCCATGCAATTGATGGATAGTTTACCTGATCATCGGGTTCGAGAAGCCCGTCCGTTTTCAAAAGTGTTCGTCGATTACGGAGGATATTTCATGCTTAAAACCTCCAAACTTCGTAAAGCACCACTCACCAAGGCATATATTGCGATATTTGTATGTATGGTCACCAAGGCAGTCCATATAGAAGTAGTGTCCAGCCTTTCAACAGAAGATGTTCTTCTAGCGTTGAAGCGATTTATCTCGTGGCGCGGTAATCCAATGCTTATCTATTCGGATAACGGAACAAATTTTCTAGGAGCCCGCAATTCGTTAAAAGAGTTATATCAGTTCTTTAAAAATAAAAAGTTTTCTCAAGACATTCAAGATTTTTCGGCTCAGAATTTTATAACTTTTAAATTCATGCCCCCCCGGAGCCCACATCATGGTGGCCTACATGAAAGCGCTATTCGGAGCTCTAAATATCACTTGTACAGATTAGTGGGTAACAATAATTATACCTTTGAACAATTCATGACCATTATTACTCAAATTGAGGCCATCATGAATTCTCGCCCCATTACTGCTCTATCTAGTGACCCTTCAGACCTGGAATGTTTAACACCAGCCCATTTCTTAATTGGCACGTCAATGACAGCTTTCCCGGAAAAAGATGTAACATCTACATCGCCAAACAGACTTTCAATGTTTCAACACATATCCAGAATACAACAGACGTTCTGGAAAAGGTGGCGCACTAATTACTTAAATCAGTTACAAAATCGGCCAAAATGGCACGAGTCCAAAGCCAACATCGAGGTTGGCGCGGTAGTTCTACTGAAGGACGATGATAGTCCTCCCTTGAAGTGGCCCTTAGCTAGAATCTTAGAAATCTTCCCCGGACCAGATGGACGGGTTCGCACCGTCAAGCTAAATACAAATTCAGGCGTCTTCGTAAGGCCAATAGTAAAGGTGTGTCTTCTTCCTTTTAATGATTAGGAGTTGGTGCCCATTGATAAAATTGATCAATAAAATATTTTCGTTTTTATTCGTTTTCTCCTGTTCTTTCAATGCTTTCAACTTTAGTTTTCACATTTCTAGAAATTGCCTCTGGAGGCAAAAAAGAGTAACGAGGACTATGATTTGGGATTGGTCCGAATTGCTGACGGAGTTGTGCGTGGCAAAAATTTCTTATTTTTATTTTGGCATGTCTACCAACGCGGGGGAGTATGTTGTGGCTTCACCACAACGGACATAAAATAATAAAAATATTCATCAAAAATACTTCGACACTGATACTTAATATTATGCAACCAACATTGTTAAACATATATAGAAGGGAAGGGGGTAGTTAACATCGGCCAAGGGAGAAGCTGTAACGGTAGCATTCCCTTTCGAACCAGGGAGGTGTTTGTGTGATGTTCGATTTCGTTAGTTAAAGTTCGTTTCGTGAGTGAAGAAAAAGTTAAAAAATGGATATTAAGTTCGTTGGTGAAGAATAATAAAGCAACCCGTATTATGTGAAAATTCGTAAGGTTAGTAGATATATATTTGTGCTAATCCGGTACTTGCAATTCATAATTTTGCGAATGAACTCAATTATTTTCGATTAAGACTCACTTTCATTTAAGAATTCGTTATTTTGGATTAGGAGTAGTTTAAAGCCATTCGTGGATATTTACCTACATAGTATTTCTAGACTTTTTCGAACTCATTTGAACATTTTTGAGCATTCTTTCGAAGCCGCGCCCCAAGCCACGCGGTTCTTAGCGCGCTTTTGAACTGTGACGTCAGCAGCAGCGTAGTAGAGGCGTATTTTCGTTATACCAGACGTCAACTTTACCATCAGCAGCACTTCAGTCAAGGCCAGGTTTTATGTGTTGTATAATTATTTCATTTACCCACACGTTTAGCAGTAGAAGTGACTACGCGGTGTAAATAAGAACTTCTTTAAGTGATTCAGATTATTTTTTTAGGTATATATATTCTTGATTGCGGTATTATTTATATTTGCTTTTTATAATTATACATTTTGTTTAGGATTAAGGATATAAATAGATTTAATTGCGCAGTGACGTCACATTTAGTTTCCTAAGGTTTTTTTAAGTTATATATAATGAGAAGGAGCTCATATTTTTTTTAGATGATTCATATTTTATTTTATTTAGAACTAAATAATTAAATAGTTTTAGAGGGGAGGGGGAGGGGGAGGGAGAGAGGGAGAGAGGGAGAGAGGGAGAGAGAGAGAGAGAGGGAGAGAGAGAGAGAGAGAGAGAGAGAGAGAGAGAGAGAGAGAGAGAGAGAGAGAGAGAGAGAGAGAGAGAGAGAGAGAGAGAGAGGGAGAGAGGGAGAGAGAGAGAGACTGGACCCATATGAAAACAAATGAACTAAAATGGAGAGCTGAAAGATCAAATAAGAGCCAGCAAGAGGAGCAGATGAAGAAACAAGAAGAACTGGTCCATCAAATGCGTGAAGAGTTGTCAAGCTATGTTTCACAACAAATATCCACCTTAAGAAATGAACAATCCCAACAAATTGTAAGCAATCCCAGCAAGTAGCCGAACTACGCACCGAAGATACCAGAATGAATGCGATGATTCAACAACTTCAGAAAGAAATAGAGGTCCTTCGGCAAGATCGCTACGTCCACCGCGGCGAGGGAGATGCAGAAAGAATGGAAACCTTCAGCGTGGATGTCGAACGACGGGGAAGCGGAGACACTACACAGATGGGATCAATAATGAAACTCCCATATCTTCGATGGAACAACTTCGTGGTCCAACTACGTCAAGCAATTCGACGCGGCGGCCAGGGCGAACGGAAAAGGCAATATCTCTAACCATAGCGTTGCGAGGCGATGCTTTGAATGTCTTGCATTCCCTTAAGCCCGACGAAGCTGACAACATCGAGCTACTAGTACATCGCCTGGAGATGAGGTATGGTCAGACCCACCTACAACCCGTGTACCGAACACAGCTGAAGAACCGTAAACAGAAGAGTGGAGAATCTATCCAGGAGTTCGAGGCGGAGGTAGCTAGAATGGTTCGATTTGCTTATCCGACAGTAGCAGAAGAGTTCCTGGAGTGTCTAGCAGTCCAAACCTTTACCGATGGCCTTAGGGACCCGGAGTTACAGAGCTGTGCGGTTGGCCCGACCAAAAGACCTTGTCGACGCGTTAACCAATGCACTTGAATTCGAAGCGGCAACGGAAGCATCACGGGGAGTTGCACGAATAAAGGAGATGACTGCGTATGGCGTCGATGGATTAGTGGAAAGGCTATTACCCACAAAGAGACGGCGACCTACACGATGTTGGAGTTGTGGAGAACTAGGGCACGTAAAAAACTCATGTCCACGCAAGGAGACGTCTTCTGCTGTTGTCTCCCAACAACAGGAAAACTACAAAGGGTCGACTCCTGGAGGGCGACATCGACCCCAAACCATTGCAAAGCCCCTCCTATGGTCAAGGTAGTAATATTAAAACACTAAGCAGGCAGCTTATACGTCAAAGCCCTGATCAACAGAAAGAGATACAACATGCTGGTGGATACTGGAGCTACAAAAACTGTGGTATGGCCGACAGTTATCGTGGCTAGGAAGATGTCGCCCACCAGCTGGAGACTGCGCACCGCTACTGGGGAACCTGCCAAAGTCTACGGAGAGGTTAACGTGTCTCTACAGTTTGGTTCAACTAGTCTTTCTCATTCGATATTGGTGGCTGATATCGATGAAGATGCTATCCTGGGTATGGACGTAATGCACAACTGTTGTTTCCGCTTGGATTTGGGACGACGGATACTTTATACGGAAAAGGAAGAATTGCTTCTACATCGAAAACATGAAGCTATCGCCCCGTTGAAACTATCTGACGACATCGATCTTCCACCCACGTGCGAATGTGTTGTAACGGCACGACTAGAGGAAGTAGAGCCGGATGGAACCCCAGCTATGGTAGAACCCAAGAACCATGATCAGATATTGGATAGAGGACTTTTGGTCGGAAAAGCTCTTGTTAGATCAGCCAAAGAGGTACCAATCCGAATCATTAATATGAATGATCATCTAATTCTTTTGCGAAATAACACCGAAATCGGAACCTTGGAACCGGTAACGGCCGTGATTCACCAGGTAGGAGCCTTTGAATCAGACAGAACCAACGACATAGAACAATTAATGACTAGGTTAGACCCATCTTTGTCAAAAATAGAAAAAAAGCAGGTAAGAGATTTACTCTACCGCTATAAACCTGTCTTCGGTTCTGGAAGTAAACTGGGAAGGACCGACATAGTCAAGCACAAGATTGAGACTGGCGATGCACGACCGATTCGTCAGGTACCCCGACGATTGGCTCAAGTTAAAAAGGAAGAAGCGGATAAGGCCCTCCAAGAAATGATTCGGGATGGAATAGTTGAACCCTCCATTAGTCCGTGGGCTTCTCCCGTTGTATTGGTAAGGAAAAGAGACGGATCAATGCGGTTCTGCGTTGACTATAGAAAGTTGAATGAGGTTACGAAGAAGAATAGTTATCCCCTTCCGAGGATACCCTCATTTTCAGGTTTCCTTTTCTAGCTGATTTCAAAAATGTATAACGTATTGCTTTCAAATGTTATAGGATAAGCACAAATAAAGACAATCATGAATATTGTGTATGGATATATAATTAAATTAGATCAGGAATTAATGAATGAATAAAAATCCAGATATAATGCTTCTATTAAATTTTCATGAAATAATGTGAACAAATAATTGTATTTGGTATTTTTCATACAGTAATCTTCCATACAATGTGGATTCTCTTGAGACCAATACAGTATAGATTCTCTACTGCCATCAAAATTATGTCTTGTAGAGTATGTTTATTAATTTCTATTCTGCTTTATTTTGGTGCATCCTTCACATTTTCGCTGTATTTTCGCTCATTTATGCATACCGTGGATTATAAAACAGATACACAAGCTGAATGCATTTCATGAAATAATTGGCATACCTCTTGTTAAGTTCACATTTTATCGCCAATACCAATCATCATAATATTTCAAAACTATCATTTTCGATTAAAGGAATTTTGTAAAAAAAATAATAAATTACCTGAAAAGTTTTTACATAAACGTACCTTTTCTAAAGCATTAACAATTGGGAATTATACTTTAATGTTTCTGATAGTTGTTCACTTCAAATAAAAAAAGCGTTAAAAATAATATAAAATATTAAATGATTATGATTCAGGGGCTTGAATCCCTAATAAAAGCTGTTAGATAAAATATTATAAACAATACAAGGAGTATTTATTTATTTATTTAATTTAATTTTTTAGTCACTGGGATTTCTGCTCATCAGAGAAAATCTTGAAATTAAATAAAATTAAAGGTAAAAATTGTCATAACTTTATTACAGGAAGGTGTTTCTCCCTGCAATTATAATGTAATTTTAAATAAAAACTTTCCACCAAATCAATCAATCTTCCTAGCGCTGAGATAAACGACTCCTTCTTAAACCCATGCTGGTTTTCTTTAAAACTCTCATTTCTTCTTACTTTTTTTTCATTCTTAACCTTTATTACTTTCTCCATCACTTTACTCATACCACATAGCAGATGGATAGGCCTGTAGTACCCTGCCCGCTTTTCCTCTCTACACGATGTCTTCACCAGTATCACCTTGGCCACCTTGCATACTTACTTTTTTCTTCGGTACCTTGTTTAAAAGTTTCCAGAAATACTTCCCATTGTCCTATCCTATTTTTATTATATCCCCTCTCAAGCCATCTATCCCTGGGGTTTTCCCTACCTTAATGCCTTTCCCTTCCCCCTCTAGGTCCTACTTTTCTACCGATTTTTTTCCTTTATTTTTTGTACAACCCTAATTTTCTACATTTCCCGAAACACGTCCTCCCCCTCTTCCTTGTCAATCCGTAAACAGTTTTTCTATTATCCTCTTCGCCCACTCTTCCTCTAGCACTAAGTTTCTACTTCCACCCATTCTTTTCACCGCTATTGCCCCAGTAACTCTTCCCACTTTCTTCTGTTCTCCATTTCCACCCTCTGGTCCAGTTCCTTCTTCTTCTTTTCCTTATATCCCTCTTTACGATATAGGGATTGTAGGTTGTCTTCTTGTAAAAATCGGCCTTAGGCTGTAGTTGTAATGCGCCCACGTCCCGGAGGCCAATAAGCTAGAGGTTCATTTTCATGAAAATGCAGCCACAATAGGCCTACAATACTTTGGGAGCGCTCAGCTACATCAATTTGTCGCATGTCACCTTAAAAGGCTACGGCTCTATTTATTCTGATATTTTCAAAGCATTTGCTAAAGAGTAAGTGCAAACGAAATCGAAAATAAACCATTGTTTTTTAAAGTATAAAAACTAGAGTTTTTAATCTTTTGTATCTTCCACAAAAAAATTATAAAATATCCCCCTTGTTTATTACAATTTTAATTAAACGTCCTTAAAATTTCATTTTTAATATTTTTTTTTTATTTTATAAAACTATCCACAGCCGTTTCCAATGTATGTATTTACAACTGTATTCGATTCTATTTTTAACATTTTAATTTGTATCTGCTAAATTAAATACAGAGTAATGCATTCCAACCACACGTAAGTACAAAATAGTCTTTTTTCTACGGCTGCATATTAATAATAAAAATAAAGAAGTGAATTCATAACATTTTATTATTATTATTGGTTATAAAATAAACGGCACATACTTAATACAAAAAAACTAATTTAATTAATATTGTAATGATTTGTTACATTACTGCAATTTTGTATTGAGATTCCTGATGTCGTAACAGCAGCTATCAACTGTGGGAAAAAATCTACCTGACGGCTGAATTCCCATTTAAATGTACTATCGGCTTGAAAATAGCATATACATTTTCAAACTCAAATCGCTTACATTGAATTAATTTTAAGGATGGCCTATTTATTGTGTATAACCAATCACGGTTTAAATAATAATAAATTTGAAATCAGTTAAACAGTTGTCCACGCCCACATCTTTAATGTTTGCAGCATAAGGTATTTTATTGACAAATTGCCTGTGTATTATACAGTACTGTTTTATTTGTTTTTTATTGCAACCTTTCTACTGATTCCTTTTTTACTTCACTTAGTTTGGACGGGGTTAATCAGTTGTACCAAAAGATAGCAGGTAGAAAATTTGCGATAGCTCAGTTGTACCAAAAAATTTCTAGAGAGGATTAAAGGATTAATATGAAAATTAGGTTAGGTAGAAAATTTGCGGTGGCTCAGTTGTACCAAAAAATTTCTAGAGGGGATTAAAGGATTAATATGAAGGTTAGGTTAGGTTAGGTTAGGTTAGGTTAGGTTAGGTTAAGTTAGGTTAGGTTAGGGCCTAAAGTCCGACTCTCACCTCCAAGCTGGTGGGCCCTGGAAACCGTGGAGAAAGACGAGATCGGGTAACCAACCCCGGTGGAGCCGGAACCCACGGGCTAAAGAGAGCGGCAAAGGAAAGTCAAGGCGTTAGCAACCGTGCTAAGGACTGCGTGGCCATGCCGAGTTGGTCGTGAACGGTGCCTCCGGGAAACCTGGCGACCTCCCGGAGTAAGAAGCCTTCTTGAGGTAAGGGCGCTCTGCCTCAATGGACAGATACTTCGCACTTACTCGTGGGAATACAAATGGATAACCCAGAAACAAAAAACGTGTCACAAAGTAAGGAGACTGCGGCATCCGCAGGATCTGAAGAAGAAGCATTTAAAAGTAGACCGAAGATTTTGAAAGACTCAACAACCAGCCTACAAGGGAAAATTTGAACATCATCCTTGAGCGACCACATCAAGAGGAGAAGGGAAAACGATGAAGCTAACGACCTGGAAGAGCTCATAAAAGATCACGAAAAGATCAAATAAGCTAATGAAACTGATTAATGAAAACACCAATACAAAAGTAGAAATAAAAGAAGAAGTAAGAGGGCTCAGATTCCAAACTGAATGAGCAAACAAGCTACTAGACTATGTAAAAGAAACAAATGAAAATTGCAAAAAAATACCGAAAACACAAGTTAAAAAGGTGGAAATGGTAACAATAGGTACACAATGTAGTGGAGACATGGATATAACAAGAGATCGAGAGATTTTGGATAGTACCACGAAAATTCGGGAAGCAAGTACATATGAAGATATCGAAGATACGATGAATAAACCCTGGCCTGATGAAGCATTTAAAATTACAGAGGAGATAGAAGACACTCAAGAAGCTTATGATAAGACAAATGTTCTCATGATAGTCAGAGACATGGATATTCCAACAGACATTATAACAGAGAGAGCAACCAGAAAGTGCTCCGAATTGCATGAGATTATAGCGGAAAACAAGGGGGAAACTGAAAAGATACAAACTGTCAATATCACAAAGACCAGCAATATGCATAAAGAGACTACACACTTAACGTAATTTGTACCAGTAAGTAGTAAAGGAACGGGCGAAGAAAACACAAAAGAGGCCTATGAAAGAATGATGGAATACAAAAACACCAGAACTGCCGAAAAAAAAAGAGATGGGAGTGGTAATTAGTGACGGGATAGATAGAGATAAAATTAGGAAAATATTAAAGTTTGTCCTGTATGACCAAGAAATAAAGATTAAAATCATGACAGCTAGAGGAAAACTAAGAAGAAGCTACAGACAAGAGTACGAAACAATATTAATTAAAAATACAAAAAATTCCTTTGCAGATATGTTAAAAGAAGTTAAGGACAAAGTTGACGTTAAAGAACTAAACATTGATGTAAGATCTATCCAAAAAACTAATAAAGGCGATATACTATTTAAAGTAAAAAGCTACAGACAAGAGTACGAAACAATATTAATTAAAAATACAAAAAATGCTTTGCAAATATGTTAAAAGAAGTTAAGGACAAAGTTGACGTTAAAGAACTAAACATTGATGTAAGATCTATCCAAAAAACTAATAAAGGCGATATACTATTTAAAGTAAAAAAAGGAGGCGCAGACGCATTGCAAAAGAAAATAGTGGAAGAAACTGGAGCCCAGACAGCAGTTAGAGACAACAGAAAATATTATGTACTACACATCAGAGATATTGACGAAATTACGACAAAAGAAGAAGAAGAAAAAGCTATTGAGGAAAAAAAAGGACGTGAAGATTTTATATTGTCAGAACTAAGACCTGGATATAGAGGAACGCAATGCGCAACATTAAGGGTAGCAAAGAATCTGAGGAATGCACTAGGCGAAAACATAAAAATTGGATGGACAAACTGTCGACTAGAAGTAAGAGTGGAAGTAAATAAATGCTTTAGATGCTGGGAAGTGGGACATCGCTCCTTTGAATGCAAGGGAGAGGATAGAAAGGACAACTGCCGTAAATGCGGAGAAAAAGGACATACAATAAAGGACTGTAAAAACACACCTTACTGCCCAATATGTAAGGTTGATGGACATAGCGCAGGCTCTATGAAGTGCGCAAATTTTAGGAATGAGGTCCACATGAAGAGAGGGCGGCTAAAAAGCACCTAATAGAAATGGCCTACGTAAATAATCCCCAGGGAAGAATGGCGATACTGCAGGTTAATGCAAACAGATCGAGAGCAGCCCATGACTTAGCTTTCGCCACAGCTGCGGAAAAACAAGTGGATATACTGGTAGTTAGTGAACCCAATAAAACATTAGTTAAAGATTCTGCTAAATGGATAAGCGATGAAAGGAATGATGTAGCTATATATTTTCGGAATAGAAAGATTTAAATTAATATGGTAGGTAGGGAAAAGGGGCATATAGTTAAAACACTGTGTCCAAATATACCTTTCGAAGAATATACCGCTTATCGTGGCAGGGGATGCAAACGCGAAATCACCTCTATGGGGATCGCCGATTGAGGATAATAAGGGAAGTTATTTAGCTGAGTGGATGGGGTCCCTAAATATGATTGCTGCAAATACAGGAGAACGACCTACCTTTATACGGGGAAACACAAAATCATTTATAGACGTCACCATAGCCAGCGAAAATATAGCAAAGAGAATTAAAAATTGGGAAGTGCTTGAAAATGAAAACCTGATGGACCACCAGCATATCTACTTTGAAATAGCGTGGAAAGTGGGGAAAAAGGCAAATGTAGAAAAGAAAAACGTAATTGTGAACAGGGAGGCTTTTAAAATAATGCTACAGCTGCGTAATCCGGAAAACTGCAGCACACCAGAAGAGCTACAGGAATTGATAGGTGAAGCTTACCGTAACAGCATAATAAAAAAATATGGGGGGAGGTGCAGATGGCCCTACTGGTGGAACAATGAAATTTCAGACAAACGAAAAGTATGTGCAGAGATAAGGAGACATATAACGAAACTGAACAGAAAGGGAAATCTGAACAATAGGGAACAAAAGAAAGAGGAGTATAAGAAATGTAAAAACGAATTGAAGAAGATCATCATTAATGCCAAGAAAGCGCATTGGAAGGAAGTCTGTCAGAAACTAAACGATGATATATGGGGAGACGGTTATAAGATCGTAACAAAGAAATTCCTGGCAAATTCGCCAGTTGAACTAAGCAGTTGACAAAACGTAAATATAGCTAGAACCTTATTCCCACAGACAGAAGAGACTAGAGTAGTAACAAAAGACACAGTGGTTGAAGACATTCCACTATTTACTGAGGAAGAAATAAAGGAAGCAGCCGTGCAGCTAAAAAGTGGAAAAGCGCCGGGTCCGGATGGGATACCTACAGAGGCCGTAAAGCTAGCTGTAGAACATATACAGGAGGTAGTTTTAGGAGTAATGAATAATATACTGAAGAGGCAAAGTTTCCCTAGTAACTGGAAAATTGCAAAATTAGTGCTAATACCAAAAGGCAAAAAAGAAAACACCTACAGACCATTGTGCCTATTGCATACAATCAGTAAACTGTATGAAGGACTTATCAAAAATAGGATTAGCAAATAATTGGAACAAGGTGACGGACTCTCCGAAAACCAGTACGGTTTTAGAAAAAAGAGATCCACTGTACACGCTGCTAAGAGGGTCAAGGAAGAAATGGAAAATAGAGATAATAAGTGGCTAGCTCTAATTACATTAGATATTAGAAATGCTTTTAATACTTCTTCATGGACACTAATTATACGGGAACTTAGGAAAAAGGGACTACCGGCATATCTAATAAACATAATCCAGGACTATCTTCATTATAGATTTTTACAAATAGACAGTTCTAAAATGGAATTATCAATGAGTGTCCCACAGGGATCGGTGTTGGGGCCGATTCTGTGGACGTTTTTTATGACGAAGTGCTTAGACTAGAACAACCAGATACTGTATCGACAATCGCATATGCAGATGACTTGGCTATACTCTCAAAAGCCAAAAATGTAAAAGAACTGGAGCTACATACTAACGAGGCTATATACAGGATCGATCAGTGGCTTAGGAGGAATCAATTAGAGTTAGCACCAGAAAAAACCGAGGCAGCGATCCTCAGAGGTCACGGATGGATTAGAGAACGGGAAAAAGTTTGTTTTGAAATCCGTGACGTAGCATTAAAGCCAAAGAGGACTATCAAGTATTTGGGAATCTTGTTCGACGGGGCGGGGAGCTTTGGACCGCATATAGAAACAACGGCTATCAAGACGGAGGCGAAAATCAGCGCTCTTCAAAAACTGCTACCGAACGTAAGTGGTCCCAAAGGAATGAAGAGAGGGGTGTTATGTGGAGTGGTACTTTCGACAATATTATATGCATCACCTATATGGGAAAGAGCCATGAATATAAATAAATATCGGAAGAGAATAGAGCAAGTACAACGAAGAATTACTCTACGAGTTATCAGTGCATATAGAACGATATCGTACAAGGCTGCGCAGGTCATCAGCGGAATCATTCCTATACATCTTATGGTGACGGAAAGGGAGAGGATGTTTAATGCAGAATTACCTAGTATACCTGAACATAGAAGAGTCCAAAGGGAGGCAACACTTGAGATGTGGCAACACGAATGGAACGTACATGAAGAATCAGCACAGTGGACAAAAAGAATAATACCAAACGTTATAGAATGGCATAAGTGTAGACATAAAAACCCCGATTATTATTTAACACAAGTGTTGTCAGGACATGGCTCATTTGGAACATATAAAAAGAGAATTGGGAAAAGTGAAAGCGATATTTGCCAATATTGCCCTCTACGAGATGACGTGGAACATACAGTTTTCAAATGCATAAGATGGGAACAGAAGAGGAGGAGACTAGAAATAGAGCTGGAAGAAGAAATAACAGTGAACAACGTATGTAGTATAATGATGGAAAGTGCCCGGAACTGGGAATTAGTCCAAAACATGTGTGTGGAAATTATGGCCCAAAAAGAGTCTGACGAGAGAAACGAAGAATAGGGGACCAGACCACTATTCTCGAAGAATGCCGAGAGGCGGATCCCGGGATGGTGGCGGAGCAGAGTTGGGGGTTTTTAGTTGGTAGGTTATCGAATCTTCGGTAGA
This sequence comes from Ophraella communa, assembly GCA_035357415.1. NCBI lineage: Eukaryota > Metazoa > Arthropoda > Insecta > Coleoptera > Chrysomelidae > Ophraella > Ophraella communa. The sequence continues at coordinate 55,220,335 of CM068979.1, forward strand.
ATCCAACACGCCTGGGACACCTGCCCAGGTCGTCTTTTGAAGATTTTCCCCCCTGAAAGAAAAAAAAGGTTAGGTTAGGGTAGGTTAGGTTAGGTTCGGTTAGATACTTATATAAAACTAAAATATGCATTACTCCCTATGTTGAGCTCCAATTAGCTCAGTAAAACTCCGGTAGTTTATAACAACTCAGCTTTATTTAAAAGCCTTAGAACTATACCAATATTGATTATAAACTACTTAAATTAATAAAAAATGGACTGTATATTTTTTGACAACGTAAAAACTCAACCATCAAAATTACATTGTTTTGTTGTTACCTGGGAAACGGTTGGTTAGCCAAAAGGCGATTACTTAGGTAATGATTCGCGGTGCTGAGTACGTCCAAAGGCACGGCTGGAGTGAGAATTTATAATTCGCGAATCTAACATTCTCCCCCCTTTGAGGAGTCATCCTCAACAATAGAACTATGTAACTGCAGAGGCAATGGACTCAACTTTGTCACTGGCCTAGTAAATATCCCATTAGCTGTTTTTATTTTAACCACACGCACTTTATTATCTCGACCAGGCATTACCTCTAATACTCTTGCAAGACACCACTCCAAAGGAGGTAGATTATCCTCCTTCACAATAACCATATCACCAACCTTTAAATTGGTTTCTGAAACCTTCCATTTTGGACGATGTTGAAGTAGATTTAAATACTCCGTAGACCAGAGTTTCCAAAAATCTTGTCTCAATTTTGAACAGTGTTGCCAAATGCTCAGACGATTATTCGCCAAATTAGAAACATCTTTTTCTGGGAAGGAAGTTAGTGGTTGCCCTATTAAAAAATGTGCTGGAGTTAAACATGTGAGATCAGAAATTGAATCAGACATTGATTGCAACGGCCTTGAATTAAGTATCGCTTCAATTTGCGTTAATACCGTATATAAACATTCATATGATAGAACCGCGTTACCAACTACCCTTCGCAGATGATATTTAGTGCTCTTAATCCCTGCCTCCCACAGACCATCCCAATGCGGACTATTAGGAGGAATCAATTTCCATTGAATCTCCCTAGTAGATAAAAAATCCTGAATTTGACAAACATGCCCCTTAAAAAATTTATATAATTCATTCAAAGTATTATTCGCACCTTTAAAATTAGTTGCATTATCGCTGCTTATTGAAATAGGATTACCCCGACGAGATACAAATCGTTTTAATGCTAGCAGAAAGTCCTCTGTATTTAAACTAGTTACCAACTCAATGTGAATGGCCTTTGTTGCCATGCACACAAAAAGCGCAATGTATGCTTTTGACACCCGAGCTTTGCGTAACCTCGACTCTTTAATCATGATTGGTCCCCCGAAATCAAGACCTGTGTGCAAAAATGCACGAATCAGTTGTGTTCTTTCAACAGGCAAACTTCCCATAAGTTGTTTTGATCCAATAGCTCTAAATCTGTGACACCTTACACATTTAAGCAAAATCGCCTTTATTCGTCGTACAGATTTTATAAGCCAAATAGATTGCCGAAGACTGTTAAGAACTGCTCGAGGACCAGCATGTCCCAACCTTAAATGTTCACTTTCAATAATTATGTCAGTAACATGGCAACTGCTCGGAAGAATAACCGGATGCTTAGCATCAAAAGACACAAGCGCATTTTCTAAACGTCCCCCTACTCGTAATAAACCATTAGAATCTAAAAAAGGAACCAAAGACAAAATTTTACTATTTTTTGGTAATGGTATGTTTTCCTTTAAACAAATAATTTCTTTCGAGAAATATTTCTCTTGGACCATTCTAAAAATGCAAATGCGAGCCTTAGATATCTCATCTACACAAAGAGGACCGTAAAGTTTTAAATTATTCTTCTTAGTATTTTCTATAAACCTTAACACATAAGCAATACATCGTTGCATCCTATTAAAAGAAGAAAACCTTGAAAAAATGTCCAAATCAATAATTGTTGTGGCTTGAAAATGAACTACTTGCCTTTGTTCAGGCAATGAAGATGCGTCCAAATTGATTTGTTCTAAATGTAAAAAACAATCGGGTTCACTTAAAAAATCAGGACCTTTAAACCAAACTCTACATTCTAACAATGCTTCAGGCTGAAGACCGCGAGATATGTAATCTGCTGGATTTAAATCGGATGAAATATGTCTAAGCTCAACGTCCAGTGTTAAGTCCTGAATTTCCGAGACCCGATTAGCGACAAATGTCGTCCATCGTGATGGAGATGATTGCATCCAAGAAAGCACAATTTTCGAGTCGCTATATAAAATAGCTTGGTTAAAGTTAAATTTCATGCATGATTTAAACTTATCATACATTCGAGCTAAAAGCAAAAGAGCACAAAGTTCTAGCCTCGGTAGAGAAACCGTTTTAAGAGGCGCGACTCTTGATTTTGAGTAAACGAGATGACAAGAAACAGAATTATTATCGTACAAAGCTCTAACGTATAAGCAAGCGCCGTAAGCTATCATGCTTGCATCTGCAAACCCTATTAATTCTACCGATTTAAAGTTCCCAGAGAATATCCATCGTTTAATGCTTAGTTCTTGTAACCTTGGAAATTGCCTATAAAATGTCAACCACTCAGTTAATAAATCAGAAGGTAAAATATCGTCCCATTGAAGTTTTTTGGCCCATAATTTTTGCATAAAAATTTTGGCTAAAATTATAACAACGCCCACGAAGCCCATTGGATCGAATATTTGACCTATAATTCCTAAAACCTCACGTTTAGTAAATCTATCTTTTTCAATCACACTTGGTACCGATACGCGAAATGAATCTAAAGCTGGGTCCCATAAAACACCTAAAACCTTGGATGATTTATCCCCTTGAAATGAGACCAAAACCATGTTATTTGAGTTCCACTTATGTAACAAAAATCCTGCAGATCCTAAGAGGACACTTAATTCATTTTGAAGGTTATGTAAAGCGTCCAATGTATTCGCCCCCCCTAAAATATCATCCACGTACGTTTGTTCCAATAACGTTTCCGCAGCCAATGGATATGACCCTTTACCTTGGTTAGCTAATTCCATTAACGTCCGAGTTGCTAGAAAAGAACTACAGCTACATCCGTACGTGACTGTTTGTAATTCTAAATGACGTATTGGAAGTGAAGGATCATCTCTCCAAATAATATTTTGTAAGACTCTATCGTCTGAATGAACTTTGACACATCTAAACATTTTTTGAATATCACTTGTTAAAACAAATTTAAATGTTCGAAATCTAGCAATAATGTCAAACAAATCAGATTGAACTATACTGCCTGTTAATAATATATCATTCAAACTTAAACCCGAACTAGTCTTCATTGATCCATCAAAAACTACCCTGTATTTTGTAGTCAATTTGTCTTCTCGAACTACACAATGATGTGGAAAATAGTACCTGTGTTGCTGTAAGAGTTTAGCATCATTAGTAATGTCCAGTGCATGACCCATGTCTAAATATTCCTTAATGAAAGCCGCGTATTCCCTTTTTAAATTTGGATCACTTTGAAACCTTTTCTCAAGTGACAAAAACCTTTTTGTAGCCATAGGAAGAGACTCGCCTAGAGAAAGAGCAGTGTATTCCTGTTTTATAGGTAACCTAACCTCAAAAACACCAGATTGTAACCTTTTAGTAGTTGAAGAATAAATATCTTCACATATCTTGTCCTCAGGACGCATATGTCTTTTATTTGTGACCTCCTCTAACCTCCAAAATTGTGGGATCAATGCGTTTAAATCCGGACCTTGTGAATATAAAGAAACCATAACATTCGAGCAAATATTATTTGCATTGGGAATACTCCCCCCTATGACCCAACCAAACAAAGTATTTTGGAGAATGGGCAAGTCATCACCTAACCTTAAAACACCACCACTAATTACGTCGAAATAAATATCCGCTGCTAGTAGTAAGTCTATTTTTGATGGAATACCAAATGAAGGATCAGCCAAATCCAAACCCTTAGGTATATTTAAAGAACCGTTATCAACGTAAGAGTGGGGCAATGGACAAGTAATATCCCTTGGCATTATACCACAAACTGCCGAAATTCTTTTTGTTGGATTATATTGAGATTCCACCTCAATATTAACAACGCTTGTGACTTGAACATCACATTTTCCAATTCCAGAAATATGAATGTTAGCCGAAGTTTTTGGTAACCGTAGTTTATCCGCCATGCGTGATGTAATGACTGAACACATAGAGGCCGAATCCAAAAGTGCTCTGGCCTGAACCCTTGAACCGTCATGGCAAACTAAATTGACCATTGCTGTGGCCAAAAGGATTTGTTTATTGACCCTGGAAATTAAACATGGAGAAAAATTTGTTTCATCTGAAGTAGATACCAATGACGTAGACGCAGAAGGTCCTCTATCAATATTTTCTTCAACCTTAGAACTATTCTGCTCATTGTCCCTTTCTTGTCCACTAAGTGTATTTGCATTTGAAACCAAATTGCCACTTCCTTTTCCATATTTGTCCCCGTGCAATGAAGAATGATGTCTTCCCTTACAAATCCTGCAACCATCTGACTTGCAGTAATTTGCTGTATGTCTAAAACCCAAACAATTGTAACAAAGTCGATTTTTATTAATAAACTCACGTTTGTGTGCTAAATTAAACCTTTGAAATTTATTACATTTATGCATTGGATGTGCCTCCAAATGACAACAAATGCATTTACCCTTTACCGTATTTGTTGATTCAGTCATTGAATAACAACCCGCCTTTACAAATTTTTGCTTGTACTCTGGTTTTGTTAAAGATTCTAAAGCTAAACACCGCTTATCTAAAAAGGTTAAAAAATCCGAAAAAGTTGGCAATTTTGTGCAATCACGCTCGAGTTCGTAAGCCTTGTGTGTGTTAAAATCTAATTTAGATGCCAATATGTAAACCAAAATTAAGTCCCATGTCTCTACAGGTACCCCAAGAGCAGAAAGAGCATTATAGTTTTGTTTAATTTTTTGTTATAAAATCCCGCAAAGCTGATGAGTCACCTTTTAAAACTTGTGCTTCCATTAAAAGTCTGATATGACAATTAATTGTTATTAATTTATTGTCATATCTTTTATTTAAAATATCAAGTGCCACATCATAGTTTGACTCTGTAATTTGCAAATCCTTAATCATTAAAAGTGGTTCATCCCTTAAAACCGTTTTTAGATAAATAAATTTTTGTGTTTTATTAAGGTATTGATCACAATTAATAAGAGAATTAAATAATTCAATAAAAGACCTGTAATCTTCATACTTTCCAGAAAAAATAGGAATATTGATGCTTGGCAGTTTAATTTTTGTAGGGGGTAATGACGAGAATAAATTTTCAGAAGAATTTGTACGTAAATTATTCGCAAACCCACTTGACTCCCCACCAGTCGCACCTTGCAGAACTTGTGACCGATTGGAAATTATTGTTTTAATTTTACTATATAGTGAAATGTATTGAGCTTCAACTTCTACCCTATCACTCTCTTGGCAACCATCAATTTCCTCAAGTTGTTCTTGTACATATTCATAATCACTATAAGTTTTTACAAGCATCGATTCCCTAACTACAAAATCATTTACATCTATTGACATGTTATTTCCATTTGAATTTACATAGTTCTCCAACCTAGTTATTTTTGATTTAATTCTGCCTCTTTTTTGTATTAACAATGTTTTATCCTCCTCTCCCATTTTGTTTAACGCTCAGAAAATTATCAACAAATTGAAATCACACAAATACTTAACTAACAACACCCTTTACAAAGTATAAATCACTAATTCTAAATCTAAAAATGTCTGTCAAATTTCCTGTCAAAACGTATTCAAAATATCCCTGATGCTGTGTAACAATAATAAAGAAAGATCTGACCTTGCTTCAGCAGTCTTCTTTACTCCTTCTTAGTATAATACCATGTAAAATTTCCATATAACAGTAATCCGCTTACTACCAGTTTCATATACCATTTATCAGCAATCTACCATGTACTAGTCCAGTAATCAACCTTGTATAAATCTGCTTCACATTTGTAAAAATACCTTGCATAAATTGCTAATGCAACAGCAAATTCTAATCCCGTTACAGTGCCAAATCACTGGTGTAAAAATCCTCTTTGTTCTCCAGTAAAATCCTGCTCGAAGATGACCAAATGTTGAGCTCCAATTAGCTCAGTAAAACTCCGGTAGTTTATAACAACTCAGCTTTATTTAAAAGCCTTAGAACTATACCAATATTGATTATAAACTACTTAAATTAATAAAAAATGGACTGTATATTTTTTGACAACGTAAAAACTCAACCATCAAAATTACATTGTTTTGTTGTTACCTGGGAAACGGTTGGTTAGCCAAAAGGCGATTACTTAGGTAATGATTCGCGGTGCTGAGTACGTCCAAAGGCACGGCTGGAGTGAGAATTTATAATTCGCGAATCTAACACCCTACTACTTTCTCAACCTAGTTACTTCGGTGTGTCCGGATGCACCGAAGGTCAGTGTTTTCCCGTAATCCTATACTTAAGTAAAATTTAAATCCGTTTATTTTCTAAAAATTCAGAAATTAATTGGAATTATCTCCCTGGAATATTTTGGTACAATTGAACCCTCAAAAAGGGATAACCTTTTACGCTACCGGATTAAGTCAGGTAAAATTGGTACAACTGAGTAGTCCCCAGTTTGGAACACTCGATAATAAATGTTTGTTTGGGATTAAAATACCTTTTCAAAACATTTTTTTTATTTCATTCCTTTAGGTAGGTTGTTAGAAATATTAAATAACATTCCATAAAATGAAAGATAAAATATAGAAATATTTATTTTTGAGTCTCAGCAGAAGTATATAGGGAAAAGAGTGGTGGCTATGTACCCAGAAGAGGTTTTGGGACTATTTAATTAAAATTCGAAGAGAATATATTTCCCAGACATGTGGAAGGAGGGCAGAGTTGCGCTAATTCCTAAAAAAAGTGGGATAATAAGGGAGGGTAGCGACGTGAGGCCCATTACTTTGGTTAGTGTGGTAGGGAAAATCTTTTAGAGGCTTAACTTAGGTAGATTGAGTGAGGAACTGAAGAAGAAAGGTGTGGTTCCACAAACACAGCATGGATTCAGGAAGGGGAAGTTCACCACATCTGCATTGTTGGAGTTAGGGCAAATGGTACGGAATATGGTAACGGCGTTTCCAGTATGAGTTTTGGTGTCAATTGACATTAAGAATGCTTTTAATACGGTGGGATGGCAGGATATAGTCGAAGAGCTGGTTAGGTTCGGAGTTTCAGAATATTTAATAGAGCTGATAAAGCGTTTTCTTGTTGGCAGGACAATCATAATAGGAAGGTACAAGAAAAAGCTGACAGGGCTTAGTACTAGGGCTTTACAGCGGAGTATTGAGGATGCGTTATGATGAAGGGGTCAGACCGTTGGCTTATGCTGATGATCTAGTGCTGATGCTTGTGATTGGGGCCAACTAATAAACAAAGTAAATTGGTCAGCAAGGAGGATAGAAGGCTGGTTGGAAAGGCACGGGAAGTTAGCTAAGAATACAGTAGGCGTCACGGTTCTAAAGGCACCAAGAGGTTATAGGCATCCAGTCTCTATGTTTTTGTTGGGGGTAGATATAGTGGCAGATAAAGAAAGTAAATGTTTAGGGATTTTGTAAAAGAAGGGATTGAGTCTTGGCGAACACGTAAACAAAACTGTTGAGAAGACAAAAAGGAAGATGGAGGCACTACGGAACCTGCTGTCAAACGTGTCTTAGTTATTGGAAGAGCGGGTTGATGATGGGGGTGATGCACAGCACCGTTTTGTATGCGGCTCCATTATGGAAAAGAGTTGTGAAGAAGAAAATGTATCCAGATAGGCTGAGTGCGATAAAACGACAATTACTTTTGAGGGTATCTGCCGCATACAGAACGGTGTATGCAGAAATCGCACAGGTGGTAGCGGGTTTTCCACCCATTGAAGCTTCCTTCCTTTACATGGCAGGTGGAACAGCGGGTATCAGATGGATAGCCAGGGATCGGACATACAGGAAGTGGCAGGAGGGGTGGAGGCGACTCCAAGACAACTCGCAGTGGACCAAAAGACTCATTTCGGATGTTATTAAGTGGATAAGGTGCAAACACAGAAACACGAGCTATTACTTTACGCAATTTTTGACGGGACATGGATCTTTTGGGACATATACAAAACGTATTGGAAAGACGGAAAACAGTATTTGCGAGGAATGCGGTTTGGAGGATAGTCCAGAACATGTAGTATGGTTTTGTTCGAGGTGGGAGAACCAAAGGATACATTTGGGAAATACTCTGTCTAGGCCAGAAACGGTTGTGGTGGAGATGTTAGAGGATAGTAATGTTTAGGATCTCCGAGCGGGTGTCATTATTAATTTAATGGGGATGAAGGAAGAGCAGGATAGGGCAAGAGAGGTGGTAAATAATTGATGGAAAATCAGGAAAGGAAGGTTGAAGAAGGGACCTGATGCCAGGAGATAAGATCTCAGTTCCGGGTCCTTTTTCGTTAAAAATTTTAGGGAGCGCGGTGGATTGTTTTTTAGTGGGTCGGTACACCAACCCCACTTACCCCTATGGGGGATCTGAAGTGGGCGACACAACATCAAGACCGAAAGCAGATTTTTTCAACCACCACAAAAAAAACAAAACCTTTTACTAGTTTATTGAAAACTTTACTTTTTTTAACCAAATACAGCTGTAAAAAGTTAATCTGACGAACAACTGTTTAATTTTTCATATAAGATTTAAAGAATTTGTTAAATTGTTCTTAAATAGCGATTCTAAATGGATTTAACAAACATTTATTTAAACACAAATGGTATTATTTGACCCACCACCATTTTTCAGCTGCCCTTTACATAACGTCCTCGTCCTGTGACATAATGCATTGAAAAATTATAAGGATATGTTAGAGTCGAGTATTTCTTCATTGCGTCCCTTAAAATGAAAAATGACTCTTTAATCCTTGTGTTAGTTGAGATCCACATTACAGGAACGGATTTCAAGTAATGTGGGCAGTTTTATTTGAAAAAGTGACTTTTTATTTAAATAATTTATTAAAAAATAAAACAACGGAACAAAAATATTATGTAGATAAGATTAAATTGTCTTGGGTCGTAAAAAATTATTGATATTTTTCACTATACTTTGTATTATTTACGTGTAAAAATTGTTATTATTTATTTAAATGATATTTTTTATAGCAGTGCTATTTGTCAGCATTAAGCAAAACAGTAATGAATTATGCATATTTAGCAATTACGCAGATATTTTTAAATAAATCAAAAAACAGAATTCGATTCCTAGTAATTTTTTTTATTTGTATTTTTCATCATATATTCATATAATCAATGGATTTTAAACAAAACCGTTAATTCTCGATATCTTCGTCCGTCTTCTTATAAATCAATTTTATTTTTTTTTTTAAAAAGGGGACAATTGGCCATGATAGTATAATTTTTCTTTATATTTTTCTGAAAATTAATCACAGAATCACAGAAAAGAAGAACTGCGTAAAATTAGGATAAATAAAAATATAATAATAGTATTTATTTTAACTAGATAATTTTAGTTATAATTTTATAAACAAATAAGGATTTCTTTTGTTTTTGTCAATTAATTAGTTTCAAATATAATTTGATAATAATAAATAACTTTCTTATCAAATAAATTCTGATTTGTTTCAAAAATAATTAATTTTATTATTTGTATTTGATGTTTCTTGATGAATTCTGTCTATTTTCTATTTCTATTGTCAATATAACTGTTAACAATCAATTTTTTTATACATATTCTCCAACAGTGTATCAAATTGGTCCGCCTGAGACAGAAGAGCTTGAGCAAAATATTGATTTTTAATCATTAAAATTCATTTTAAAAATTTATTTAAATAATTTATTTTATTGAACTAGCCAAAAATATTCCTAAAAATTTTTTATATGTTCTCAAGAATACAGCTAATTATGCAAAAGTTAAAATTACTTAATTTTCTGTCCAAATTCTTTGTAAAATCAAAATAAAAATCACTAAAATTATTGTTTAACAGTTTGTCGACTGGCAATAAAACTAATATAACCGTTAACCAACAACCACTTTTTTTAATTATAAGCTGTAATTCATGATTGTAAATTGTCAATAATTTGTCGTAAATACTTTCATCAATTTTTAAGACAAATAGTTAAATTTTTACTGACTGATTGAATGAGTTTAACAGACCAAAACAAATATTTATTGTACTAACCCTTACTCTGTGGAATTTCATCTTACTAAGAATAATAAACAACTATTAGTTTAAACTACGTTTTATTAAAAAAATCGTTTTTAAATTATAATGTTTCTTTAGAATTAGCATCGTCAGATTGTCAAATTGAATATACTTTTTGTTTGTTTGTAGCTAGGTACCTGATGTTGTTTAGGTAGTATTAAGGCTAGACCAAGTATGGAAGACATTACAATATTAAAGCCTAGATATTATTAGCCGTAAGGGGTTATTCTGGATGTACTTTCCCCTATCAGTATAACTGCAATGATATAAAAAAAAACAAGGAAAAAAATAGATCATGCTGATCTTATCACACTTGTAATAAGATAGATTTCCTTGAAGAACTTAAAATAAAAAGACATCTAGCAGATCCACAATTTAAAGTTGTTAATGAACAAATAAATCTTGGTAGTTCTTCTCTATTAAACTGTTTACTTTCAATGAGTCTTCATTTTATACACAGATAAGACGTAATTTGTTTATTTATTGTTTATTGTCGCATCCACCAGAGGTTATTAGCGAAAACGAAAAAGTCTACGATGGGTTTAGATTTGCAATTTGGTTTAAAAATAGCGACTAAATTATTTGGTATTTTACACAAAGTTCTTTCCGCTGCGTATTTCCGGCATTCTACTAAAAAATGTTTTATGCTGTCTACCACATTACATCGATCGCACCTAGGTAGGTCATTGTTTGGAAATGAATAGGAATGTGTATATTTTGAGTGACCTAATCGTAGCCGTGTTAAAGTTACTTGAGTTTTCCTAGTCTTTGTCGGAGGTTGCCAAAATGAAATGTCACTTTTTACTTCCCTAAGTTTTGTGCGAGAGTCGCTCCACACCTGCTGGCATGCATTTAAGAATTTCTTTTTAAAAAATACTTTTACGTCACTAGCTACACTACGGCACTCGTTTTCTGAATCAACACTTAACGTCGCTGCTCGTCCTTCGATATCTGCTTTTTCATTTCCTGGAATTTTAGTATGTGATGGTATCCATATAAAATTAATATTTCTAAGATTTAATTGCGCCTTCATTAGTTCCACCTTTATCATTTGTTCTATCGGGTTTTTGCAGTAAATGTGTTGCAAACTTTTTAGGGCACTAAGGGAATCTGATAGAATTAGGCTATTTGTAATAGTGTTTGTATTTACTTGAAGTGTAATTGTAAAACAAACATATTAAGTTATTGTAAAGATCAGCATGATATAGTTTTTTTCAGGTATTTCTATATCATTGCACAGTTATACTTATCTTAGAGGGAAGTACATTCAGGATAATCCCTTAGGGCTAATAATATCTAGGCTTTAATATAGTTGTCTTATTACTTCCAAACTTGGTCTAGTCCTAATACTACCTAATCAGGTACTGAGCTACAAACAAACAAAATGTAACTTCAATATGTCAATTTGACGATGCTACTTCTGTCATTATGATTTAAATGCGAATTTTTTATTAAACGTAGAAGTTTAACCATTCTTACTTAAACAAATATGTTGTTTCATTTTTTTATAGGGTCAGGCGTTGAAAAAATATAGTAGTCATCTCGATAATAAAGCTAATTACGCCGAGTAATTGATTTTATGTCCTTCTTGGTATACCGACTATTCCTGGGCATTCAATAGGAAATGCAATGAGGGAAGCAGAAGACCGGTGTTAACAAAATTGTCAAGAACTTGTCGTGAACTTCGGCAATGAAAGAAACGTACAAGATCCATTCAAACACATTTATTTGAAAATCACACATTTAGGAGGAATAAAAATTGTTTACACACCATAGTTGTAAATGTACAGTTCAACAATAAGATTAAGTAAAGTATTGTGTTGTCAACTACTTTATTAAATTGATTGTACTAACCCTTACTTTTTGGAAGTCCATCTTATTAAGGATAATAAAAAACTCTTCGTTTTAACAAAACTTCCAATTTTTAAATAAATATTGGAAGTTTTGTTAAAACGAAGAGTTTTTTATTATCCTTAACTACTTTATTAGTTATAATTAAAAGTAAAAAAAAGTTTAGCTGATCTTTTTATTTCTTGTTATTTGCTTTGTCTTATTCCCGAGTCTTTTTGGATCTACATCGTTATCGTTTTTTAATGAACCCTGACGGTTGGTTATTTTAGTTTATCTATTCTCCGAGAATCAGTTATACCACAAGTCCTGTCCTGCACAACTTGAAAGAAATCCCCTTTTATCCCTTTGAGTGACAAGTGAACAGCAAGGGGTGTGAATTCTTGACTGGATCTTCCATTTATCAAGTGATGCGATTTTATCGCCTATGAAAATGTTTTACTTTCTCCTACATTTTTTTTACTTAATGGTTGGATTTTTTTATCTTTCCGGTTTTTAACAGATAGATAAAATCAAACAAATTTATATCCTCTACCTCTAATTTATATCCCAGCTTAGAGAAAAAGGTCAAATTAAAAAGAAAACCTACAGCCAATCTGTATCCAGCCGAAAAACAAACAAATTAAACCTTATTCGTATAATTTTTTTGTTATTGTAGTTTCGCTTGTCTAAATAAGTTTTAATTTTTGTTTATTTCTCTTCATATACAACAAGTTTGTACAACAACATGCTACATAATTTTCAAACTAATATTTGTATTACATTCTATGTTTACCACAAATATATTAAAACCATACCCACTTGAAAACAACAACTTGGCGTACCCTATGTTTTACTATAGAGCTCAGTGTAAAATTTTTAAATCCATGGACTACTTATCCATATTTATATGAATATTATGTAATACAGCTTTCAATTGTTTAAATACAATAAAATATACAACTTGATTATAATCCACTTTTTTACTAAAATAACTTAATATTTCAATTAAACAACATTTTCAGATTGACAGATCAAATTTACATTCTGTTTTATAACATAACTAATTAATTTTAAATAACTGGTATTTAAATTACCATCAAGTATTAAAGTAATAACACATACATATAATATTAATAAATTTTCTTTAAAAATAAGTTTTTCTCGTCTCACTGGAAACAAACAATCAGAGTAACACTTATTCTGATACATGTTTTTTTGCAAATTTACTGTAACTATAGATACATGTCAAATTTCTTTCGTGAATATTATTTTAAACAATACCTCTATCCTTGTCTTTTACATTACAAAGATATTTTTGCTCGAATACTTTATAGAAAATACTTCTCTCAGTGTTTAATACATAGCAAAAATATTATGTACCTGACTAATTAATAAAACATACTTGAATATCCATTTAAATTGTTTACATAATACATAATAAATGATTAATAAAATTATGTTACATATAAATAAACATAAAGTAAAATTTCCTTTCAAGATTAAGTTTATTCTTTCTGTGTTTGATTAATAAATAGATTTATATCTATATTATGTATAAATATTATTGTGTAAAATGAATACCAATTATTATTTTAATTTTTATTGCTATTCTTAATTAAATTTCAAATACTAAATTATTGTCTATTATAAATTTATTCGTTATAATTTATACCTACATAAGTGATGTACTACTAAAGTATAAACAGTATAAAATATTTGATTATCATATTAATACTAAATTGGAACAAATTTAGATAAACATTCTTCTTTAAAAACTACCTTTTCACTATATTCCCTATCATATCCTAGTACAGTAAAAAATACTACAGGTTGCATAATAATATAACTTAAATTATACTTTAACATTCTTATTATGGTAGAAGTTAGTTGGATATTAAAATTGATATCTGTGTATCCATTACCATTCATTCATTATCTAAAGCCATTCTAACTGACTAACAAATATCTTAAGTTTGAATAGCTTTTTACAAGTAGGTATTAAACAATAATAAATAAATATTTAGGATTATTTTGCTAGAACTATAGTTATGAAACGGCCATTTTTGCCTAAGTATTATTAAAAAAACCGTCAATTGTTAAAATTGTGGTAAATAATCTAAAAAAAAAGCTTTAAAGTAGGTACCAGATTTTACTGTTTGGCATAGACTTAAGAAACCCAAACTTTATTCTTTTTAAAGATGGATAAAAATCAGCTACTACTTTCGGCCTAGCATGGAAGCTGTAATCAGGCAATAAAAACCAGTAAATGTAGAAGTATTAAAGAAAGAATTAAATGGAAGTAGCAACAAACAAAATGATCACCAATCTGTGACTAGGTAGGCGACATGTGGAAGTACATTATTATGCATTAGATTAAAGTTTTTGCAGATGGCGTGAGTTTCAAGGTACTGTTGAACAGCAAGGAAAGCGATCTGCAAACACGAGACCTGTTTTGCTACCGATCATTATTAGGTTACCCAAGTTCTGGCTCAGGTCCACCCCAGCTCCCACACCTCTTTCGGTCTTAGAGCCGTCCATGTGCCGACACTGGTCAGCCATTATAAGATTTGAACTATTCATCTCCCATTCGTCCCTTCCTGGAAATAGGACGGTGAATGGCTTGTGGTAGTTTTATTCAGGTTGCATTGCATCTGGTACCATTTCCAGTATCGGATGATTTTTTATTCTCTCCGGCCATGGCTATAACACTGCTCTGCCCTGCATCCTGGCATTTTACTAGTCTTCTATATGCACCAGCCATCACCTCCCTTTCCATCCAGATATGAAGTGGAGGAAGATCTATCAGAATTTCGGTAGCAGCGGTGGGAGTGGTAGGCATAGCTCCCGTTATGATTAAGCAAGCTTGCCGTTGAAGCTTATTTAGCTTCTTCCTGGTGGTCTTTTGCTAACATTAAGCCCACCGGGCCGGAGCATCATACGTAATCATAGGCCTTATTACTATCAGATATAGCCAATATATTTGTTTGGGTTTCATTCCCCATGACTTACCGCATACTCTACGGCATCCCCAAAGGAATAGCTTCGTTTTACTACATATACCATAAATGTACCACCTCTGTACATCCTGGGCATGTGTTAAACGCTTCACATTATCAGATCGTAATCTTGATTTGTCGGTAAATTAAACTGTACCCCAATCATTTCAATTCCAGTTTTGAAATTCTTGTCACCAAGTCACTGCTGCAACTCTGGACTCTGGAAATTTATGTAGTCTTCCACTGTAAAGATTAGCTTCATGCAAGATGGACTAACAGTTTCGCGAAAACGCTTCCACAATCGACTTCCTTCGGTAGACTCCTATGCGCTCAGCTATATTAATTTCTCGCATGATACCTTGAAGAAATCCCGCAACCCTATTTTTCTTATATGTAGTCAAGTGTTCCATGTTGGTTGGTTCAAAGTCAGGCGAAATTATTGGGTCAGGGAGGCCCCAACACTGTAGCCATAGGCTTATTCTATTGTACATTTTTCAGTTTAGTCAGTTAATAGGTTTGTGACTTTTATTAGGTCTTGAAGCCTTCTTACTGTATTTTCTTTAGAGTGATTTGATTTTCTATACACCCAATTCGTCTGTATCTATACCAGCAGATGCCTTTGCATTCAAATATAATGTGCGAAAACTGTATCTTCCTAATCACTGGGTATTCTTGGAAGAGGCCCACAGCGTTGTCAATTTTAAAATTCCTACAGTTAGTTTTGGTGAGAATTGCTCTTTTGTCAGCTTGCTGTGGTTTAGTCCTGATAAGTTACGCCAATATTTTAGATGTTTTTTATGCATCCATTGGTTTATAGATTCTCTTACCGTTGACTTCGTGATCCCTAGCACTGGTTTGGATCCTATGAAGTGGGTCAATGATCCTTCCCGTGTAAGTTTTAAGTATTACTTTGTTGGTGGAACCTAGATTTTTGAGTATACTTAGGCAGTCCTAGACGAGTTTGGATTTTATTTCGTGTCCGTTAAGTGATTTAATTGCTGCCTCACTATCTGTGCAAATTATGATGTTTTTTATCCCCTGTTAATGTTTTCCAACAGACACACATCGATAGCGTAAATGTCTGCTTGGAATATTGTGGCGTTTACTCCCACATCCTAATGTTTAATCCCTGGAGCATTGTCCATTTATTCCAGAACTGGTACCAGTCGATGTCTTTGAGACATCGACTGGTATAGTTCGTTTATTTGCAGTTGGCAAATAAGAAAAGTCATTAAATGGTAAAATGTCAACAAGACCCTAAATCAGTCGCGAATTTCATTTCAAAGAGAAAAAACTATTGTTTTAAATGTTCATGATGCACTAATATATTAAGATGTATCAGCAACTGTTCGTGATGTGGTGACTAGGTGCTCCAATATGGCCGGTGTTAGTGAAGTAAGTAACAAAACACGTAGGAAAAAAGTCCATTATGGTCGATAAATTTAATAGAGATATCATAAGAAGAGAAGTACATTCATTGTACTTAAATTAAAAAAAAACCGACTTGAATGGACACCAATATTTCAAATTCCCGTCAGGCATTTTTGGAAAGATATTTAACAGGATTAAATGCTTCTCGAGCAAAAGGTCGCAGACTATTAATCGCACATATTGGCAGTGAACATGGTTTTGTAGAAAATGGGTTATTAGACTTTGTAGCAAAGTCAACCAAAGATTAGCACGAGGAAATCACCTCTAATGTTTTTGAAGATTATTTTTCCCAGCTATTGGACTTTTTGCCAAGTGCTGCAGTGGTTGTCTTAGATAACGCCAGTTATCATTCAAAACTGGTAGAAAAGTTACCAACGGCGTCATGGAAAAAAGAAGATATTAAAAAGTGGCGCCAGAGCAAGAATATTTCTTTTGACGACACCATGCTGAAAACGGAATTACTGCAAATTGCAAAGCACCACAAATTACAATATAAAAGATATGTAATTGACGACGAAGTAGCGAAGGAAAAAGGAATAACTGTATTACATTTGCCACCTTATCACTGTCAATTAAACCATATAACACAGGCAAAAGGTGAGTTGGCAAGAAACAAAACAACTTTTAAATTGAATGACATTAGACAACTTTTGATAAATTCTTTTAGAAACGAAACACGGGAAAATTGTACCAATGCCAAAAACCATGTGAAGAAGGATGAAGAACGATTGTGGAGTGTTGATATCAATATTGAAGAACTGTTCGAACCCATTGTAATTCCTATCGGACCAGGTAACGAATCTGACTCATCGTAGGATGAATACGACGAAATGGAAGCCGTCAATTAAAGGAGAAAGTGCTTTTTGCCTTAATTTAAATTTAAATATGTAGCATATTTTTGTTTTACTTTTAATTTTAAATTTAATTTGAATCATGCTTTAAAAAACTTCGGTTCTACGATCATGGGATCTATTCAGCTACCTGTTGTGACAATATTATCTAGGGTTTCTATTGTGTTTGGGTTAGTTAATCCCTAATACCAAGGTGGACTCTGAAAAATAACAACTATGACTATTTTGAATGAACCAACCTTGCTTGGGTATTGTATTTATAATGAATTCACTGTGCTGCCAACTCCAAAAAAATATAGTATACCAGATTACCGTCAAAATATGATCACTGCCCAAAGGTTGTGGACAACGTTGCTGATTGTTCTATGCCCATTGTGGTGTAGTTTTCTTTCTGATTTGCTTGGAGGCGATAAGCCCCCAGCTATGATAAAGATATCAATAGGTTTAGGATCGCTTTCATAGATGCCGTCGGTTGGCTTCTTAGCGCACTTGTTTAGCAGAGACAGGCTAGTCTTTCGTTTTTAGTTAGCTCCATTTTAACAAGCCTTTGATTGGTTTTGGGTCACCATACTAGTGCGCCGTATGTTAACATGGGTCTTAAGATCACGGTATATAACCAAACCAGTGTATTGCCGCTAGTTTTAACCACATGTTTTCCCAATAGCTCTTCTAAATGACATCATCGCCATTTTACTTTTGGCTGTTATCTTGCGTATATGGTAGTACCTGGTTAGTCCTTTATTTAAAAAAATTGATAAAATATTCGTTATCATCGTTTATTAATTTAAAACTTAAATTAACTGTTCGCGAAATTAAATGTTAACCTATTTTTTCATTTCATAAAAATAATCCTATATTTTTCCTATATGTGTATATACACCTTATTATTTATAAGTCAAATTAAATAACATAATATTAATTTAAAATTTTTCAGTAAAATTTGGCCCAAGAAAATCTACCTTATAAGCCAGTTAATCAAAACTGACTTTAAACCGATAGAAGAGCTTATCATAAAATAAATGGAATACCTCATTTTTACCAAAATTACTTTTTATATAAAACACATTTTTAACGTTCATGTATTAAATAAAATCGAATAAATCAGAATGTTTAATACTGTGTAGCTTAAACATGAAATATATTGGTATTCATTTTTATTCAAGATTTTATATTAAATGTATATTAAAAGTATTTGAAAACTACGAGGTTTCTTTTGCAAATACTGTTTGTATATTGGTTTGCAATTTAAATGAGATGGTGAATGTGAATGTAAATTTCAGTTTTTGTTCCAGATTCAGAACAAAATTAAATGTAGTCATTAATATGCATTTGCAATAGAACAAAGTTAAATTTCCAAAAGTTTCTGAGATATTTGCTTGAAGAAATACTGCTAGTACTGTTGTCACAGAATATTAGTAATGAATTGATATATAATATAAGTAAACTCAAAAACGGAAAAATAAATATATGAACATGTAAAACAACATAAAAAAGTTAACATTAAACAAATTTCACCTTAATGACCTTAAATTTATTCTATTAACCCTTATTTTGTGGATGTCCACCATATTTAGAATATAACATAAACAACATTTAACAAGACTTTCTTAACTTACGTATTAAAATTAATTTTTTATTCAAATTTACATAATTATTTAACTTGTGTTCTTAAAAATTGTCCAAACTGATTCAGAGCCATAAATTATTTCTCTAACAGAAAATTGTTCCAATATTTTATTTTTATTTATTTAAGTATTCTGCAAAAAGCTTTAGGTCAATCCGAATTTACTGTGTCAATGAGTTGCTTTATTTAGGTTATGGTGGATTAAAAGTCCCTTGGAAATATTCCTGTTCCAGTTTTACAAGTGTCTTCTTATTAGATAGAAATACAATGCCAAAGCAATACAATTATAATATAAACTTCGAGTTGACAAAAATGCATATACAGGGTGTTTCAAAAAAAGGTAACACCGTTTCTAGGATAGGGTAGAATTATTCGGTGTATTCAACATTTGAGTACATTTTGTTTAACAATATCTAATTTTACAAATAACAAGGTTTCAAAACTCTATTTATTGTTGACTTATTGTCATAACAATCAATAAATGTCAATTTTACATGGCAAACTTAGAGAAAAGCGAACTTTATCATTAGTTTATACCAGGAGCGATTATTACTTCATAATTTTCAAATCAAAATATTCCGAAAACGGTACATAATATCGAGTTTTACCAAGAGTACCTTTTTGGTGTAGAATTAAACGATGTTTATGTTCACTTGGAGTTTTGACTAATAATTCTACCCTAAAAAAAGTTATGTTGAATAATACGTTGTATGAATCGTGTAACGAGCGCCCTCTATGAGAGTTAGTTATAAAAACAAATTTATGGGATATATCAGCTTCCAAAACATATTCGTATAAAATTTCATTGCAATGGTGCCAGTAGTTTCGGCAAAATCGTAAGAAATGTGTAATTTTTTATTTCCTTCAACGCCCTTTATCTTGAAAACGGATGGCGTTAGAAAAAAATTTTACTAAGCAAACCCCAATTATTTTTCAGTTTTTTACCTATCCTAGAAAAGGTGTTACCTTTTTTTGAAACACCCTGTATAAAATCAACCTACATTTCACAAAAACATCTATTAGTAAGTCATCATGGGTTTGCCGTAAATCACGTACCAATAATAATCGTGTATTTTTTTATGAAACTGTATTTTAATTTATTTGTTAAATTAATTAACTATTGAAATTAGGAACATGATATACATAGGGTTCAGAAGATTTATCGTAAGTTTAAAAATAAAACATGAACATAAAGAAGCATTTACGCTATACATAAAAAACATTCAAAGTAAATTAAGGAAATAACTTTTTTGATCATTCATCAACAATAAATTTAAAAAATCTAAGCGGGTATAGTGGAGTGGGAAAATACCACCTACAATAATCCTTAAGCGATTGTTGAAGATTTTAATAGCTTAATTATACGTTACTTTAGATTTGATGCAAATTCTAAGACATAAATATTGAATGGAGAAATAAATTTACTTCGAAACCAGATAAGATATCTTTATATCTTTCTTTGAAAATTCTATTTAATTTAATCTTAACTACTTCCACTTTTCCAAATAGGTGAAAAATAGCAAAGGTTGGCCACACATTTCAGTCAGAGGATGGTATGTTAATTAATAATTACATACCAATATCACAGAGTATATAATACAAACCAGAGTATCGACTCTATATGGAGGGGGTAAGCATCCATTTGCAGGTATCGCCATGACACTTTGGGAGTATCCATAGCCGTCCCCATTAATTTTGGTTAAGGTAGGCAGTTGAATAAATCAGTGGTAGCGTTTGTATTGTGTGGAATAGTGAATTAAACCATTTAATTCAAGTACAAAAAACTGCGAAGGAGATGCGGAATAAATGTTACTTACATTAAATGACACTAAAATAAATACTACTTCTCAGTGTTCTGTAAGTGGATATTTAATAAAAAAATGTTTACAACAACATACAATGTGAGCATTATTCTAAATCCATTGAAAATTTAGATGATTCAGCTTTATTCTGTTTACTTAAAGCATATAGAAATAAAAATAATAGTGTCTATGGAAATATTTAAATGCCTAGTAATAGTTTTATTATATTTATTGATAAACTAAATAACATTTTTGAAAAACTATTTGAAGAATTGACAATAAAAGATCATGTTCTTCAAACTATATTTAATATTAGTAGTAATGAAACTTTTATACGTCCTTGTACAAATTTTCCATTACTTTATGTAAAAAAATTATATTTTAGGTTAAGACTATACACTACCATTAAATGTATCAACAGAAATTTTAAAAGTAATGAAAATAAAGATAGATTGTTAATTTGGAGAAATAAATAAGTGTTAAAGCTGTTGATGTGTTTTTTTATATCCTTCCTTACTAACAAGAAAATTGCATGTAAGACATACATATTCGGTCATTTATACAGGGTGTTTCAAAAAAAGGTAACACCGTCTCTAGGATAGGTAAAAAACTGAAAAATAATTGGGGTTTGCTTAGTAAAATTTTTTTCTAACGCCATCCGTTTTCAAGATAAAAGGCGTTGAAGAAAATGAAAAATTACACATTTCTTACGATTTTGCCGAAACTAGTGGCACCATTGCAATGAAATTTTATACGAATATGTTTTGGAAGCTGATATATCCCATAAGTTTGTTTTTATAACTAACTTTCATATTGTTGACTTATTGTCATAACAATAAATGTCAATTTTACATGGCAAACTTAGAGAAAAGCGAACTTTATCATTAGTTTATACCAGGAGCGATTATTACTTCATAATTTTCAAATCAAAATATTCCGAAAACGGTACATAATATCAAGTTTTACCAAGAGTACCTTTTTGGTGTAGAATTAAACGATGTTTATGTTCACTTGGAGTTTTGACTAATAATTCTACCCTAAAAAAAGATATGTTGAATAATACGTTGTATGAATCGTGTAACTAGCGCCCTCGAGCATTCTTTGCTGCATTAGAGCCATAGATTACATTTACGTCAAGCTGTTCATGACAGCTCAATATTTTATGATTGCCAATTGCTTTTGGAGTTGCAAAAGAACACATATGGTGCCAACAACTTTCTTCTTGGTCTAGAGCAAAGGAGCAATAAAATAGAGCTCATTAGGTGACCAGAAACACCATAGAAAGATGTTTTGGTGTGCTTAAAAGATGCCGCTCTTGTTTATCTGTGAGAGTACGTTTTATAAAAATGGAAGACATTTACAGTAATTAGTGCATGAGTAGGTTTGCCCAATTTTGCAATATTATTCAAGGGTATTGTGGATGATTTGGAAATAAGCAGCAGATTAATGGAGTACCTGGAAAACAGTTTAAAAAATTTACACTTTTTCTTAAAAAAAATCCTTTTTGAATAAAGATAAAATCTTTGCGTTTTTCATTTCTATGCATATAACCCTTTTTCTAAATATCTGCTGTTATTAGAATCAAGAGTAGATAAAATGTTTTAACTTTTTTTATTCAATAAAATTTACAAATTCAAACACATTATGGATTAAAAAGAACTAAATTTTACAATTAACATTATTAGAAATATCTAATTTTGGAGCGTCACAACTTGTACTCGTTTGCTTAAATACTTGATTCGAGGTACTGGATTGATTTTCAGGTCCGCCAAGTATACACTTGGATATACCAATCTCATTGCTTATTGACTCTTTAATGTAAGATTCTGCAACGGATGGACTTTTTAGCTTTGTGTTTTCCACTCAAGTTTTTTAGTAAGGTGGTTAACTTGCTGAATTTAGAAATGTCACAATTTTCATTCACCAACAACGTACGCTTCAGCATCGAATAATACGATCAATGATGATGGTATGGTTTCTTAGACTTTTCAGAAAAATAAAGCAGAAATATTTTTTCACTCACGCCATTGATATTCTTAATGCTTTTCCACTTTTTAAAAGGCTGGTATTCTTTTTCATACGTCATCCTAGATTTTTTTGGAAACAATAAACTTTCTGCTTCCAACGCTGCATTTTCTACATCTGACGGCTGGTTTTCCTTTTCTTGTGTCAATTCTTTTCCGTCAATTTCGTATTTATTCACTTTGTACACAAAACGCAAGAATATTCTCCGCAAAAACCAAAACGTAACACACGCCCTGGGCACTCTCCTCAAAGGACAGGTCTTGAGCGTATACCTATGTATTAGTATATGATGCTTATTACATTATTTTTATGTTAAATTGTATTTATAGATCCAAAGAAAATGGTGTAATGTTGCAAATAGACCAGATTTGGTTAATATGACTGTAAAGGACCGTTAAAAATTTAGAATCTGCATTGACCACTTTACAAAAGACTGTTTTTTTTCACATAATAGAGATGTTATAGATTTAAAATTAAATGCTATGTCTGCTGTTAAACTTCCAGGTAAGGGCATGTGAATTAAAGCAAAAACTTTTTTAAATAACAAGAGCTTCCAGATTCCCATTATTCAGACCTGATCCCTTCAACAAATAGGTAATTTGAAATACCTACTATTATAGGTTAGTGTACAATTTTCTTCTCAATTTATAATTAGAATTGACAACTCAGTTTTATAATATTTAATATTTCTTTTACAGAAACCAGCATCTCTCATTGCTCTGATTATCCTCTAACAACAGAAGATACCCCCAGGACACCAGAATGCTATTTTAAAAATGATTGGGGAAACAAGAAAAATAAGTTTGACTCCTAATTGTAATAAAATAATTTTGCAAAAATAAATAATTATTACTTATTTTATTTGTATTTCCTTAGAAGTCAATGCCAAATTGTTAACAATATTAAAATACTTTAAAAATATTTTGTTATTTTTATCAGAACATTTTTAAAATATTTTAATATAAATATTTTATATTAACCAATAAAATTAAAATACAAGTATATAGTTAGTACTCAGGTCACGAGCGGCCCTGTAAACACCTTTTTAAAAAACCCTTAGAGTCGGCTATCTATAAACTTCTTTCGATCTAATCTATGACGTAACATTTGATTGACATTTGTTGACAGAGTAATTCATATCCCTAGCAACGGAGCAACACAATTGAGATTTTTGTGCCCAAATGACAATTTTCTTTGATAAACTATTTTTAACCTGAACTTGAAGTCTTGCTATAGAAAAAGGGTTGTATTGCACACGACGATAAAACCGCATTATCTTCTCGAGCATAATAGCGTCTTGACTGACGTCTCTATGCTAAAAAATGCTTTCGAAAATAAATTACAATTTAATTATATTATACAATAAATAATTAGCTCTTAAATTTGTATAATTGAAATTTCTTTTGGTTTTCATTAAAATGTTTTCCTCTTTTAAGTTTTATATCTTTCATTTTTTGACAACATAAGTAATCAACAAAAATATCAAATATTTAACGAAATGCAGCGTTGTCTATAGCACAGATGATTAAGTTAGCAATTGATTAAATTCTGCTAATTAACGTTAGTGCATACGAAAAGTTATTTGTCAGTTTGATTAAATTTAACAAATAGTTAAATTACGGAGATTGGTGCATACAGCTAATAGTCAATTAAAATGAAGGTGATATTTTCGGGTAACAGATGCGCTAAATTATTATTGAAATATTCCAGTAGTTTACCAACCAATAATATTTGCGGTAATTTGCCAACCATGAATCTTGTTTCGATCATTGTTTAATAATTATTTAATTAAGAACATTAAATCTGGAACTTTTTATTAAAACTGTTATGATAATGTATCCAAACAGCTGTCATTGACCTTAAAAGTTTATTTTTTAAATAAACCATGGAATTCTTATAAAAAGTTATTTATTTAATGTCCTTAATAAGATGGACTTCCACGGAGTAAGAGTTAGTACAATAAATTTTAAGAAACATTTTTTATAAATAATACTATTGGTACGATCCTCGTAATACCGTTTTTGATGCCATTGATCTCATATTTAAATTTATTCATGGTTTTTTTTCCCTTTCATGTTAAAAAGTAATCAAACTTGATACAATAGCATGGAAAATATTATATTAGGGTAAGGGTATCTTACTTTCAGATATCATGCAAACAATATTTATATTTTATGTTTATCGAGAAGGGTAACGTATGGAAGATGGAGAGGTGTACTGATTTATAAACGTTTGTTGTTCGCTGCAAGTTGAATTATTGTCACAATATATAACAGCCATGTCTCATAGTAGACCTGCAATTATTGGATTAAGAATGACTAAAGGCACCCCAAAATTTTATACAGATTTTTAATGTACTTAATTTCATGTCCCAAATAAGAAATATTTAGCCTCTCACGTATAATATAAAAATAATAATAATGTTTATTTATCAAATAATACATACATTTAAATGTAATACAAAAAGAAAAACAATGTTAATAAACAAATATACCACTGAATCTGTCTTTTGTACACAGGTACAATGACAGATTGTGCGCGATAATAAATACGACAAATAGACAATAATTATAATAAAAATATTAATAACAGATGAAACATAATATAATGAGAGTTAAAAATTAAATATAAATGATTAGAAGTACAAATAGTTTTAAAAGTATTATTAAAAGTTATATAAATACATCCTTTCATAATTTTTTGGTATATATTTATATTAATTAACCTAGTTACAATACACTTTGACAATCTCCCAACAATAATAATTCTATACACAAAACCCAAAATAAAATTTAAAATATTTAGATAAGTTTATTTTAAAACTGGGACCCTTCGGCTATGGTATGGTAACCCAGACAGAAGAGTCCAGATGGAGAAAACCAGCTGTAAAAAATCCTCCAAGGTGAAGTTGCAGACCGTGACGATGCAACTGCATGGCTCCTGGGGAGAAGGAGTCGTTAACGGCCCTCCCTATCAGGGCAGCGCATGCGGGGCTCTGCACTGGTGGACATATAGTTCCCTAGCTATTCCTGGGACCAAAATGGATAACCAGAAAATCAAAACAAAAAATACGTTGTTGGAAGACAATACCAGTTGATCCTTTTAAAAGAAGGGAGTCAATTACACGAACACCACCTGGGCTTCCTAGAGAAATAGAGGGAGCAGACTCATTGTCCGTCACTAACATAATGCAGGATAAGTTCAGCGAGGCAGGAACACAATCGTGTTCCTCTCTCAACTCAGATGAAGAAAGCATCTCATCGGTTAACGATACAAACGAAAGGGAAATAAAAGGCTTTAGAAAAAAACAAGTCAAGCGCAAAAAAATGGGTAGCAGTCTAGAAAACACACCGGAAAAGGAATCGTCTAAAACAGAGGGAAGGGAATTTATTTTACATCTAAAAACACTTTTTCAGCAGGTACAGGTATTAGAAGATGTTCTAGCAGGCTCTTACATGCCAAGGAAAGATTTGCTGGATATATCTCATAAAGCTAGTTCAATAGTACTGAAACTAGACACGTTAAAACGGTCAGAATGGTTCGAGGCTATAGAGCGCGAACCATCAAAATCAATGCAAATAAAGACAGGCCCCAAACTAGGAAAACCAGAGACGGAAGGAGTAAGCGGAAAAAAAACTTATAAAAGTTCAGGAACGCAAGTCAGCAAAGAGTTGTTTGAGGAAGAGAAAATGAAGGAAATCGATGACAAAAAGGCGAAAGAAATAAAAAAAACAAATTGAAGAAGCAGAAAACCGGGAAACTTTATTGGAGCTCTTGGAAAAAGAGTGGCCGAAAGCAGTTTTCACAAGAACAAAGTTATTAGAAGGAAACCCATTAAAGAGCGCAGGAGATATAGCGATATACACCCTGGAGGAAAATATGGAACAGGGATTGGAAAGAAGATTCAGAGAAAGATTTCCAGAGCTAGAAGATCTCAAGTTAGAAGCAAACGAACAAGGAAGAGTAGGATATATTTTAACTATAACTAATATCCCGGACGGAAATCATATGATAACAAAGGAGAAATATGTGTACAAAATAATGCCTAATGAAGCAGTACACTCAAAAGAAAAAAAAGCAGTAGTGCTCCTCGAGAGATTAGCGGAAAAGGTAAAGAGTCTGGGAAAGGATGAAGTAAGTATAGCTGTTCCCGAAAACATGGACGATCTAACATTACAGAAATTGCTACATACAATACGAAGGTCAAGTATAATTTATACACAAATACGCCAAAAGAACTTAAAGGGAGCCGGACGAAGAATAAAGAAGATAAAGGCATTATCATAATAAACTCCGAAGGAAAAAAATACTCTGATATTGTAAAACAGGTAAAAGAAGAAGTGACCAAAGAGAAAAATATTCTTGTGCAACGAGTAAAACAGATAAAAGACGGTGGAGTGCTCATAGAGGTCAAGGGAGGCAAACAGGCTTCAAATTAAGTCAAGGAAATCATAGACAAAAAACATGGCATCAACATGCAAGTGGTAGCAAAAAGCGGGATCAGAACAAAGATAATCCATGTTTTTGGTATGGATGGAGTGACAACGGAACCGGAATTAATCTCAGCAGTGCAAGAGCAACTACATGTAAAGACCACTGAAGATAATAGTCAAATCAATTAGGCCGACATTAAGAGAAGGACAAAATGCTACTCTTGAAATGGAGGAAAGCAGCGCGGATAGGCTAATAAGAATCGGAAAGTCAAGAATCGGTTGGTTAAGCTGCCCAGTCAGAGAGAGATATAACGTAAAAAGATGCTTCGAATGCCAAATGTTCGGCCATATAAGCGAGACATGTACGGGGGAAGAAAGAGGCGGGGATTGCCTTTGGTGCGGAAAATGGGGCATAAAATTATGGAATGCCCAAAGGAAAATGAGGAATATTGCTACAACTGTCAAGTAAAAGGGCACCGAAATAACACTACTAAATGCCCAACTTACAGAAAAATTTTAAAAGAGACTAGAGAGAAACAACAAAGACGCCGACCCAAACAATCTCATGTGTAGACCTTTAACAAAATTTAAGCAATCTGTCTGCATACTAAAAACAAATTCGCCAGAAAGCGAGTAGCGCATGATATAACTGCTGCTACAGCATCTCAAAGAAATGTAGACGTAATTGTCGTAAGCGAACCAAATTTAACGATAATTAAATTAAAAAATGTATGGTTGGTAAACAAGTCCAAAACAGTCGCCGTTTATATGAATAATAAAAAAATGAAGGTAAGGAGCATAAGAATATTACTTGGTTATAAATTTTGAAGAGTACCACATATATTGCTGCTATGTATCACCCAATATAAGCAAACAATTGTATAAAGAAATAATAGAAAATATAATGGTAAGCGCTAGAGCTGCTGGTTGTAGCTTTGTGATATTAGGGGATTTCAACGCAAGGTTGCTGAATGGGGATCACCTATCACTGATTAAAGAGGACAAATATTCATGGAAAGGGCACACCATCTTGATTTAGTGATTCATAATACCGGCCTTCGCCCAACCTTCATACGGGGTTCGTCAGAGAGTTATATAGACCTTACATGTTCAAGCCAGATTGTAGCAAAAAGTATAAGAAAGTGGGAAGTTTTGGACGATGATACCTCCACGGAACATCAATATATATATTTTGAAATAGCTGGAGCTAAAAAACATGAACGAGCAGGTACTCCGACCACCACCATTAATTGGGAGAGTTTTAGCACAATATTAAATATGCTGATACAGGGTCAAGAAGAAGAAAAACAGACAGCTGAACAATATACAGATATCATACATCAGGCCCTGGAAGGGAGTAGGATAAAAGGGAGACATGAATTTCAATCGTTATACTGGTGGACACAAGAAATAAATGACAAACGAGATGAATGTCGGAAAACCAGAAGAATTCTAACACGAATGAACAAACACAAACCCACATATGACCCTACACAAATACAACGCCAAAAGGACCTTTATAGGCAGAGAAAAAGAGAGTTAAAGCACCTGATCAACGCATCAAAAAGGGAAAAATGAAAAGAATTATGTAACGAGAACAAGACAGAAAGAAATGGATAGTTTTCACCATCTTGTTCTTAAATTGAGACTAGTTTTGTCCTTTATTATTTAAAATACATATTTACCGAGAAATATAGATTTCAAAAGAGTACCTCTCGTTCTCGAAAATTAATTACGAAAAACCGGGGTTATAAGCGTTTATTCTTTACAATTTAATTTTTGTAATGTTTTTTGAGTTTTAACAACATTTAACAATAAATTAACATTAACAGATCTTTAAATAATACTAATTGAAGTTGTTTGTCTTGTTTCAAACAGTATCTTAAAATAGACAAATTGTCAGTTAATTTTGTAATTAATATTACTGAATGGTTGGGTATTTTCTTTAAACTCATAAACTTCGGAGAATTCTAAATTTTCATTTAACAGTTAGTTTGCATGAACATCAACAGTTTAGAAATGGAAACAAAAACACATTGTTTGTCGATCCCAGCAAGTTTTCATGGACTTCATAACAACTTCGACTCAACGAATAATGATAGTTCTAAAACTTAAACAAACTTTATTTCAAACAACTTTGTTTTTAAAAGATGTCCAAAATTCAAAATTAATTTTTTCCAGTGACATCTAGATATAGGCATTCATTTGAGTTACATTTTCACAGATCACAAAAATATTGACACTATAAAATATTCTACTATATTCTAAAACAATAATGATTTAATTAAACATTAAAAATACGCAATGCAAAAATCATATTACCACCATTAGAAATTAGATTTTGTAAAGACAGTGCAGCTACACGCCTTTTCTCACCTTGACCTCTTCCAGATCTATTTTATGGTACTCCTTTTACTCTATTGAATCTGGTCCAGTCTGATATTTTCTAATAGACTCATTAAACTGTACAGTGATTTCCCCTAGTAGCTTCTAGCCATAGGCATTTCTTCGCCTATGTTGAAAGATTTGCAATCGCAAAGAATGTGTTTAGAGGTGTCCCCTTCTTCCTGACAATCTGCACAAAGGTATATCTGTAATTTTTAGTCCGTGGATGTGTTTGTTGAAGCTGTTGTGCCCTGTTAAAAGATCTAAGAGTTTTCTCGTTTTGTGTATTTTGTGCTTCAGCTACTCTGTTACTTTTGACGTCTGAAAAAGATATTTCCATTTTGATACAATCATAAAATGCACACATAGTTCGCTCGGAATAAATGATAAAAAAAATTAAAAGTATTCTTTGCTCTAAATATTTTTAAACTATGTTAACATAATTTTGACATTATAACAACTAACGATTGACAATATTGGTCAACTACATAAAGAACTATTTGTTATAGCAGTTTTTTCATTTCTCTTGAAACGTCTCCAAAATATGGTTTTTGAACGCTTTAACTACTCTTCGAGTATGCAGTCGTTACTTTTGATGTTTTAAAACAAGTCATTTATTGCCAAATCAAGTCTGTAAGGCGAAGGTGTTATCAATTGCATGTTTTGTCTGTTTCATCTATTTGACGAGATATGTCATTATGGAGAACAAATAGTCGTGTGTGACTAGGAATTTGATCCTCGCTGTTCAAGCAGAACAGTGGCCACATAACCCGCTGGATCCAAGAAACAGAGGAACATATGTCTGCCGGTGGACACTTAATAGGACATTTCAATCGAAATTTAGGTTAAAATTTGCAAGTTAAAACAATTGATTGCTAATTTAATGTCATAATTGTCATAATTAGGGAAAAGGTATAAAAGGCCGTGAATGTTGATTATCGCTCTCTTATGTCTCTGATCTCTGATGCCGCTTGTTCGCAGATAAACTTGAGTCTGATTAAACTGGTAACATAACCCCACATTTAACGAAAGTTGAAATTAAGTAAATTGTTTAACTAAAATAATAATTAATATTTTATAAAATGAATGTATTAGTTCAATTAATTTTCACCAGAATCCTACCCAAGATAAGAGTCGAGTCTCTAAATAAATGAGCTAGCATATTTTAAATTTGTTAGGGCGCTTTTAAATTCAAACTAAAACACAAATAACATAAAATAACTAAAATAAATATCAACAATAAATAAAATTTCAAAACAATTAAAAAAAAATTTACAATATGTACAGAAGATATTTCATACAAGTTTGAACTCGTTTTCAAGAAAAATTCATTAATTACAATTTGTAGATAAAGTCAAATTTGTATTATTCAAGAGGAGAAAGCATTAGAGCCGTTACGCATGGGACTGATGGTCAGTCCTGATCATCCGTGAGGGCCATTATATTAAATACGACATTTCACATGTACAGCGTACCGTCAGTTCGTAGTTTCGTACGCCGTAGCCTACGTTGAGCCCGTGCGCACAGCGTATGGTACGCATCAGGACGAGCTATTGTTCATATGAGATTTAACACACGTATCCTGATGGTCAGTTGCGTACAAAATTGTAATTGAATACGCCGTTGTACTTTTACTATTTTTTGAAGCACGATGGCGAAAACCGAGTTACGGATAGATACAGAAATTCTTATGAAAAAAATATGTATTTGGGACAGCTCAAATGAGCATTACAAAGATCGAGACTAGAAAAATAAGGCTCTTATAATCGTTTAATGCACAAAGCGGCAACAACGCGTCGTTTGATACGTTTTTCAAACTGTTTCATACGCAATAAGAAAGGCATCCGTTTTGCGTTGCGTCAGTCCCATGTGTAACGGCTCTTAAACTTGTTCGATGTCAATTAAATGTTTATTGAGATAAATAAATAGCTAATGACATTATAACATAGAGTATACCATAGATCTAATATCAGAGGAGACGGAACTATTTATATTTTTTTTCATACTGTGCGGTAAAGTGCCACTCGTTTGAGTCCGGGTAATGGCACTTTACGGTACACTTGTCCTTTACAGTACTCTTCGATTCTCCCAATGTTGTTTGAAATAATAAGTGAATCAATAGCGAATATTTTTTTTCATATATCTTTCCGCAGACTTAACTGGAATGATTTGCCCTATCGCTTCCGCAGTTTTCTCAGCAATTTCATCTAATTTTAGATCCATTTTCTCCGCAGATATTTCGTGTGTTCAGAAAAATTAAATATGTCTGCCTTTAATCACATTGGTACTTGGTAACCGCTGTTCATTTTTTTATTTATAAAGCAAATCAACAATGTTAAGAATAAATCAAGTAACATAATTTTTTCACAGCAGCCCACATGACTTCTTAATAAAATAATCAAATATATTACGATACACATCCGTGAAGTGATTATTACGGTACTCGATTAGTTATTCTTGACTCGGCTCCTTCGTCGCCTCGTCCATAAACATCTATCTCGTACCGTAATAAGTCACTTCCCGGATTTGTAGCGTAAATAACTATTACTTGCTCAAACATTACCTAATTTTTGGTCGACTGTGTCGTCTTGATATGGCCGACTCGAATTTGTTGTGCTGTGATGTTGCCCGTTCTCCATTTAAGGTAAGAGATTTGTGATTGTTATTGAATCAACTACATTTGCAAAAATATTGTGACCATAATGCTATCACTTTTTTTATGAATTATAACCAAATAAATTATACAACTCATTTAATAGAATGTTTAACCATTGAGCTTTTTCATTCGGTTAAATCATAGAAATGAGTTGCTCAATAAGCAACAACGCCGCACGGCTTATCTGATTTATACCACACTCAAAAGCGGTTATACTATGAAATTTGATAAAGTCTCTATAATTATTTCAAGCATTGTTTTCGAAGCAAATCCAACGATAATTTGGAGTAAAATTGGTGTTTTTGGAAAAATTATGGGTAATATTGAGTCAAATTTAGTGAAAGAAATGGTTCGTCATTGTCAAGTGTGTAAGAAACCAGACTATTTAAGCCCCAAGCAAATTAAAATATTTGTTTATGTACAATAATTTTATCCAGTGGTGTAGCGATGACGATTTTAATATCAAAATAAATAGGTATGGTAATTATTCCATTAGTTGACAATCTCGATTTTTTTTTAATCTTCTGATTGTATTTTAAGTTTTAGTTCTGATGTTCGGTTACAAGTTCTAGTTCTAAAGTTATAGTTTTGATTTTAAACTTGTTTGTAGTTTCTGTGTTAAATAAATTTGTTAGGTCAGTAGTAATTTTGTTTTTTATAAAACAAGTTTCTATTATCCTGAACGTAACTTGTATAGTTGTAGTTTCTGATTGTTTCTGAGTGACAAGAACAAAGTTTGTTCAACCTTAAAGCAAAATACGTTGATTATTTAGCTCTGATAATTTGTCTATGGAGTATACGATCGCTAAATGGTATTGGTTAAATTGAAAGTGTTTGTTCTATCGTGAGATTGAGACAGCCTTAGGCATTAGTGGGACCAGCACACATTCAATATTTGATGGTAAAAAAATTTGTTCGCGTTGGATCCCACACAATTTGTCAATCGCTCAAAAAAAGGCTCGTATCGATTGGTCGAAGGAAATGCTCAAAAAATACGATCGCGATGCTTCGAAACAAGTCTATGACATCGTGACAGGTGATGAATCGTGGGATTTACGCGTATGAGCTCGAAAGTAAACAGCAGTGTATGTATTCAAGATGACCCCAATACAACAAAAGTTGTTCGCGCACGAAGCACTTCCAAGCAAATGGTCGTTTGTTTTTTCGGAACCGTACCACTACAACAACACAGAACAGTCAATTCTGAGTGGTACACAACCATTTCTTTGCCAATTGTCTTCCAAGAAATCAAGAAAACCAACCGCCGAAGATGGATCACTCTTCACATATCGACACCTCAAGAAGAGGTTGCTGCATTCAGAATTAATGTTTTGGAGATACCTCAAGAAGACAAAAATAAATTTCTTGAGGTGTTCTAGATAAGTACAAGAAGTATTAGAATAAAGGACTATGTTTTTATAGTGTGTAAAAAAAAGATAGAGTTATTAGATAAAATAACTTTCTCGAAAGAGTTTTATAAACGAAGTTTGCGTTGTTCTAAAAACAGTTACTAAGAGGTCGCGACGGTCAGTCAGTTTGAATTATTCTTGGAGTTCTTACCAGGTAGTCAAAGAGTTCAGAAAATTCATACATTAATTTTGAGAGCCATATATTAGCTTGGGTCAAACTAATAACAATTTCAGTGCGTAATGCCTACCACATATTACTAAGCTAAAATATTTTTGTTAGCTGTGTCATTTTTTACCAAAAAATAATACATAATATAACTACATATACTAAAGTACAGACAATTTCATTTAAAAAATATATTGTGCAACGTCCTTTTGTCTCGACAACTAAGTTCTGAATCTATTTTTGCCTTGTTCTTCCCTTTTCATTTAATATTATTTATATGTAATTTTTTGGCATATAAAAATAACTCTGGGGTATTATTCGAAATGGGCCTTAACCTGAACCATTATTTAATTTGTACTAATGCGAACCAACAAATAAACATAAACACAGAAATTGTCACTGTGATTTTCAAAAATTTGGCGTCTTTTCACATGACGTCAACGATGCTGCTGCCTCTAGCGGGCAGAGGCAGATTAAAAGCATCTTAAAACAGTTACTTTGTTCGTAAATCAATCTGAAAAAAACCAATTGAGTCCCATAAGCAAAAAACGTGTACAGACGCAGAAAATCCTCAAGCGTCAAAACTCAACCATCATCGAAGTCCGTTATTCTCACAGATCACTCTCAGATTACTTAAACAATAAGATAGATATACAAAGATAAAAAAAAGGTCAGGTTAATTTTAATTAAATTAATTAATAACAAGAAATTATTTTTTCTATTCTTCTCACCAATCTATCTCTTAGGCGCGAGTTTTATGTAAGGCTAATAAGAAAAAAAAGTAATTCTCATAACATAATATTTTTATAAGAGGCTTACTAATGTTAAAGTTTACTTGGTAATGCTACCCGGCGATTTGGTCATGTTTATTTTCATTTTATACCTAATATTATTTACCCCTACTAGCTGAAACTAAAATACAAGTATAACGAGCGTAAGAAGCTTTGGCAGACCATTACGTTTGTTTTGCCAACCAAATATAACGACTTGAGAGGTTTATTTGAATTTTGACAAGTCGATACTTAATCGCTTTGCGTGCAAACTAGTTTAATTCACATTATAAATATACAGTCGATTCTTGTTTGTCTAACATATTTCAAAGGATTTCTGAAATATAACTTACACATGTTTATATAAACAATTCAGACAGAAAATCTACGTACTACAACAAATATACCAATTTAGTATTTGAATTTTGATAAACAAATATAAATTTCTGTTAATATATTTAGCATTAGTTCTACATACCGTTAAATGTTTATTTGTACGTTTATCCAAACATACTCCAGTCTATGCTACTAGCTATACAGATGTATACAGGGTGATTGTTGAGTGTGAGGAAGCTCAATAGATCTGTTATAGTAAATTACAAAAAAACTTATTGACAAAAAATGAGACAGCTTTACACTCCACATTTTAAAATTAGTTACAATCTTACTTATGTTTTTTTAAATGGAACACTCTGTATTCTATTTGAAATCTGCTTCATTTCCACATCACAACAATGTAAAGTTTTATTGTGTTATACCGGGTACTGAAAAAGTTATAACCAATATAACCTGAAAATCGTATCAAGTTTAACTCCATGTATAATTAAAAAGGAGTATAAGAACAAACATTGATCTATTGCAACCTTAGTTTTTTATAATTGTTAAAAATTATAAAACATATTCGTTTTCATAATATTCGTTAAATCAAATACAGGGTAAGTCAAAATGCAAGTACATTATTTTCTTGGTAATTTTATATCACTATCGAAAAGTACTAATATCCTTTATTAAGTACACCCTATACCTAAAGTTATCAGTTTTCTAGAAATTTTTTATTTTTCCATCAAAGTATTTATTTGGTAGATATTTTAACGTTTACCAATAATTATTGTGAGTTGGCCATGATTGGTTTGTCAGAAACTGACAATTTTACATTATTCATTATTAATTCAGTGTTGTGGTACAACGTAAATTAGCAACAATTATTATTTAATAATTCAGTAATTAATTCAAATTAAACTTAGCAATCACGAATTTTACTATTGATGAAATAGTAGATATGATGTAGATTTTGGGGGAATGCAATAAAAATTCATTACTATCAGCTAGAATTTCTCAAGAACGGTTTCCAGATAGGCGGCAAACTAGACAAGATACATTTGAAAAATATAAAGATCGATTTAACCTCACTGATTCAGTTATGAAAAACATGAACGACCAAAAACTAGTGTGACAGAGGAAAGCGGAATGAGTATGTTGATGGCAGTTACAGAAAACCCGCACACAAGTATAAGGAGTATTTCCCATGAACATCAACTTAGTTACTACTCTGTTTAAAACATTCTATCTAAAAACAAGATGCACCCTTATCATATTCAAAAGCACCAAGAAATAAATAGCGATGATTTTCAAAAACGAGTAGTATTTTGTGAATGAGCCTTAGAAAAAATTAATAAGCAGAGAGATTGTTTTGATTATGTCCTATTTAGTGATGAAGCTACATTCCATCGAACTGGTTCTGATAATAGACATAACTCTTACTACTATTCAACAAGTAATCCATACCACATAGTAACATATAGTCAAACAAGATGGTCTCTAAATGTGTGGGGAGGTATCGTCGGTAACCATGTAGTAGGACCATATTTTTTTGAAGATAACTTAAACGGTGAGATTTATTTAGACTTTATCTTAAATCACTTACTGATATTATTAAGAGAGGTTATACTTAATATACGTGAACAAATGTGGTTTTTACATGACGGTGCTCTTGCGCAACACAACGAATTAGTACGTGGTGAACTTAATGATCAGTATAGTGAAAGATGGATCGGAAGGGATGGCCGGTAAGGTGGCCCACAAGGTCACCATATTTCAATAAAATGGACTCCTTTTTTAAGAAAAGTTCTGGAATTCAAGTAACCAACATCAAATCAAAATGCCAACCGATTCTAATGCTGACTATAATCCACTCAATATCCACAAGTTACGAAGTGAGGATCAATAGGAAAAATGGAAATGAAAAATGTTTAAGAACAATGTCTTTATTATATTGTTTATAGTACGAGAAATGTCCAGCAGATCGAGCTGCCGACCGAGAGCCATCCGCTGCATTCAAAGCATGGCAATGAGAAACGTATGTGCAGCTCGCATTCTTGAAAAAACCAATGCCAAAGAAATTTGAAATACCTTGACAATATGTCAATCTAACGATGCTAGTTATTAGCGAAACAGCTGTAATTGCATTTTAAAACGTATTTTTCGAATAAATAGTGGAAGTTTAGTTCAAGTTATTTACTGTTCTTAGTAAAATGGACTTCCTCAAAGTAAAGGTTACCACAATCAATTTCATTACCTTGACATCAGTTTTTGAGCAATCATCAATGCAACGATTGTACACTTTATTCGACGCATTCTACGAAATTTCAAAAGATGGCACCATCTCCATAAGAATATTTCCCTCATGTATAATATATGTCATAAGAGGAATGCAATTATCGAAAAATTACAGCGGTAATTGCACTGCGGAGCGATGATTGCACTGCGAAAACATCCCGTCGACATGACACCAATAACAATAACACTGACTGACAATACTGATAAATGTCAGATATACTTCAAAAAGTGAAAAAATGCGTGGAAATGGAATAGCACCACAACTAAGTTTTGTGTCGAATTCCGATAATGTGTCAGCTGCAGCTCTAAATGCGCCTGTATCGGGTCCATCCAGTCGGAATGCCAAAAACTTTTACAACTGCGTGTTCAACTGTAATTCTTGTAATTTTTAATTTGTGTGTTGAAAATAAAATTGTTTGAGAGCATGTCTAGCATAATTTTATTCATAGTCTTTGTCAGTAGTATGTGATTTTTCTTAGAAAAAAATCAATACTTATTTCTTTATTCGTGAAATATTCCATTGAATTACACTCGTGCATAAAAATGACCAGATAATTTTACATTCAAGCGTGTTATCGGTTATAATTGCACAAGTGCATAAAAATTACCGATAATTTTGCAAGAAAGCGTGTTATCTAAAAATTGCACGAGATTTTTTTCATATTTTGGCGAAAGAGCCCGACTCCGAAGGAGGAGGGCTCTTTTACAAAATGTGAAAAAAACGGAGTGCAATTTTTATAGATAACACGCTTGAATGTAAAATTATCTGGTCATTTTTATGCACGAGTGTAATTCAATGGAATATTTCACGAATAAACATTTTTTCACTTTTTGAAGTATATCTGACATTTATCAGTATTGTCAGTCAGTGTTGTTGTCATGACGACGGGATGTTTTCGCTTGGTGTCATGACGACGGGATGTTTTCGCTTGGTGTCATGACGACGGGATGTTTTCGCTGTAATTTTTCGATAATTGCATTCCTCTTATGACATATATTATACATGACGGAAATATTCTATAAAAATTGCACTCCGTTATTTACATATTTTGTAAAAGAGCCCTCCTCCTTCGGAGTCGGGCTCTTTCGCCAAAATATGAAAAAAATCTTGTGCAATTTTTAGATAACACGCTTTCTTGCAAAATTATCGGTAATTTTTATGCACTTGTGCAATTATAACCGAAAACATACTTCACGACTAGCAAATGTATTTGAAGATATTTTTGCAGAGCTGAATAAAGAGATAAACAAGCCTATCTACCTTTACCACTCCTTCACCTTCGTATGTTCAAAAATGTTTCAAAACATGTAAAACAATCTGCATCAAGTCCTACCTCAAATTTGGAAAAGAAGGAAAAAACGTCAGTGCAATTACTGCAGGAAATTAGATCAAATTATCGCAGTCTGTTGAAAACAAGTAACTGCTGAAGAAAAAGTTGCAACAACGACGAAAACACTAAGAGCTTCAGTTCAAAAAGCAGCAATAAACCAGGTTGGTTGCTAACAACAACCTTCACGCAGTTAAGAATTTTATTAATGCTGTTGACTGGATCTCAGATTCTGGTGCTACAAATCATATGAGTGCAACCAAACAGCAGTTCACAATATTTGAAAAATTTTCAATTCGTCAACCAGTTGAGACTGTGGTACTGTGAGTGTCGATATACTCATTGGAGAAAAATAGATTCCAGAAATTTTAAATAATGTCTGGTATGTACCCGACATTAGACGTTAACTTTTCTCTGTTTGTCAGGTGGCAAACATGGTAATAATAGTATATTACGTAACTAGAGTTGTAAGTAACCCATTACGCTCGAAGTAAAAAAGTTGTTGAAGTCGCGCAGCGGCGAGTCCGTAAATTTTACGGGTGCGTAATGGGATAACAACTCGTATAACGTACTATACTTTTTCTACCCCCATCTGTTTTCTTCTATAAAATAAAATAAAATAAATCGCAATTATTTTAACTTTATTATAATAATTATTAATAACAATAGAATAATTATTGTAGGTTGTTGGTCCCTTATGCCTTAACGGTGATGAACGGTTATCTATAATTGTAAGTCTGAAGATGACTATTGATAATTATTATTGGTAATCGCTTCCGATATTCGTGAAGCGTTGTCTTTTAAATTTTTATGTGACTGATTCACATAGCCTTCCGCCACTGTAGAAGAATGCCAGCCACCTAGTTCCTTTAATGAATGATAGCATATCACCTCCTGCATCAACTAATATAGTATCTGCCGTTCTCCTAAAACAGTGCTTCAGCTTTGGTCCCGGCAGCTGAAGGTATTAAGCAATTTTACGGTGTACTACTGATTGTATTTATCCCCACAACCTGCTTTGTACATTTTCCATTTCTGTAATTAACAAATAAAGGAAGTTCCACTCCAGGAGGACGCAAACTCATATACTTTTGACCAATGGTAAAAAACGTATCTGGTACTACAAATGAACGTCTCGTTTTAGTTTTAATATCTGGAATATTAATTACAAAAAAACTTCCTGTATCCTGAATGTCTTGCATTTTTATATTTCTAAGTTCTTGTTTACGGCAAGCCCCGCTCAATCCAACAATGAGAATAACCTGAAACCCCATTATTATGTGTTCATAATTACACAATATTTTAATTCTGTACCTCTGACAACAAATGCTTATCGTCTGTGTTATGTTAAACATATATTAGATATAGTTGATAGTTGTTAGATTTTTAGAAATGTCATTTTTGAAAAGTTGTCGCTAATTTGGCAGATAACTGATATATATTTTTTGAATGTTCTTTTTAATAACTTGAGAATAAAGTTATAACAGTTTGCGAGTTTGTTATTCGTAACTTAACAGTCTGGAGCATCTTTCAGATCCGTATCAATTTATTCTGTAGACAGGATTTTCGATTTTTTACTTTTAAATTCATCCGATCGCCGTTTCAGTAGGGTGATTAGTTTTGGATAATTTGATATGTTAATATTATTAATAATATTTAGTGTAGTTCTCAGCATCTAATAAATTGCCCATAGTGAAGATGGTTTCATAGTTTTTGATAATTCTTCAAAGTACGCAAGCAAAACATTCTCCGAAAAGGATTTTCGCGATAACAAATTTTGTGTGGCAGCTTAAGCTTTTTCTATATCTCCGGCGGAGTGCTCATAATGTCATCATTTTCACTACTAGAAGACATTTTTGTAGGTGAAGTTGAGAAAATGTTCATTTGTATACAAAACTAGACGGTGTAAATGACACAACGTTTATTTCCATAACATACTTTGAGAAAATAAGACTTATTTTTGAGAAATTGTATAATGTGTTGCCGACATTTAGGGGCATTACTTTATAGCTTTTTAACGTTTTTCTATTAAATAAAAGTATGTAAATCGACCAAACAAAGTATTACGTAGATAAACATTTTATTGCTATTTGATTAAACAAGGATATTTAAGTTTTCTTATCTAAACGCACGTGTATGTTGTGAGATCTTATTACGCGCATGTTATTGTTAAATGTCACTTACAAGAAATGTTGACAGTACGATTTTTGACGTTTACAGACATGGGCGTAGAAAAAGTTAAGGCCGGTTCATGCAACGTTTATTTTAATTACATTATCATTAAGAAAAGTTGAGCACCCAATTTATAGTGGAGGCGTTCATGCAACACATTAAGACATTGCAATTACATTAAGCCCACTAAGAAGTTGGGAACTTTCAACTTTTCATTTACATTACATTATATTCTTAGTGGAAACAGTGAAAGCGCATGCTCAGTACGATAGCATGGAAATGTGAATTCCTATTTATGTCAAAATGTCTATGTTTAGGTTATGTTGATATTGAAGGCCGGTTTTACAAGCAATAAAAAATATTTGAATATATTATCAATATTATATTATTGTATATTAGCTAGTATCATATGGATCAAGGTGCATTAATTGATCTAGTTCGTCAATATAAACTTTTATATAACAAAAAGTAAAGGGAATTCAAAAACAAATTGGCCCGAGAGAATGCCTGGAAGACTTCTCTAATTATGGATCATCCACGTAAGACTTTTTTAATATTGTAGCAGATGCATAAAACATAATATAACTATCAAGTGTCAATAGTGGACAATATATGCATGCGCTAATACAGAATTTATAATGTAATGAAATCTTGCATGAACGACAACATTTTTTAGTGAAAGTGTAATTATAATGTAATGTTAATGTAATTATAATGTTCGTTGCATGAACCGGCCTTTAGTTATATACAATTTCGACAGTGTAAAAGTACTCGTGATGGTAAAACAGTTTCAAAGGATCACCTTAACGGTTCAATTAATGTTATGAAAATACGTGTTTTGTGTGTATAGTTATGATATATGCTGGGGGTATTTACAATCCGAACAATAAAACTATAAATTTAGCAAATAAAACATGACTTTTTGATTTACTAATGTTTTTCTTATTCCAACTTACAATTAGTTAATTAATTTAACATACTGAAACACTTTTGAGGACTTT
The DNA here is from genome assembly GCA_035357415.1 of Ophraella communa. Lineage (NCBI taxonomy): Eukaryota > Metazoa > Arthropoda > Insecta > Coleoptera > Chrysomelidae > Ophraella > Ophraella communa. The sequence continues at coordinate 55,262,091 of CM068979.1, forward strand.
AAACACAATTTATTTACAAATTGTAAGAATACAAGAATTCAGCTGGTTACAAGTTACTAACTGTCACTTTTTACTTTTAAACTACACAAAAGCTGAACGAACACTAACACTACCGCGAATGACCCTCTTTATATATCAAAATACTTGACATCTCGATTTTTCTAGAAATAACTATTTACTAAAATCCAAATATTACTAGAATGTTCGCGAATAACTACCAACCTAAAATAATTATAAATCCTGTCAAGTTCCTGTCAAAACCTTCTTCCTACACTTTATGGCAAGCAGCTACATAAAAATACATGCATTCCTCTCGCGCATCTGTCACAATCATCCGTCACACATCTGTCACCCGTTACACTGCCCCCTCCCTAGGTCCATTCCTCCCGGAATGTGATAACTCTCCGGAGTAGACTTCAGGGTCATCTTTGGAACTGGTCGAACCCTCTACCCGAAGTTGCTGTATTTCCAACCAGTGAGGTTGGAAATAAATACATCTTCGTTGTGATGGACTATTTTTCTAAATGGGTGGAAGCCTACCCTGTTCCCAACCAAGAAGCCCCTACCTTGGCCGATATTCTGGTCAACGAGTTCATTAGCTGTTTTGGGGTACCGTTGGAGCTGCACGCAGATCAGGGAAGAAATTTTGAAAGCAAGCTATTTCAAGAAGTCTGCAAACGATTAGATATCCATAAAACTAGAACTACAGCGATGCATCCACAGTCTGATGGAATGGTTGAACGAATGAACCGAACCATTGCAAATTATTTATCGAAAGTGGTCTCAGAACATCAGAAAGATTGGGATAAACAGTCTGATGGAATGGTTGAACGAATGAACCGAACCATTGCAAATTATTTATCGAAAGTGGTCTCAGAACTTCAGAAAGATTGGGATAAACATATTCCGCTATTTTTAATGGCTATCCGATTGGCTGTCAACGAATCCACGGGTCAGACACCTGCGAAAGTCCTCTTTGGTAGGGAAACTAGATTACCTTGCGATTTGATATATGGGAGCAAGCCTGGTGAAATAGCAACCGGTGAAGGATACGTCGGAGATCTTCAGAAGAAGATCGAAAATATTCATGAACTGGTGCGCCACAAACTACAACTCTCCAGTGACCGGATGAAAAGGTACTACGACTCACGAGCAACAGGAAACACTTATGAACCTGGGGAATTGGTCTGGCTCTATAATCCTCGACGGAAACGGGGTGTGTGTCCGAAACTTCAAAAGAAGTGGGAAGGTCCATATTTGATTAAAAAGAGAATCAATGATGTGATCTATCGGATTGTTAGAGTCCCCAAAGGAAAACCCGTCGTAGTCCATCATGATAGGTTGGCGTTATATCAGGGTGACCACAGTAGGGAGGTACAGCAACTTCGGGTAGAGGGTTCGACCAGTTCCGAAGATGACCCTGAAGTCTACTCCGGAGAGTTATCACATTCCGGGAGGAATGAACCTAAGGAGGGGGCAGTGTAACGGGTGACAGATGTGTGACGAATGAGTGTGACGGATGATTGTGACAGATGCGCGAGAGGAATGCATGTATTTTTATGTAGCTGCTTGCCATAAAGGGTAGAGTCCGTGAATGAGGTTACGAAGAAGGATAGTTATCCCCTTCCGAGGTTTGACGATGCCCTCGACGCCTTAGGTGTTTCTACCCTTTTCTCTACGTTAGACTTAAAGAGCGGATACTGGCAGGTTGAAATGGATCCTTCTGACAAAGAGAAGACTGCCTTCACTAGTGGATCAGGTTTGTGGCAATTTACCGTCCTTCCATTTGGCTTATGCAATGCTCCTGCTACCTTTGAAAGGAGGATGGAAACTATTCTTCGAAGTTTATCCTGGGAATCTTGTTTGGTCTACTTAGATGACATCATTACAATGGGTAAGGATTTTAAGGAACATTTGGCTAACCTAGAAGAAGTTTTTCGACGACTGAAAAAGGCCAATCTAACATTGAATATTAAGAAATGTAACTTGCTCCAGAGACAGGTCAGTTATTTGGGACATGTTGTAAGCAAGAATGGCGTTACTGTAGACCCCACACCTGACACCAATTTGAAACACTTGTGAGGACTTTAAACACAATTTATTTACAAATTGTAAGAATACAAGAATTCAGCTGGTTACAAGTTACTAACTGTCACTTTTTACTTTTAAACTACACAAAAGCTGAACGAACACTAACACTACCGCGAATGACCCTCTTTATATATCAAAATACTTGACATCTCGATTTTTCTAGAAATAACTATTTACTAAAATCCAAATATTACTAGAATGTTCGCGAATAACTACCAACCTAAAATAATTATAAATCCTGTCAAGTTCCTGTCAAAACCTTCTTCCTAGTTCACGGACTCTACCCTTTATGGCAAGCAGCTACATAAAAATACATGCATTCCTCTCGCGCATCTGTCACAATCATCCGTCACATTCATCCGTTACACATCTGTCACCCGTTACAATACTTTCTGTTCTCTCAATATCTAAGATAGAAATCTATACTATCTACAGTATTGACGTTAAAAGGACCGTTGTTTTAAATTTTAGTTATTGATAAATGACCGACATTGACTAAAACGTTTGAAAAAGAGAAACATATTTGATTCAATTTTTTCTTAACAAAAAGCTAACCCAAAAAAAATCAAGTCGAATTGTTAAAATGAAAATTTAGGCATCTAAACCACAAAAATATTAAATAATTTGAATACCCATATATTCACTGACCCTTATAGAATATACTATAGTTATAATTATTAGTAAATGTCTCCTAATCTAACTAAGCTCACAATAATAGCTTGTTGACATTTTGCGTATTTATATGAAACACCACAATCCGTACTCTATTCAGAGAGTAAATATTTCAAACTTGTGTTAACGGTATTCATGTTTAACCCCTATTTAACCGCCCTAACTACTACGCTCTAACCTCAGACAAACTGCCTTTAATTGACTCTTAATAACGCATTGTTCCCGTTATAAATTCAATATAATTTATTAAGTTTTGTATTTGTTCCTGACATATTTATTTAAATATTCAGCTGAAATTCACATCAAGAGATCAATTTACAAAAAAACCATAAGATAATGTTCAAAATGTATATATTGAAACGCATTCGAACTTTAGACTAAAATAATCTTACATTATTTTTTAAAACAGTCTATGTTTTATTTAAAACAAGGATATATTTTTGTAAAAAACTATTCAAAGAGAAGAATTTCAAAGCTTTTTTAATTGAACTGATACACACTTAATAAATTTGATTCCAACAATAATTTGAGTAAGGAAGACTATATCTCAGAAGTATGGTTGGATTATCTTCTTGCTAGATGTCGATTCTTGCATTAAAGAATAAACTTAATTTATTAAGGAAGCCATAGTTCATAAATTTATTTAAGTGTAATATTATTGCAAGTTTTGTTTAAATAATTTATTGCATATGTGTGCATCATGATAATGTTTAAAACAAAGGTAGAGGTATTATTTAAAGAAAATTCGCGAAACTCCAAAGAAAAAAAAAATTTATAGGAATACAAATTTCTCGAAAATCTAAGAAAATATAAACAGGTGACAGTTCCAAGGAAGTCAGTTAAAGCTAATATCAGTTGAAATTAAAAATATGACAGTGAAGATCTAGTGACATTTCTTTTAAATTATAAAGTTAGGTATTAGTGAAAATTTTAAATTATGATTTAAAAACAGCTAAAGTTAATAACAGTTTGTAAGTTTCTAAAAAAATATAAAGTTTACTTATTATTTAAAATTTTGTAAAAACTATTAGAAGACATTTACAATCAATTCACTACGCTAGAATTTGTCAATATATTTGGGAGAACACTAAAATTTTCAAATTAAAAAAGTGTTTTTTTACTTTGTCATCTAAACAAGTGAACAGTTAAAATCTCTTAATCTGTTTATTTAACTAAAATTGCGTCTGATGAAATGTTTAATCTAAAGATAAAAACATTCTTCAGAAACTGATGAGAAAGTTATCGCAAAAAGAAGCATAATTAGTCTGGTTTTAGAGAAGCATAATTGACCTCGTTTAAAATGAAAAATTTGACACTTTAGTCCTTTCCCTAGTCGGTTGTAACTATGTTATCTGCAAACATTTATTGACAGCATAGGTGTGAAACATTTAGTCCAAAATTATTCTTTCAAAAAAACTAATTTTTAAAATTGGGTTGATATAAAAGATGAAATCACAAACATATTTTTAAAATGGTTTCTAGATATAACATATTTAACTATAGAATAGTTGCTAATGGTGTTATCATATCGGTTGGCGAATGCCACAATAGTATTTTGAAAGTTTAGGTTAGTCAGAAATACTTAATGAAAATCAACGATGATGCAGAATTATTAAATTAAAAATCGTAAAACACGTCCAGTCTTAGTAGCTTAGTAAATAATACAATTCAAAATTTTGTCATACTTCAGACAAGTAGTTCATGAAATTATTAAAGAAATGTTGAAACAGACTCTAAACCTTTCATGTTCAGAGTAAACCTCGTACATATTATATCTTTTCCAGCAGCTTTCAAATTACCTTTATAATTAATAATATTTGAATAAAAATTTAATGAAATAATGTTTATGTTGACCAATCTATAAATTCTATAGTTATATGAGAAAATATAAAAATTCTTTAACAGTCAGTGTTAGTATTTCCGACATTGTTTCCGTGTAGAGAATTCAATTTTACAAGAAATGAAGCTTTTATTTGATAAAGTATTTCGACTGAAAACCAGTATTTTACAGCAAGCTGAAGAAAGAACGAATTTTTTTCTAGAAATATGTTGACATAATTATGTTAGGTATATATTTTTAAAAGTGAAAAAATATGTTTTTGAACAAAGAAATAATGTTTTACAAACATAAGTAAATTTAATTTTATATATGTTTAATAGCAGTAGTAAGTAGTAATGAACATTTTTGTTTGCACATTTAATTTTTATCTTTTTTTTTGTTTCCATTTGTGAAGGATTTGATATTAATACTCCGTCAAGAAAAGGCCAATAATATTATTTTATCATCCTCAACGTTGGCATCTTTGGAAACAGTAAACTAAATTCATCATAACAATTTTTAAACGCCTTTTTGGGATTAAGTAACATTTTTATTCACCAAGGACACGAAATGAACAGGAAACGTGTGTTCTATGCTGTCGAACTGTGAAATGTCAACGAAATGATGCCAAACTGCAACATTATAAATCCCCAAAAGTAACTTTTGTTTGAGTTATTTTATTATTATAATTAAACATTAAAATATAATGCAAGTATAATAATTAAGCACATATAAGCAAAATCTTTTAAATTTCAAGTTTTAAAGTACCATTTTTTGGTAATTATTTTTAAATTTATAGAAATGCACAACTTTGAAGGTTATGTTATAATGTTTTTACGGAAATGGATAGTATATTGTAATATTTTGATTTATGTGGTTTATTTTATAATTTATTGTTTATTTAGTTAATTTTTAAAGTTCCACAATGGGAACATTAATTTGTGATGGTTTGTTTTATTTGATTTATTATTTTATTTATTTTTATATTTTTTTATTATTTTGGGATGTTTAAATTGATTAATGGTATAATAATTAATTATTTTGATTGTTGAACGCCCTGTAAGAATTTAACTAGCTCAGTGAAATTATTAATTTATTTAATTTAGAACCCGACTCTTTACCTTCGGTAGGATTCAAGAAAACTCAATTTTAATCTTATATAAAACACTAAATTGTAATTGAAAAAATTGTTTGTTATAAACTATGCATAAAACTATTAATATTGTTCAAGTGTTTACCACATGCAAAAATATTTTATTACACAAAAGAAATTATACCTTTACCAAAATTATATTATCCAACCTGGATTTACATTTACAAAATCATGCGTACACACATAAATAGTTTTTTATCTCACAAACCTCGTATAAATATCTTCTGTGTTCAAAAATTGATGTCAAAATCCGACTAATCCCCACCAGGTAGATGATCAGTACAACGGTCGTAAACGGTTATCCAAAATGTCTGCCAGGTTGTACCTCCCGAAACGATGAAATGAATCTTACAAATTCTGCTGTGATGTGGATTGTTTTCGTTGAATTGAATTTATTGGTAAGTACTTTTATACTGTTAAAATACTTTACAAATTATATTTTGGTTGAATACTTTGATTTACCAATTTTTTTTTATTAATAATGATTTTATTGTGATAATTAATTACCAATCGATGTATACGGCATATATGTTAGATATTTGCATTTTATTAATATTCTATGACGGGTAACCCTGGTAATGATTAGATATACTTTGGCATTCCTGTCATGTTTATGATTTAATATTCATTAATAAAGTGTAGAATTGTTTGGTATTTCTTGAACCCAAGAGTATTAAATAGATATATAACAGTGGCGACGAGGTTGTGAGATTAAGAAAAATCTCGAAATGCCAGACGAAAACGTACAAGGACTGGATGCTCTAATAAAGGCTTTGGAAAATTTAAATAAACCAGGACCAAGTACACCGAATTTACATTTTGATGTGTACAATGAGAATGAAGAAAATTTTCCTAGCTATATTGAAAGGTTAGAAAATTATTTAGAATTGCGAGAAATTACAGATCCCAATAAAAAAGTTCAAGTTCTTATAAACTGCATTGGACCAAAATACTATCAACTCTTACAAAGTTTAACTGCACCAGATACACCAAATAAAAAGTCTTATATGGTACTTATTCAGTTATTAAAAGATCATCTTAGTCCAGTACCCAACGAAATATCAGAACAGCATAAGTTTTTACAAAGGATGCAAAATGAAGGGGAATCAATTTCAAATTATGTGGCTGAACTAAAAAAAACTAAGCATTTACTGTAATTTTAAATGTTCAGCTTGTCACACTTCAACATTAAATACACATTTACGATCACAATTTATACGGGGAATTCGTGATGCTGAAATTCGTGAACGACTACTTCGAGAAGATAAAATAGATTTCACTAAAACGGTACAAATTGCAAATTCTATAGAAGCAGCGAAGTTTCAGAGTAATACAATACAGCAAAATAATGTGCATCAAGTTTCATCAGGCAAAAATTTTAAAAGAGTTAATACAAATGGAAATTTGTCAAATTCAAACAAAAGGACAATTTACTGTTTTCGTTGCGGCGAACCGAACCACCGTGCATCCGAGTGTGCTGCTAAAGATTTAAAATGCAAATTTTGTAAAATACGTGGCCATCTGGAGAAAGCATGCCTTAAAAAGAAAAATAGTTCCGGAAACCGATCTGCTCATACAGTAAATGTTAATACAGATTCTGTAGATTCATTATATGACATCAATACTATTGAAATTTGTAAAACTGCTTCAAAAATAAATTCGGATGAGGAATACCAAATATCAACTACGATCGAGATAAAAAATTTGGATTTATATACAAAATCATCTTGTGGAAATCAAGCGGGAAAATATTTTATTGCCGTGCAGATAAATAAGAAACCAATTGAAATGGAATTTGATTCAGGAGCAGCTATAAGTGCAATGAGTTCAAAATTGTTTAAGAAAATGTGGCCTACTGCAGAAATTTGTCCTACAAATGTTTTATTGAAAACTTACAACCAACAAACGTTTCCAATAGAAGGTATAAGTAAAGTATTTGTCCAATACAAAGATAGAGAAATTAAAGGTGATTTATACATAGTTAATCAAGACGTTGACTCTATATTAGGGAGAGAATGGATAAACGCTTTACGTTTAATGAGAATAAATAAGAACTCCATTCCAGTCCAAATCATAGATTGCCATGATGCTTCACAAGAAATAAAAAGATTTAGGAATCAAATCTACGCTGACTATCAAGACGTCTTTGAAGAGAAAATTGGACATACAATTAGTAAAGAAGGTCTACAGAAAACTCCAGAAAAGGTAACAGCAATAGCATCAATTGAAAGGCCATCAGATGTTACACAACTACGACAGTTTATAGGTATGGTAAACTATTACAATAAATTTATTCCGGATATATCTACTAAGCTACATCCGTTATACCAACTGTTACAAAAAGATAAAAAATTTATATGGAATTCTGATTGCAATGCTGCTTTTAAAAAAATCAAGGAGGACATTATGAGCGATAGAGTTTTGATACCATTCGATGAAAACTTACCGTTGATAATTGCTACGGACGCATCGCCGTATGGATTATCCGCGATATTGTCCCATAAAACAGCGGAAGGTGAAAGACCTATCGCTTTTGCATCTCGGAGTTTAACCAAAAGTGAATGTAGTTATAGCCAGATAGACAAAGAAGCTACAGCGATATTTTGGGGATTACATAAATTTTTTAATTATTGTTATGGAAGAAAGTTCACTTTGGTAACTGATAATTTACCTCTTACATCAATTTTTCATCCTGAGAAAAGTTTACCAACACTGACAGCACAACGATTATTACGATACGCTCTATTTTTATCTGGATTTGATTATACAATCCAGTATAAAAATTCAAAGAAAAATGTTAACGTTGATTATCTTTCAAGACATCCACTACAAGTAGATGTCGATCATGAAGAATTTCAAGTTAACCAGCTTATTGAAGAAGTTTTACCTGTAACATCAGAGATGATAGCAAAAGAAACAAGACAAGATCCAAAATTAATTCAAGTTTATAACGCATTACAAACTGGAAGTAGCCTATGTCAAACTGAATATAAAGGTATGGAAGATCAACTAATGATACATGATGGATGTATTTACAGAGGTATACGCGTTTTGGTTCCCTATAAATTTCAAAATCAAATACTTACCGAATTACATATGGGTCATATTGGAATCGTAAAAATGAAAGCTCTTGCCAGAAGCTATGTATATTGGAAAGGTATCGACAATGACATTGAAAATATTACAAAGGGTTGTCGAGGTTGTGCTAAAGTACTAAAAGAACCATCTAGAGTACCAATTCACACATGGGAATCTCCATTATATCCTTGGCATCGTCTACACATTGACTATGCCGGTCCATTCATGGAAAATTATTTTTTTGATTGTGGTAGATGCAAGAACAAAATGGCTGGAGGTGGTTATAATGAAGAAGATTACCAGTTATCATACAATACGTGCTCTACGAGAGATTTTTGCTAGATTTGGATTACCTAATACGATCGTAAGCGACAACGGATCTAATTTTACATCACACGAATTTCAATCGTTCTTAAGATCAAACAATATTTATCACAAACGAACTGCACCAGCACATCCATCGACAAATGGCCAAGCTGAAAGATATGTGCAGACGGTTAAAGATGGATTAAGATCACTTCAACATCAATTATGGATATACCTGATGATTCTGCATTGGAATCAGACGTTCCGGAGAGACCTGGTACGCTTATGGAATCAGCTGCATCCACGTATAAAACAGCGGACCATGCAATACAAACACCTGTAGCGGATCAAGCAATCCAGGTACCTAGGAGATCGTCCAGGAAGCGGAAACCAGTAGTTAGATTAAATCTATGACTTTTCATTTTTAGTGGGGAAGACTGTTAGATATTTGCATTTTATTAATATTCTATGACGGGTAACCCTGGTAATGATTAGATATACTTTGGCATTCCTGTCATGTTTATGATTTAATATTCATTAATAAAGTGTAGAATTGTTTGGTATTTCTTGAACCCAAGAGTATTAAATAGATATATAACAATATATGAGCGAGAAACAAGAGAAGGAAAATTCAATTTCCTGGTCCTTTTATACTTTTTTCGATTCTGACAATAATGACATATAATTAGGACTTCAATTGTTTCAATTTGCAAAAAATAACCTAAATTTACGAAAAATGATTAACTATTTTTACATGTTTGACTATTTCTTTGATAATATAAAGAAAATCTGTATTCTTATATCCATTAAAAATCTGTTTAAATTTTTTGATTAGTTTTCCATATAAAATCAGAGTTTCATATGTGCTACTTTAAGATATGTCAATGACTTTGAAATCTTTATAAATTTGAGCTAATAATATAAAAAAACCTAAATCTATGCATAAATCTATTAAAATAGTCCTATTATAGCTTTTAAGTACTAATTTGACTAAAAAGAAAAAAAATTTAAGCTTTTCATTTAACCTATAATATGAACTAGATATTAACTATTAAAAGTACTGATTTAACTAAAATCTCTTGATATTATTAAATATTAACATCTTATAACTAATATATAAACTTAATTTACTAACTTACATACATTTTTATTAATTAAATTATCTTATATCAACCTTTATTAATTGTGGTTTGAAATAGTCTTTTAAGCTTTCACTATAGTTTTTCACCTTTGTTTGATACATTTACTGATACAGTTTTTGTGTTTTTAGGTATATCTCAGGTTGTGATAATTTGTCTGAATACTTATCTTATATCAAAGACTACCAAGACAGGTAGACAAGTGTCTACCTGTCTCCATGTAAGTACCATCACCTTATAAATAATATTTAAATATTTATCTACTTAAATTACACAGTTGTTTATTAAACATATGAATTCAATTTATAGTTTTAATTACATTCTTTTTTTATTTTAGATTCTAACTTTAATTTCAGGAGAAAACTATGTGAAATGTAAATTGTTACATTAATTGGGACTTATTTGAATTGGGAATATTTTGATTTTTATTGAATAATACTTCAGGATCCTATCCAAGATAAAGTTGTCAAATACATTCTCCATCTGTTTAAAAGTTTTCCATTTAAGTTTATTATACTGAATAATTTAAATGAAATAAAGAAAAGTAGCTGATATTTTAATGAAAATTATTATATCCTTTTTATATTTACATACTGAGGTAAGTTTTACATTTGAATTTTACTGAGCTTAGTTATTTATCTCAATATCTACTGATATCTACTTTAGTGACATATAAACATATAAATGAACACTTACCAATGAATAAACAGTAATGGACTTCCACAAATAAAAAAAAATAAAATTAAATAGTCAATAACGGATATAAAACACTTACGTCACTACTTTCCCAGACCATTCCATTGTTTGATGTATTTGCCCATTGTGAAATTTAAATAAAAACAACATTGTAATTATTAAATAACAGGTGCAACCGACAGCGGTTTGTAAGTTCTGAATGAGGTTAGGTTCTAGTCAAATCTTATCTATCTTTTGTACGTAAAATGGTAGTCACAGTTGAGTGTCCCAAAAAGATAAAATATTATTAAAATTCAGTTAATTCACTAGACATCTCCCATATTGACAAGAATTTGTCCTGATAAAGATCTGTTTTTATTTTATAAAATTATTTTTTTCGTATTTAATATCATATCAATCATTTTTGTCCACTTAGAGACGGTGTTTATTCCAAGTGGACAATTTTGTACCAAGATCCATTCTTCCAATTGGGGTGAACGGTAAGAAAGTGTAAAATATTTGGTCCTCTTTCTTCCATTATTTTCAAGAATAGTCTAACTGGGCATAAATTTTTGTTTGATGAATTTCTTACCAACCATTTGCTGCTTGCCAAACTTTTTGACCCGCCCTGAGTGGTTTTCTAAAAATGTTGTAATTAATTCGACCCGAAAATTCTCCCATAATATCAATTTCCTAAAAAGTTAATCTTGTCTCTGTCTTGGTGTCTATGTCCAATTCTGCACATTTGAATGATATATCCGTGAAAGGGTCGATTTGTATGCCGTATTCTGTAAAATATTTTTCTTGTACTATTTTTGCTGTTGTATTCCATATTGACTTTAAAGACTATAGTCTTCGTGATTGCCTTTTTTCATATTAAAGGTGTAATCCTCGAGAATTTTTGCTTGTTTCGTTATGGTAGTACAAGTGTAAAATTTCTCACCCGTAAGAACTCCGAGAATTTGTTCCAAATAGAGCTTCTGGAAGCTCCGTGTTCAATAGGACATTTTCCGAAACCAATTTTCTGATTTCTTCGCCTGACCGGCACCCGAATCTTGATATTTCGTCTGGATTCATTATTTCTTTTCAAATTTATAAAGACACAATGAAGTTTGTGAAACTGACAACTATAGAAATACCAGGCACCTTAGTAACGGATCTGTCATAATTTTGGCGCTGAGATATAACTTATTGTCAATATGCAACGTGCCATTGCAGTTTTGTCAGTTAAAAATAGTCTAATGAAATAGTCATTAGTATCTCATTTCAAATTTCGATTTCAAAAAATACCATATAGATAAATAGAGAAACCCTCCAATAATTTACATTTGGAATAAAATACCAAAAGTGCTTTTGGATATCATGAAAGATATACTTATCTGCAGCTAAGTTTATTTAAATGGAAGTAAACCCTCTAGTAGTACATACAAGCAGAATTTCCACAAGCCGAAAGAAAAGGATAAAGGAAAAACAGTATTTTCCCTCATTGACCCTGGTCAACTGAATGTTACCGGACCGGGAAATATCTTGCTCAAAGTAATTAAATTGGGTGGCCAGACTGTAGAATGAGATTGGCAATACGTTTTTCAAGTATTTTATAATTCACCTACTGTCAGTATATCTGACAAAAATTTATGATCAAAAATGAGAGGCAGGTATATATGCGGTCAGGCCCAAAGAGGAAAGTCACTATTTCAAAGAGAAAGAGATAATCGCACTCTCTTACTGCGCAAGAAGAAATATAGAAAAGGTATACAATGAAAGAACTATCTCCTATAGTCTTTGCTATCGTCACATAACTTTACTTACTTACTTAAGGCTATATAGGACTGTCACAATACACTTAAGAGACTAATAAAGAGCAACACGGTTCACATGTTGTGGGGTTCAGGGCATCAGGGTATTTCAGATAACGAGGAGGTGGATAGATGCGCAAAGCAGGGTGCAAATTAATCTCTCATCGGACCAGCATGCGGAGTAACATAGAATTTGGCATGGTATTCTGTTTTTCAGTGGGTGGCAATTTTTTGTTTTTGTTTTTCGGACTGAGATGAGAAACTCATGTTCGATGGGTCCTTATCCAGAACCCAACAGTATTGGAATCGAGAGGATGGCTACCAACCAAACCCAATTCAAAACTCACCGTTACCCCCGCCTCGGAATCGCTACCCTGGCATACTTCAGAACCATTTTCTCAACAACTTTGCTTACCTCCACCCATTCTTTCTCTCCTCTCAACATTATCTCCACCATGTTCTCCCAATACACTGCTACCCCGAGTCTCCTCTCAAACTTCTCTAAATTCTCTTTGTTCTTCCAACATCTAAAAACATGACCCTCATCATCCTCCACTCACACCTTACGCATATTCCAGTCTCTCTCTTCCCAATCTTTTGTAGATACCAGACTCTTGACCAATGCACAGTAAGCACTTGAGTCAAGAAGTAGTTTCCCTTTCCAAACTCTCGGTCCATCTACTCGCTCCTACTCCCAATTGCCCTTTTTAGTGCACCTTCATATCCCTCACACCTCACCATTTCCTCCTCCATCCAATCCTAAGCTTACTCTTTCCGGGCACCCTTCCACCGTTGTCTCTTTGCCTTAGCCATCAAGTCCAAAGAGTGTGACCTTGACAGCACAGCTGCCGCTATTGCACTCACTGTCCTGTACCCTGTACCTCTCCCAACAAAATCCCCCTCTGCATCTGCGGTAGTGGCTTTATCCTTGTGTGAATTCCCGCTCTTTTACCCCAAACTTCCGCTCCGTACAACATACTCTGCTCAATCGTCCTCCCAATAACACTCCTCTTCCATTCTACCGGCCTTTTTAAATATGGTGCTTGAAGAATAGTTGGCTATCCAGTCAAACACCTAGATACTTCACTGACTCCTCCATGCGACTTTTCTTCCCCTTCACCATCACCCTAACTTCCCTCGACTTGCTTCGTCCCTTTACGAGTAAACCTACCGTCTTCCAATCCGCATCGTTCTTTCTTCCCCACAATCTTCCTACACATCTTCTCCGCCTTTCTTTCTATCTTCGTTTCTCCCTTTGCCGTAAACACAAGGCACACATCATCCGCATACACCGTAGTCTCACATCCCTTTTCGCATACAATCCCACAAACCTCATCAAACACACACTTCCAGAGCGTCGGCCCAGTACTGATCCCTGGGGCACTCCTAGCTCCTTTCTATATCTCCTTCCCCTTGAATCTATTATAACCCGAGCCGGAAGGTAATTCTCCGCTAAATTAACCAACCCCGCACCCACTCCGAGCCTCAACAACGCGATCAACACCGCCCCCTAGCTGACACTATTAAACGCGTTCCCCACATCGAAGGACACTAGTAGTGCAAGCTTTTTGTCTCTCAAGCTGACCTCCCTAGCCTTTTCCGCCAAATTCACCACCCTACCTAGCGCAGAGATACACGATACAGTGGGTGGCATAAAGTCACCAAAAGCACTGGAATTGAGTAGAAGACTGCTAATAGTCGAAGATAATGCTCAATGCGGTCCATCTACGAGATCAGCAGAGACTCTCCGACTATGCAGAATATAGATTCGAAAGGTGAAGATTTTATTAACAGGTCACTAGTTGTAAACATCTACGCATATTGGTAATTATAGTCCAAGATATGATATATGAACACTAAAGAGACAGTGGAACACCTCATCTAGCTATTTTGGCTATGGAAAGCAGGAAGGCGATTACTCTAGGCATAATAGATGGTCATGGGGGATGGAACTGCGAAAGATCTAGAACCAGTTACATATGAATGAGATATAGTTCATCAGTCCGCTGCAAAAAAGCGTGGTGATAGTTTAACGTTTGCCTCCTTGAGATTCAGTAATTAAGCTCATTTTCCTAAACAACCAAGCGAAATACAGTAGAAAAAATTTACCTTTACCCTGACATACCTAGAAACCTCCCTAAATGAATAAATTAGACTAATGTACATAATTTTTTCATGTGTTTCTACTAACAGTAGAAAAGGATGAGGTATAAAGTTTGTATTTACTACTGTTCGCTGTTAGTGACGTCAGGGTAAAGGTTAATTTGTTCTACTGTATATATTTGCCCGTGGGGGAAACGACAGATAATTTAATAGTATTGCAATGAATAATTGAATTTGGCGATTATAGTTTCCCTAGATACTAAACGTTAGTTCATGAAAATAAATCCATCGCCAAATGATCTGCATACGTGCAGCTTGCAAGTATTACAGTTTATATTATTACTATAGTAAATTAAAACAAAAAGAGTTGCACGTCATAGATTTCAATGTCGTGATTCGTCAGTGATAACAACACAATATTTAAAAAATAAAAATGTCTCTCGTTTAAAATTTAGAGCGGCATTGTTGTACAAGAAAGCGCTGTTGCCAAACAACAAAAAATATCAAAATAAAATATCAGATACATTTGTCTCTTCGCCTTCTCCAAGTATTATTATATTAGAATTAGTATAATTAGTATCGAAAATTGTTATTATCAAGCTACAACTACATATTTCATAATTATTTAAGGTTATTTCTTGTGGTGTTAACAAAATTAAAAAATCTGTTCTTATCAGAACAAAATAGTATATCTTTAGTAAACCCAATCATTGTTACTTGGACGCTTTTAAAAGTTGTACCTTCCTTACTTAAGGACAGAGAAATATTTGAAGGTAGTGAGTCTTCTTTGCGTACAAAACTACATAAAACTACATGCCCGATTTCACCAACCCTTTCCTAAAGTTAGGAATTACCTAAATCAACTTTAGAAATTTCTAACTACAATTTGCGTTTCAAGACGTGCTAGGTAATACCTGAGAGAGATAGGAAATACCTAATATTAGGACAGCTAGGTACCACTGCCTAAAGTGTTTAGAAAAAACTTAACCTCAAAATAGTTGTCATTTTTGTTGACAGCATTGAAAGTATACATTTTGGGTTTGTTTTTTTATTTAAAAAAATATGCAAGCTGTACGTTTTATAGAACGTCTTGAAAAGTTCGATAAATTAATTTGTTAAGATCACATTTGTCGAAACAGCTGTCATTAAATTTAATTTTTCCATAAAAAGTGGAAATTATTTTTCTTCTTTTCTCTTCTTCCTTAAACTTCCTTAAATATAATTAAAACTATTCTTTAACTATAATGTATAATTTAATGTAACTTTATATCACTATAAGGTCTCAAGAACTTCACAATACCAAGTAATAATATAATTTGCTACATTTTTAAGGGTGTGTGCCGATCCTTAAATCGCAAGCTGTACGTATACCGCTCATTTGGCGATGGATTTTTTTTCATGAACTAACGTTTGGTGTCTCGGCATACGTAAAATTATAATTGCCAAATGCAATTTTTCATTTCAGTAGACTATTAAATTACCTGTCGTTTCTCTCACAGACTAATACTTATTTCGCTTGATTGTTTAGGGAAATGAGCCCCGAATTTCAAGAAGGCATACATTGAACAATAATTACGCTTTTCTGCAACGGGTTGACAAACTACTGTGACGAAGGGCATAATAAGCTAGTTGAGCTGCGCTGCAGACCATAATTACCTGTTTTTCTGTTAAGCAAAAACCATTATCAGACAACTAATTATGCTGAAAATGTACATTTTTATAATGTTCATTAAATTATTGTAATGTAATATTATATTTATGTGTTTATACTGGCGACTGGATAAACAATACAAAAAATATATAATGAAAGTATGTAAGCTGATAATTTATGCTGTCTAATTTTTCTATAGTATAACAGCAGTCTGAAAACGGGAAAATAAACATATATTTTTCAACGGCCTGTTACTGAAAGGTTTCTAGAATTTTTCATTTACGTTAAAATATTGCATTTATTTAACTGATTATACGAAATATGCATACGTTTTGCAGCTTAATTTAAAATTTAATCTAGGTATGCATGCACGTTTTGCTGTCACATTCATATGCTAAGAAATAGAAATATAAGTAACAAATCACACAAAAGGGAAGCGAAAGAGAAAAATTTTAAAAGTATTGTTGCAGGAATAGAATTAATTAATATGTTAGTAAAAAGGTTTTGCAGTTATATTTTAAACATTATGACAAAAAATTGGAAATACTTGGATCTCCTTTTCAGAATGTTAATTTTAGCTTAACATTAATTTTATTTCAAATTTTATATTTTTCTTTCTTATTAATTGTATCTAGATTGCATAAATGTTTTCTCCTATTTTATAAGTACTCACTCTCTGTATCTATATTATTCGCTTGACTTCATCTCATGAATTTCTTCCACAATCATATACAGCCGCGGGCTGCTAATGCCCACTTTCGGCCCTTGTGACACAATATACTATTGTGTTTAATACTGTTCAATGTTACTGACGTCAGGGATAAAGGTCAGTTTTTTTACTGTATTTCTGTTCATGTTTTTCTCAGTAATAATATAACAAGAGAGTGAGAATAAATTGACAATAATTTGACAAATTGTTTGAAAACTTGTTGTTAGGCAATAGTCACGAGAGCCCGCAGAGGCCGTGGCCAAATGGGAACAAATTTGAACAAAAGCTGTCAAATTATTTTCCAATTTATTGAACTCTCGAGTTATATTTGGCAAGATTATTTTTTTATTCACAAATTTTTACAACAAAAAAATAAAAGTATCATAAAATTATTGAAAAATTTAATTTAATTAATTATTACTTACAATATATTTCGCGTTGACACAATTAAGTAATTATTTTGACAAGTATCTGACAGTTGCTAGGCAAATAAAGGCCTGTACCGACTAACTACGTAGAAATAGAGAAGAGAAAGAGATGGAGAAAGAAAGAAAATTTCTTTTTTTCGTTGAAACGCACCACCGATGTACTTCTCTATGACCGATCGGAAACATTCGGATTTTTCTATGCTCTCTTGAAACATTATATTAATCTTTCTGAAAACGTTAGATACATTTAGGGATTTTTGGGATTACACTAATAAATTACGTATACTGTTATGATTTTATTGTTGTCGTTGACAAAGTGAGGTTAAAACTTAAATATTGGCGTGTGAGACATTTTATTTTATAATTATTGTGTTTATTAATACCTACTATTTGTTGTTTATTTTCTGTTAAAAATGATGGTACCAGCATTTTTTAATGTATTGATTGATGCGGAGGAGGAAGAACGGAGACAAGATCTTGCTAGAGAACGCAGGAATTTAAGGCTGTAGAGTAATCCATTTGAGTTGCCCGATGATGAGTTTAGAAAAATTCATAGACTCTCCAAAGAATTAGCGCAAAATTTAATTACAGAACTGGAACCTCACATGAATGCTGGGCAAAGAATTACAAAATTGCCAATACAGTTAAGAGTTCTTGCCGCTTTGCGTTTTTTTTGCTCGGGGCTCCTATCAAAAATATGTTGGGGCAAATGAAAATGTTTTTATGGCGCAACAAACAATGAGCGATACGATTGGTGAAGTTTGCAAAGCCATAGAAAATATTGGACATCGGTATATTAAATTTCCAACAACTGTTGATGAAATGCGAAAGAAGAAAGATGCTTTTTGGAATATTTACAATTTCCCTGGAGCTGTTGGATGTATTGATGGTTAAAAATTTTAAGTATAGATGCAAATTTTGGTGGTGCAACCCATGATGCCTTATTTGGAGAAACTCAGCAGCTGCTGATTTCCTAGAAGAACGTTATCGGAATGGGGATCATAACACATGGCTTTTAGGTGATAGTGGTTACCCCCAGCAACCATGGCTGATGACTTCAATAAGAAATGCACCACCAAATACACCAGAAGGTCGCTTTAATCAAGCTTTAACTATTGCACGATGTACCGTTGAAAGATGTATAGGTATATATTTTGTATATATTGTTATAATTATTTTGATTCAAATTCTTTGTTTTTAGGAGTTTTAAAACAGCGCTTCAGGTGTATAAATAAAGAAAGAGTACTAAGATATGCTCCATATAAGGCAGGTCAAATTATCAACTCATGTGCAGTGCTACATAACATCTGCGTTATGGGCAACATGCCATTAGAAGATGAAATAGATGATAATGACATTGATAATGAGCAAAACTACCATGCACCTAATGAAGAACTAAACTTTTTGGCAGAAGGACAACAGTGGCGTCAAGAACTTATTAATACCTGTTTTCAATATTTTTTCTATATAGCTGTTTAGTTTTTTATGTAAA
This sequence comes from Ophraella communa, assembly GCA_035357415.1. Lineage (NCBI taxonomy): Eukaryota > Metazoa > Arthropoda > Insecta > Coleoptera > Chrysomelidae > Ophraella > Ophraella communa. The sequence continues at coordinate 55,281,203 of CM068979.1, forward strand.
TAATTACATTAAATAATCTTACATTACATAAAAAATGAAATTTATTATACTAACCCTTTCTAGGTAGAAGTCCATCTTACTAAGAAAATTAAACAAATAGACTTTTAAATCAAACTTCCACGTTTATTTTAAAAAAGCTAATTTTTTAAAATAAGCGTGGAGGTTTATTTTAACAGTCTACTATTCTTAGTGATATAAAAAAGGTTTTATCACTGTTAACTCAAATTTTAAAATACCTTTCTTTTAAAGTAAATAACAGAATAAACAATATTAATGAACAAATTATATTTAATGTATTACAAAATTATTGTTACAAAAAAAAATACATTTTTAGTAACATATTTAAAATCACAAAAAAAGTAAAAAACCTATTTCAAACATAAAAAATCATTTAAAGTAATAATTATTAAATAAAAGCATAAAAATCCATTCCAGGAACTTAGTAAAATATCACAAAGAAAGTAAAAAACGATTTCAGGTGCTAATAACTTAAAAATTACAAAAAATAAACCAATTTAGATACTTCATTAACTTAACATATCACAAAAAAAATCATTTCAGAGTTGAAATAAATCTTTCCATATAAATATTTTATAAACAACAATTAACCAAACATTGATGCCTGTATGCACCATTGTACAATTTCTCTGATTAAGACTTTAACCGTGATTACTTAATGTTTTTCTTATGCACCAAGCCTTTTTTCTCCTAATCCGCAATTAACTTTTAACCGCTCGATGGCCTGGGATTAAGACTAGATAACCGCGGTTAGTTAATAAGTGAGGTTAGGATGTTTTGTTTGGTTCTGATTTCTGATTTCATTTACATGTATTTTTGTCAATAGTGAGTAGTGATAAACTGTGGTAGTGAAAAATAATTATGGAAGTGGAAGACCTATTATTTGATGATGAACTATGAACTAGACATTGATGACATAGTGTTAAATGGGTTTCCTAGGCGTTGGAATGAGAGGGATAATTATTTTGAAGCCCTGGATGACCATAGTTTCTTTCGCCTCACGAAACCAACAAAGGTAGATCTTCTTGAACTTATGATAAGTACACCCTATGCAATTTTATGTCTCCAATAACTATGTGGAATTGCACTTTAAACTGTATTCTTAAAACAAAAGAAAATAAATTGAAGCTGACATTTATAATTTTGTTGTGTTCTGTAATCGAGCCTTTATTTTATTTTTATTTATATATATTTATTGATGAGATCTAGTAGTTAAGAATAACATGTTTCATGAAGATTCGATTTGAAGTTCTGTCATTAATTTATGTACAATCGAAATATATTATTTTAAATAATATGTAATGTTATTAGTTACAACAAATTTCAAACACTCGAATCCCGAAACAGCCTCTTTGTCCGTAACCTTCACATCAATCAACATCAAATTGTGACAGACATGACGGATTCCTAGGAAAATTGCGATGTTGCCAGCTGGCCATAATTACTTAATCACAATTAGCTAATTTAAGTGCAAAATTCTTTGGTGCATCGAATCTACTTTTTAACCGCGATTACATACTAAGACGTGGTTAGCTAATTACGAGAAAACGTGAAAATGGTGCATACAGGCATTAATCTTTTAATATTAATAGTGATCAATATGTATGTTCCACCAAACATTACAGTAAAAATAAAAAAACCTTTCTAGGTACTTATTAACAAAATACATTACAAAAAAATAAATAATTTAAAAAATTTTAAGAACTTATTAACTAAAAACATTACAAAAAAAATCAGGTACCTATTTATTAACTTAAAATGTCACAAACAAAATAAAAAACTAAATCAAGTACTTATTTAACTTAAAATATCACAAATTAAATAAAAAACCAAATCAAATACCAATTATTTAACTTAAAATATCACAAACAAAATAAAAAAACCAAATCAAGTACTTATTTAACTAAAAATATCACAAATAAAATAAAGAAAAACCAATTCAGGTACTATTACACTAAAATATAGTAAACAAACTCTTATGTAAACTTAAACATGAACAGAAAATTAAAAGTTAATTCACTTCTTATTAAAAAGTAACATTTTAGTCTGTTTTGTTTAAGAAATGATTGACTAGATGTTTGAAATCATTTTTTATTTCATCCATAGCATCTGCCATTTTATTCATGTTTTTATTAATATTGTTAAGAACATTTAATTGTTCATTGTGCATTCTGGCCACTGACACATATCTTTTTGTTTTTTGGGTCGACTCTACAATTTTTCGTTTTCGAGATGTGGATGGCAAATTGACTTGTGACAAGGGGGAAGTTTTTGAAGAAGAGGGCGGGGGCTGAATAATTGGTACTAGGGGTGGCACTTCTAGCACTTCATTTACAGCTGTCGATTCATTTTCTTTATTCTGTAAAATAATAGTTTATATGTACAAAAATGTTTAATTCAACTAATAATTTAAACTTACAAATCCAAACACAGTTTGTCCATTACCTTTTATGGATTTTATACCACATACATTAAGTAGCCGCTCTTCCAAGGGGTTAAGTAGCAAAACTGTGTTTGGTCCTCCACCAGTGTCCTCCACCAGTGCTTCTAAATTCTTTTTGGAAATTAGCTGCCTTGCTTTTTACTTTTGACTTACATCTTCCTATGGCCTAAAAATGCATCATACTCATTCTGAGAATTATTAGAATAAAATATTATTTTATTTACCTGTTGTCATTTATCTGGAGTCTTCTTTCCCATTCCCAAACCATTTAATTGGGCTGCTAATATTTCCCACAACTTTTTAGTTTCGTTCTCTCCAAAGTTGGCAAATGATTTTGTAGCCAACTGGGGAAAATTTTCTAAAAAATCGACAACTATTGTCCAATGTTCATTAGTTGCTTTGAAGTCTCTTTCTGTTAATGTATAAAATTAGTAAAATATCTAATAAAAATACATGTTTAATTTGAATCTTACCCATAATGATAAAAAACACACAGATTTATAGCAGCTCTTCGAGTCCTATTTTCCTGAAGAAGTTTAGGACATCGTCGGGCTTCAAATCAAGTAGATCGCCCTCTTCTATTTCATGTGCTCCTAGGTATCTGGCCCTAGAATTCTGCAAGGCAGGGCATTCTGAGAGTATGTCACAATACACATTTCATCCTCTTCCTCAAAGAATCTGCACTTTGCTTCATCTGCTAACCCTAGTTTCTTCATGTGGCTTTTTAACTGGCAATGCCCAGTTAGTATTCCCGTTCAAATTCGGAGCCTTTTTTTACTGAGGTTGAGGCAGCTAAGAGATCTCTTCTGGTCATAGTTCCCCAGTAGTATCTTAGATTGCCTCAGTCCTTCCAGCTGATTCCAGTACTTGGATTTTTCTTTCTCCATTTCTTCCCTTAGTTTTCCTAAGATTACTATACTGCTGATCCCACAGGATGGTTCTGGTCCCAAGTGTGGGGTTTCAGCTCCTTTTTTTGCCAGCTTGTCTGCCCTCTCCCCTCTATTCCTATGTGTCCTGGGACCCATAGAAGGGTGACTGATTATATTTGAGCTCGGCGCTTTGATGGCTGCTTGACTATCCGACATGATCACAATCTCTTGTCTGCGGTAGTTTCTTCCAATATTGAATTCCAGACATCTTTCGATGGAGCTGACTTCTGCTTAAAAGATGCTCGGGTATGTGCCCAAGCTTTCTGAGTATTTGGCTCTCGGTCCAAAACCTGGTCGGCTAATTTGATAAAAATACTTGATCCTACTTTAGTCAGTTATAACACCGTGTTCCATGACTTGATTCAATCTTAAATTTCTGTAAATAATATTCCCTTTGCTCAATAGTGGGATATAAAAATTTAAATCAAAAACTTTTGTAAACTTCGTTTGATGTATCAATTATTTTCCAGTTTTTTCACTAAATTATTAACGTCGAAGATAAGGTTCCGAGTCAATAAAACTATGTAAATATTGTACGTTATAAAAATACTTTACTTTTACGAGTAACGTCAATGTCAATATTAGTATCCGCATCCTAATTATTAATATTATTAATTATTCATTAAAATAGGAGGGTCAACTTTACAGCAGCATTTTTATTTTCTATCAAAAATGTTTTTCAATGTTTTTTTTATTTAAGCTTCAGTTACAATTTGTTGGGGATTCAAATCATACCACTGAAAGTTCGGGTCTAGAACTTTTTAAGGACTTTGTTCTGTTTTGTACTTTTCTTAATTCCAGTGTTTCGTCTTCGGTGATCATTGTGTTTTATATATGGACTATATTTTCGAAGTATCGATTGGAGAATGCTTCTTCCAAGGCCAATAAATATTTAAAAAGAATCTTACACCAAAACTATTTTATTCCATTAAATTATTTCTCTCAACTATTAAGTTCAAACTAATAGAGAAAAAGATAGAAATAATATAAGATTTGCAATTCAGTTTATAAGGATTGCAGAGTCTACCACGATTAGCCCAGTATCACTAACAGACAGTTAAAGAATGCCATACCTAATATTGTAGTAAAAATAGAGATAATTTATTTTCAGCAAAGTAAATGAAAGCACCTCAAGTGAATAACAATACGGCATATTCGCCACAAATGATAAATGTCAGTGAATAAAGTTAATATACATGTTTAATAGTAGGTACCTAATTATGCACCAACGTAGAAAAGTGATATAATGGATCCGAGGCAATACTGCACTTTTCTATAGTGGCTCATATAGTATTATTTTCACTACTGGCTTTATATCTTTAAACTATTAAAAAAGTAAGCAAAAACATTTTTTATTTTGTCTTTGCATCCGTTAACGTCACATTCTGTCAAATGGATTGAGATTTAGTTGCAATCAAGCAGTCTCTGTATTTTTCTACCTTAGATAATAATGAACAAAAATTGTAGAGGTTATCCATAACTCAAATGTGGAGGGTACTAATAATGAACAACTTTACTAGCTCAACAAAAGTCAATTAAGTTAGGTTTCAGAGACTAGTAATGAAAATATAAGGGGCACACATTATTAATGTAAAAATCCAAGTAACATGTCAATTTTTAGGAACAATAGAAAACTAGAGATGGTCCTGAAAAGCTAAATATAAAATTATATTAAAAAAAAAAACATTTGGATTTATTTAAAATACCGAAAACTAAATTGCATTACAGCTACTTCAATACTCTACCACATACAGTAACTTGAGTTATAAGAAATATTTACATTTTCAATGTATGTTTGCATCCAAAACTCAAACTACATTCAGGTTTTAAAACTGATGTACCATAATTACTGGTCGAATCCGCAGAGCTTTTCTTTCACTATGAATTTTTATCGTTTCAAAGAGTAAACCATATGAAAAGCTGATGACCTGTTCACGTCAAATTTACATATGTACGGAATGTACGGAAATATGATTTTAGAATAAAATCACTTCCTTTTACCTCGTTTATCCAGGAGCGCACTAAAATCAAAACAGCTTTCTGTTTATTGGAGAGTTTTAAGCATATGCTCTTAATATTGTATATATTTTTTAAAAAACAGTGTACAATTTTTTAACTGATTTTTAGTATAGAATTTTGTACAGAATGAATAACTACGGCTAATCTTATCTTAATCTCGAATTTTGGATCCATTTCGGGCTTTTAAAGTATTATGCTTGATCTGTAACAAACATAAAATAAGATATGCATTTAATGATTAATGATTTAATGTGAGTGTTATACATTTTAAAAAATGGAAAATTCATTAAAAAAGTAAAAAGAAAGCACCAGAAATGCCTAATGATTATCAAACAAAATATTTGTTTTCGATTTATTTTTGACAAATATTTAAGGATAAAGTTAGTACCTTACACTATGTAGTGTTTTCTTTATGATGAGGGTCAAACATTTTACATGTTAAAGTTTGACCATCGTGTTACCACCTTAAACCTAACCCCCTTAAAGTTTGAGATATTTTCTTGATAAAAATGACATAAAATTCTAACAAAATTGACCCTTACTGTGTGAAAGTCCATCTTATTAAGAACAGTAAACAACCAAACGGTTGATTGAAACTTCCACTATTTATTCGTAAAATATGTTTTAAATTCAATTACAGCTGTTTCACTAAAACTACATATTTGTCATAAAAAACAAAATTTAGATTTCATTGCAGAACTTGAAATAAAAAGTAGTGAATGAATAAATAAATCTTGGAAGTTCTCCACTATTAAATTGTTTACTTTGATTGAGTCATCATTTTATACATAGATTAGACGTAATTGTAACAGAAATATATTAGGTTATTGTAAAGATCATCATGATATAGTTTTTTCCTGGTTTTTCTATATCATTGCACAGTTATACTGATCTTAGAGGGAAATACATCCAGGATAATAACATTTAGGCTTTAATATTGTTATGTCTTATTACTTCCAACATGGTCTAGGCTTAACTACTTAATCAATATCAGGTACCTAGCTACAAACAAACAAAATGTAACTTCAATATGTCAATCTGACGATGCTAGTTTTTAGCGAAACAACTGTATGTAAATAGTGGAAGTTTCATTCAACCGTTTAGTTGTTTACTATTCTTAACAAAATATAAAGATCGTCGAAGTCTACATTAAAGTTTTTTTAAGTTATCAGTTTTCTCAAACATTTGGAGCTTTGTTAGAAGTAAATTTACGATTTTTTGCCTCTACGATAAGTGTAAGCAAACAAAATGTTCATAGAAAGCTTATTTAAAGATTGAAGAACAACTGGCCGTTTAATTCCTATGTGATATGCTGTAAAATGCTATGACCCGCACTGTATAAGAAATTATTTTTACAATAAATACAATATTACCTATTTATAGTAAAGTTTTTTTTTTTTTTGTGTATTAATCAAAAAAATCTTAAAATATCTGCAAAATACTTAACATGCATTAATATTCATAATTAAGCAAATGAAACTGTTCCAATGTACAAAATGATTGAAAATGTTTAAAATTAGAAAAAAAAACAAATATTGGTCCATTAGTGAGACAGTTTAAGTAGAAAATATTCTGGAAAGACTAAAAAGAAAATATATTGTTGCTGCCTGTTTAAAAAATACTTTGGGTTTATACAGTAAAAATGTAGCGTAATGTACCAACCACTAATTCATTTGCTGTCTTTATCAAGCTGGGGGTGTGGAAGACAAACAGAAATAAAGAACTTGTTTTCAGTTGGTAAATGTTTTGTTATTAGTCACTGAGAAGGATACGATGAAGAGCTTCAAAAAGTAAGACAATCATTTTTAACAGTCAGTAATTACTAAATAAAACTTTTGTGCCTTTGCCTAAAAATGCGTTAGTTTAATCTAAATAAAATTCTGTCATCTCTTAATATACCTACTTAAATAGTTTACTTAAATTGCTAAATATGTTTTACAATGGAAGGATAAAGGGGAAATTTATCTCTACAATCGCAATTTTTGCAAATTTTGTTGTTGCAAATGTCACTTTTTCCTATTCTGCGGAAAAGAACGTTATGTGTGAAAATAAAAGAAAGAAAAGTTATAGATTTTGCCACTATCTACAACTTTTTTATTAAACACTTTTCATTTTGAGGTCAAATTTTCAAAAGTTATTTCTGAGGTGAGAACTCAGTAATCACTGGCGAGTGCAGTGCCACTATTGAGGTAGGCAGATTGAGACCACGAAATCTACTTGACCTGACCTTTTTTAACCTATCCTTTTTTCTTGAGAATAACTAAAAAACTTAGTATTTTTTTACCTCGAAAGTATGTTCGATAATATTCATTTAATTTACTTCATTCGGTTCAAATGACACAAATGTAGAAATTTCTTAGAATATAAAATTCCTGAAATTAATAAGAATAAACTTATTTGCAATATCTAATTATGATCATTTTACAATGGGAAAAGAGGGGGGCCAAAGCTCCTCCCTAGCATCTAGGAAAAATCTTAGACTACAGAAAATGTTAAAAATGTAAAGGATTAAGCTTCTCCTGAGCAGATCCCCGCAAAGACTCTTCTCAAGGAGTAATTCGGCCCCAAGTTAGTGCTACACTATATAACTTGGGGTTGGCAAACTGGAAGAATTTAGATGTCAATGAAAAAACATTAATTAATTTAAATAAAAAAAATATAACTAAGGTAAGAAAGGTAGAAACATCTTGTAAAATTTAACTTAACGTAAAATTATAAATTAACAACTTACGCTTAAACCGAACACGATTACTTACAGCTCTGGCCGAGTGGTTCGAAAATAAAAATTTAGATCTAAAATATTTATTTATTTGTTCTGCCAGGTAAAAGATGACCAAAGACAGGACCTAAACTTATATGGTACTTAGCTTGTTTTCTTGATTCCTGAAAATTCTTGAAAATCGGAACAAACGGTAATCGAAAACTCGAAACATGTTACAAAAAGTTAGTTTGAACATAATAAGATATTGATAAAAAAAACATGATTGCTTATATATAGTGACAGTAGGAGGAATGGTTTATGCCCACTTGTACCATCATTAAAACAATGGTTTAAAATTTAACTATTAGTTAATTTTGGATTTTGGCTCACATCTTCATTTAAGTCACTGTTAAGCCCTTTTAAGCCACTGATTTTGGAGGCTAAAATCAGTTTAAACCACTGTAAGTATGAATTCTAACCTAAAAACACATAAAACTAATGTGTCTTACCTCAAAAAAGTAAGTACTCTGTGCGCTACTATTCCGACAATAGTAATTAGCTTTAAGTTTCTAAAAAATGGAATTTTGGGAAGGCGACATATTCCTAGAGAATGATAGGGATATATAAGATATATACCTTTTTCAAGAGATTTCTTCTCTTCAATCTAGCCATTCTAGACATATTAGAAAGAATTAATGAGAATTAATGAGGATTTTTAATTTGGTGAGAAATTTGATGTTCGCACCCGCTTCGCGCTGGTAGAGGTTGAATCCTTCATTACTTATACCATTGTTTCACTTAACTGCAGCAAAAACTTTACAAAAATAGGAAATATCGGCGACTGTGATAATTACCAAAAAAATAAAAATAAACTTTCTAACCTGAAAATATCATTGTCTGACTGAGACTGAAGTTAGGTGTTAGTACCAACCGTAACCAAGAACCCTTAAAGTACGGTGCAAATGATTGCATTTAAACCAATTGTTTAAATTTTAACAGTGTGTTATTTTAAACAGTGAGTTAGAGAAAACGGTGCAAGTGGGCATTAGTAAATGAAGAGTTTTTTCCTTACTGATGGAAAAAACGTGTTCTTGTACTATTTCAGTAGGAGTTGTCTGCTTATAAAACACAGAAATTACAAAGAAGTTTAAAATTAAAACTGTAACTTTAGAAATAAGAGTTGTAATTAAACATCACAAGCAACTGGCATAGACAATACTCTTTCCCTTAAATAATAATAAGTACGTGATATTTACCAAAATATAAATAAAGGCTAAAAAATAAAAATATTGGGTTACAATTAAAATGGGTAATTATAAGACGTAAAGAGTAAAGAAATATAAAAGTATTAAATTGATTAAACATGTTGTCTAAACATATAGTCTACTGCGTGATTATAAAAATATTGTTGAAGGAATGGCAACAATAATAATAAATATACAATATTATTAAACATAAATTCGTGTCGCTATTGAAATTATTATATCTTAGTTAGTCTTGTAAGCAAGCTTTCCTAAATAACACCAAACAGATCGGCAGGTGTTACAAGTTCCTATAGACAAGAGTGTAGCGGGGTAAAATCACACATATTCGTGATAATTTTTCCGTTAGTTGTTCGTGTTATACGACTCAAAATACTTAGGAACAACCAAAAGTTTTTAAAAAGCTCGAGATTGCCAACTAACGGAATAATATCCATACTTGTTTATTTTGATATTGAAATCGTCATCGCTACGCTACTGAATAACAGTATTATAAACAAATAAATATTTTAACTTACTTGTCCTGCGAAAAGAAACAATTGGGGCTTAAATAGTCTTTTTTAGACACCTGATAATGAAGAACCATTTCTTTCACTAAATTTCACTTAATATTACCTATAATTTAATATAACTCCAAAATCTCGTCACAATTGCTTCAGCAACAATACTTGAAATAATTAAAGAGACTGTGTCAAATTTCATAGTATAACCGCATCTGCGCGCGGTATCATTCAGACAAACTATGCGGCGTTGTCGCTTATTGAGCAACTCATTTTTATGATCTAACCGAATGAAATAGTTTAGTGTTTAACATACCAAAACATGAGTTGTATAATTTAGGTGGTTACAATTAATAAAATATTAATAAGAGATAGAATTATGGTCTCAATATGTTTACAAATGTAATCAACAAATACTATAGATGATTCAGTAACAATCACCAATCTCTTACCTTAAATGGAGAGCAGGCAACATCACAGCACAACAAATTCCAGTCGGCCATATCAAGACGACACAGTCGACCAGAAATAGGTAATTTTTGAGCAAGTAAAATAAAAAAGTTGTTCCGTCTCCCCTGATATTAGTTCTATGATTTAAATAAATCTAAAATATTTCAACGAGGATTGACCATTTAAAAATTTCATTTACCAAATTATATTTTTTACAGTATATTTCAAATTCTTAATGACATTTAAAACTACCTTTGTCCTATGCTGTCACAATACCGCATTGAGAAGTTACAAAAGCACCATCGCTTGGTATATAATCTAAAAGAGGTACATTCTTGTACCAGAAAAAGGTGGACTGGCTTAACAGCCTTTTTTTAATGCATCGCACCCCTATATCCCTGAACAACCTTAATAAAGTAAAGTAACGTAGAAATATAATGGGGACTAATATAAAAATAAAACCACAAAACCTTACCATCGACCTACAAGGATCGATTAACACTTACATCTCAACCTTTACCAAACACTGCTATACCTCGGGAAGTATGTGACTGTGTTTCAAGCTGTTGTGCAATCTTGCACCCGAAAGCTGGAAAACGAATCCATCGTAATTCCTTCTGATAGTCATGCGGCTCTCTGAAGGCACTCCGTTCGGTATAGTTCAGCTCCACGTATGGAGCTGTTTGTGTGCGCTGTTCCACCGACGAAAGTCATAAGAACTGTTGTAAGGACTGTTAACCGGGCTCAACAGGCACATGAGTCTTATAGGTTAGACAGAGCTAGACCTATGCAGGTGTTGCAAAGACATTGTATATTTATATTTAAAAACGGCGGGCATCAAGGTTGTGGTTGCTACGCAAAAAATTATTATATTATGGTTGATTTATAAACTGTCAGTTTTGAAAGGCATTAAAAATATTTTGCTATTGTTCCACTAAGTTTTCTTTAGCGATCTTCATCTACGTCCGTATATTTCGGGTAGAAATATTCGTACGTTACATTTTTTGGAGGCCCCGGCGAGATTTGCTTGTAGAAGATGGAGAGATTAAGAAAATCTTTGGATGTTCACAAGAACACTCTCTTGCGAATTTATGTAGATGTGGAAAAAGAGCTTACAAAGGATGATTCAAATTTATTAGAGATTCAAAGCGAGATCCGAGTATTAGATCAGAAGATAGAAGTGGTGAATAGTCTGAGTCGGCAGTTGGTTGATTTGATGTTGGATTCTGAGATTGCGGAAGAGGACATTGAAGAACAGGTATCGGAAACCGATAATCTCTTTATGAAATATAATAAACTGAAGTTACAGTTAGAAAAAAAGTTAACGAAATCTGCGGGTTCTGAAGTAAGTTCTAGTTCAATTTGTACTAATAGATATAAACTACCTAAAATTGAATTTAAAAAATATGGGAGAGAAATTGAAAATTGGATATTTTTTTGGAACCAGTTTAGAAAAATTCATGAGGATAATACTATCGATGGTAGTGACAAAATTCATTATTTGGTTCAATCCACTATTCCTAATTCTAAGGCTAGAAAAATTGTTGAAAGTTTCCCACCGAGTGATGAAAATTACCCAAAAGTTATAGAACGTTTAAAATCTCGTTTAGGTAGGGATGATTTACTTATAGAATACTACATAAGACAACTATTAAAATTGGTTATCAATAATATAGAAAACAAAATTAAGCTTAGTTCATTTTCGATTCGATTGAGACACAATTAAAATCATTAGAAACACTGGGTGTAACCAGCGATAAATATGCAGCGATGTTATATCCGTTAGTAGAGTCCTGTTTGTCTGAAGACATTTTAAGAGTCTGGAATTGCAGTTCCAATTATGACAGTGACAGTAATTTAAAGGTTCGTCTTGATGGATTAATGCGATTTTTAGAAAATGAAGTAAATAATGAAGAAAAAATTTCATTGGCTACATCTGGTTTTGGGGTTTATAAAAAGAATAAAGATATTTATTATAAAAACCAACATATTCCCACCGCTAACGAATTACTTATATCTCATAAGCCTACATTAAAATGTGTATTTTGTAAAGGGGATCATTTTAGTTCTGCTTGTAATGAAGCTTAAAATATGACAGTACCCGAAAAGATAAAAATTTTGACACAAAACGGTTGTTGCCATTCTTGTTTGAAATTCGGGTACGTATCAAAAAGGTGTTTTGTTAGGCTTGTTTGTGATAAATGTAAAGGTAAACATGTAACAATTATGTGTCCTAAAATTTCAAAAAATCAATCTAATTTAAAAGTTACAGATAATGAAACAGATGTTGTAGAGTCTTTGTCAAATACTTCATATAATGAAGTTTTCATGCAAACTTTAGTTATTAATTAAATAGGTAATGGTAAAACTCGTAAAGTCAGAGCAATAGTTGACACTGGTTCGCAAAGATCCTATATTACTAATATCGCAGCGAAAGAAATGTCTTATGTACCTGTTAGAGATGAAACTGTGTTACATTCACTTTTTGGAGGAATACACACAGAGGCAGTTACACATTCTGTGTATAAAATATCCTTAGGGAATTCAAAAAAGAGGTACACGTGTAATTTTGATGCTCTGGGTCAATCAGTTATCTGTGAAAATGTGATCTCTATAAAAGAAGGTGAGTGGATGCATGAGTTAAAGCAGTTAGGTATAGAAATAACTGATGTGCACAATGGACCAGTGGAAGTGTTGATAGGTGCTGATGTAGCCGGCAGATTATTTACAGGTAAAAAGCAAGTTTTGAGTTCTGGTTTAGTAGCATTGGAAACATTCCTAGGATGGACTCTTTCAGGAAAAGTTCCGAATCGTGACCCCGTTTTAACGTTTTCGAAAACGAATTCCATGGTAGTAACTAGTTTGTATGTTAGGTCTGATCGGTTATCTGAGTTATGGAGTCTTGACGCTATAGTTATTTCTGATCCAGTAGAACAAAGATCCAGAAAAGAAATAGAAGATGAGATTTTAAAAAAATTTTTAGCTACAGTAATGGTTAATAATGAGGGTAGATATGAAGTTAACCTAACTTGGCGTGAAGGCCATCCACCTTTAGGAAATTATTTTGATTCGGCATTAAGGAGGTTGGTTAGTTTACGTAAGAAGTGGGTTCAAGAAGGTATAATTGAGGAAGTAAATGATGTTAATACGATGAGTGGTCATTTTTTACCCCATCGGCATGTTGTTAAAGAGAATAGTTCCACAACAAAATTGAGACCTGTATTTGATGCATCTGCAAAAGAGAAAAATTTTCCTTCCATTAATCAGTGTTTAGACAAGGGGATTAACTTATTGGAATTAATACCGACAATTCTCATAGGTTTTCGTATGTCACGAATTGGTGTGGTTTCCGATATTTGCAAAGCTTTCCTCCAAATAAGTTTAAAGTCTGAGGAGAGAAAATTTTTAAGGTTTCTTTGGTTTGATCAAGATGATAATTTGAGAATTTTTCAACATGCTAGGGTCGTATTCGGTTTAACCTGTAGTCCATTTTTACTTGGAGCAGTTATTGACTTTCACTTAAGTAAAATTTTAGATGAAATTTCAATAGGCAATTCTTCTTTTAATCCATCTATAGTTTCAAAACTTAGAAAGAGTTTTTACGTTGACAATTGTGTTACAAGTGTGGACTCGGAGGAAGAATTACAAGAATTTATTCGGGAATCTGTTGATATTATGGCTCAGGGTAAATTTTGGCTTAGGTGTTGGGAAAATTCGATTGTAAATAAAGACTCTACAGATAATAATGATGTTTCACAAGTACTTGAAATGATGTGGGATAAGAGAGAAGATGTTTTAAAATTAAATTGTGAATGGTTAAAACATTTTGATGTAGGTGTTGTAACGAAGAGAAAAATTTTGTCTACTGCACATAGGTTATTTGACCCTATTGGTTTTACAATTCCTGTTCAACTTTGTCCAAGAATTTTACTACAGAGAACTTGGACAGGAAATTTAAAATGGGATGAAGAAGTACCTGAAGATATTAAACAGGAATTTTTAAAATGGTCAAGTGATATGTCTATTTTGACATTTATAAAGATTCCTAGGTGGTTTTTGAAATCTACAGGTACATTTAATTGGAGTTTGCATTTATTTTGTGACAGCAGTATTTATGCTTATTCGTGTTGTATTTATTTACGAACCGAATCAAATGAGGGTGTAAATGTTCAGTTAGTTCAAGCAAGGAATAGAATAGTTCCTCTAAAGAAAATAACGATTCCTCGACTAGAACTTCTTGCTGCTACAATAGGTGCACGTCAGTTGCATTCTATTAAAGAGAAATTTTTTGGCGTGAAAGTTTATTGCTGAAGCGATTCCACCACAGTGTTGGGTTGGATACATCAAGAAGAGAATTGGAAAACATTAGTTTGTAACAGAGTAAAGGAAATTAAACTTTTAACCAACAAAGATGATTGGTGTTATGTTCCTACGGGAAAAAATCCTGCAGATATAGCATCACGAGGGTGTTCTGCTAGTAAACTTTTAGATTCTCGTTGGTGGGAGGGTCCTGCATGGCTTTTACTGAGTAAAGAAGAATAGTCTGCACAGACTTATAGTATATGTGCAGAAGATGTAAATTTGGAGAAAAAATGCGAAGTTTCTTCACTTTTACCGAATAAATCAGATTTAAAAATATTTTATAATTACTTTTCTGGATATAAAAAGAATGTTAGTATGATTGGGTGGATGTTACGTTTTGTTGATAACTGTCGTTCTAAACAAAGTATAGAATCTTTGCTAACTGTTCGCGAAATTGAACGTGCTGAAAAAATTTTAATCCGGATAGTTCAACGAGAAAGTTTCAGTGGAGTATCTGACAATAAACTTAGATGTTTGTGTCCATTTAAGGATAATTTTGAAATTATTAGAATTAAAACAAAAATTACTCAAAGAGATGATAATTATGATTTTATTTACCCCATGATTTTACCTATAAAACATCCGATTGTAAGTAAATTAATTCGTGATTGTCACTTAGATAACTGTCATGTTGGTGTACAGGGATTGTTACGAATGCTAAAGGAGAAATATTGGATTGTAAATAGTAGACGAGCTATAAAATCAGTAATTAATAAATGTCAAGTTTGCATGAGGTATAAATCAAAAAGATTAGAAAGCCCACCGATTGATCTTCCTGAAAATCGTGTAAGAAATGCAAAGATTTTTGAAATTATAGGGGTAGATTTGGCGGGAACACTTTTTTTACGTAATAATGTTAAGGTATGGGTTTGTCTCTTTACATGTGCAGTGTATAGAGCTGTTCATTTAGAACTAGTCACTTCTTTGACATCTGAGGGATTTTTGCAAGCTCTTAAAAGGTTTGTTTCTAGAAGGGGTAGACCTAGTATCATATATTCGGATAACGGTGGAAATTTCGTTAGTTCTGAAAATTTATTTTCAAAATTAGACTGGGAACAAATTTCAAAAATAAGTACTGCTCAGCGAATTCGGTGGATCTTTAACGCTCCACTAGCTCCTTGGTGGGGAGGATTTTGGGAAAGATTAATAAGAATCATGAAAGACCTACTTAGAAGAGTTCTAGGAACTACGTCTTTAACTTATGAAGAACTTTTTACTGTTACTTGTAGTGTGGAAGCTGTAATTAATTCACGTCCGCTTACCTACATATCTAAAGACAGCGATGAATTAATAGCTTTAACACCTGCTATGTTTTTACATGAAATAAGAGAAGTAGGAACACCTGATTTAGACCAAATTGATAGAAATACTTTAACTAAACATTTAAGATATCAATTAAAGCTAAGAGAAGACTTAAAAAACAGATTTAGAACAGAATATTTAAGTAATTTGCTAGTAAGACAAAAGAAAATATCAGCGACGAACATTCAAATCGGCGATGTATATTTGATTGAAAGTGAAAAGTTGGAGAGATTGAATTGGCCTTTGGGAATAGTAGAAGAAGTTATAAAGGGACGAGATAATAATGTTAGGCTTATAAGGCTTAAAACTTCAAATGGTAGTCCACTTCGCCCAATTCAGAAACTTTTTCCAGTTGAAATTGATACGGAAGTTAAAACTAAACTTACTTCAGAACTTACACATCTTCAGGAACAAACAAAAATCAAAGAACTAGCTAATAACGTTGAAGAACCATCTAAAGAAGCGAAGAAAGAGAAAAAAGAAGAATTGAAAATGTCAAGGTACGGCCGAAAAATTAAAACACCTGCAAGATATTCTCCAGCAGTAGAGTAACTTTAGTTCCATTTACCAAAACAGGAACTGCAGGTGGGAGTATGTTGCAAAGACATTGTATATTTATATTTAAAAACGGCGGGCATCAAGGTTGTGGTTGCTACGCAAAAAATTATTATATTATGGTTGATTTATAAACTGTCAGTTTTGAAAGGCATTAAAATATTTTGCTATTGTTCCACTAAGTTTTCTTTAGCGATCTTCATCTACGTCCGTATATTTCGGGTAGAAATATTCGTACGTTACATGCAAGTACTATTTAAAAGAGGAGGACCCAGCAATTCACGTCTTATGCTACTGTGTAGGCTTGGCAAGACTGCGGTTTCTAGTAGTTGTTATTTTAATGAATCCAAGCTACTGGTATAATGTATGCAAAATAATGTCTTCAGAGGGAAGATGGACATTTTCATAACCCCACATGTCCATGTTGACTTATATTTCTGAAAAGCCAGAAAACTGATTTTTATACATTTTGTTACCAAGACATTTTGATGTAATATTATTGTGAATTTATACTAATTTTTATCAAAAAACACACATAGGAAATTAATAATAACCTTAAAATGTTACAAATAAGTTTGTAGATGTGGGGTTATGCTTGTAACACGCGCTGCATGTGGGGTTTCGACCAAAAAACAATTGTAAATGTGGGGTTTTGATTTAACCAGTCTTGTAAAATGTAGGTTAGTTTTAAAGGAAAATATAATAGGGCTAGTTTAGTTAGGTTGCTATGAATTAGAAAATGTTTTATAAATTTGTACACAAAGTAAAAAAAAAACATTTAATTCACAGTTGAATGTAAATAAAAAACATCTGAAATGTCCTAGAAGACAGAATTTTAAGGATTTGTTTAATATTCTGTGTGTAGTTGATATTAATTAAAAATCAAATGTCTAAGAGACCAAAAACTGTATTTTTTAACGTAGTAGAAGTAAGTATTTTTTCATTAGCGTGAGAAATAAGTCAAAAACGGAGCCTCTGACATCATAATGTAAGGTTAATTGAACATTCGTAAAGGATAATAACGATTTATTTATCAATAGTTATACAAAATATTTAATTAATATTTATTAAATATCCAAATTAAAAAAGAAACGAAATATATTAAACAATTTTTAATTATTGAATATTCTGAGTAGTCCATTTTAAACGCGATCGATATAAATGTCAAAAGTATTCTAAAATAAAATATATAAGTTTATGTTCAAATTTTATTTATTTCACTTGCTTAATAAAAATATTATAAATTACACGGAATACAACACTCTTTTCGTGTTTCGTTCACATCACAGCCTCAACTCCCAGTAATAGAATCTACTATTTATTTATTCATTTACGGTTTTACCATTTTTACAAAATAATGTACATTCAGTAAAAAGAGTTCATATTAACAAGATAAATAAAATATTATAAAAAAAATTATATGAAAAAAAAACAATATACTTAAATGTTTAGAAGCTTAACTATTTTCTTAAATGTCGATGTAGATACTCCAAATAAATCCAAACCACCATCATGTTTATTGACAGCTTCGAAAATTCTTGTGATTGGTTCATTTTGACCACATATATATGAATATTGAATATCTCAGTATTACGACTTCTCGGTCAAAACACTTGTTGTAAGGTTGTAACCTATATTATAAATAAAATCTCATTGTTTCGAGTTTATTGCGCATGTTTCCTCAGTAACAGTATGGTAATTGGTAAAAATACGCCGTTAAATTTAAAGCCTCCATAACAGAGGATTTACCAATAGCTGTGGTTGTGGCACGCCAATTTTAGCGTAACAGAGAGATATCTGTAAGTCGGTTGATACCATGCTGATATCTTTGTTTCTAACACCCGGGCCTAAGTAATTCATCATATTTGTATTGTAGCCTATTGAAACCCATGTATGCACATACTGTCAAAAACTTACTTTGTACATTTTCAATATCATTATTATATGAAGAAGACCAAATGAGAGAACCATATTCCAAAATTGTTTGCACAGAAAACGACTTGCTATTTCTATGTACCAATCCCAAAGTCTTTAATGCCTTAGTAGTAGTTTAATTAATACAATGATGGTTATGTCAAGGACAATATGTTGTGCTTTGAATAGATACAAGTATGTTTTCACTTTTGTTATGGTTTTGAACAGTGTTTGATTACAATAAAAGTTAATTATATTTTTTTGTATTTAGAATGCACAATAAGTAATAGTTTCTTTTATTTGGAATGAGGATTTCCTTTCGCTACTTCTACTTAAAGTTCACCATCCCCATAAATAGAGGTATACAAAAAATTCTGTTCTAGGTCCAATACTTTTTTTTGTTTAATTTTTTCCTTAACAATTTCACCCGTTTGAAATTAAGTGTGAAATTTTCTATTTGTACAGAATATTCTATTTTAAAATGAGACTAGTGGAACTTGGTTAGGAGTTCGGACAAAACGATAGCTTTATCCTACAAGGAGAATATTAAATACCTACTTAATATACATTCAATCATTTAAACAAAATCAAGCAAGTAAGTGGATTATTAGAATCAACAAATATTAAAATGTTTAATAGCTGGATCAATCTTACCTATACTACTTTTCGAAGAAAGTCGAATAAATTGATTATTTCGATTATAAATTGGCATTCTTTGAAGTGAAAATGTGATCCCTACCTTCAACCCCTTTAAGTAACAGTTACAACTCCTAATTTTTTAAATGGGAAGTATCGGCAGATATAACCTTAGGTTTTCTCTGGTATAGGCTAATGATATATCATTTGATATTATTGTCGTTTGAATTCTGTTCACTGCAATTCATAAAAAATGCAAAAATGCATATAATAACAGTTTTACAGAGATAACACCCGACCTCAAGTTACAATTAGTAAAATAAAGGAACAAATGTAAAGCAAATGGAAAAAAAGCTACCAATGCTCTGAGTGACGATATCAAATTAAATGTGATTGTTCAGTTTCATGAAAACCCACATACATCAAGTAGACATACATCCGCAATATTTATTGTCAGCCATGCATCGATACTAAACATATTGAAAGAACATAAAATGCATCCCTATAAAATGATACCGACTAAGGAACTCATCCAATTAGAAAACTTTATGTTTTCTGATAAGAAAAAGTTATGTTTTCTGATGTTAGGGGACATAAACAACAGATGAAATAGTTATATTTGAATGTCAGATTGTATGACTGTCAGTTTCCATTGACATTGTATTTTGTGTGTCAAAATATGATTCTATGAAATAATATTGTTATAAAATGTTTTATTAAAAACTGTATCAAATATAAACAAGTTATTGTTTAATTAGCAGCTAATTTGTAAGTACTAACATCTGATGACTGCACTTTTTTCGTTAACGGTCATGCTAATCGTCAAAATTGCCGCTGGTGGTCAACGAAAAAGCCTCACTGAATGAGAGAGAACCATACACAATACCCTCAAAAGGATAATGTTTGAGCAGGGATTGTTGAGGAATTTGAACGGCGATAATTATTTAGCCCGACTACAAAATGGTGTACTGCCAAGTTTGGTAAATTTATTTCTTAGTCCAGGAAACCCTCAAGTTCCAGCTAATACCATATAGTTCCAGCAAGATGGAGCACCTCCAGTGTACTCAATATCTGCCAGTACCACAATTTCCAAATTGCTGGATAGGGTGGCGATGAATGGTCAGCAAGATCACCTGATCTTACTCCATTGGATTTTTTTAATGGGGCCAAATCAAAAATATTGTTTAAAAAACTAATCCACATGATTTATATGACTTAAGAGGACGAATTAACTTTTGCAATAAATTTAATAACAACATACTTTCCATTTAAAAAATTGGGGGTTGTCACTGTCACTTAAAGGGGGTTGAAGGTAGGGATCAAATTTTCACTTTAAAGAATGTGAATTTATAATTTAAATTTGATTTGTTTTGGGATTTTCTATAAATATGTACAGTAATCGAAATTAATGAATTTATCCCACTTGGCTTTTCCACACTGTATGGAAACAAGACGAAAATACAATCTGAAAATTTTTGTAAACAAAAGAGAAAAAACAAACTAACACATCTACCACAAGCAAGGAAAAAATAGGAATGGAAACCGAAGGACAAATCAAAAAAGCATAGCGGGACAAGAACAAAGATGGATGGCACAGAAAAGTTCGAATAGAATAGGGTTTACATTCAAATTCAAAAGAATATTAGGTATACATTTGCATTTACTTCATCGTTGCGATAGTCAATTTCATTAGCTAGTAGAAGAGGAAAAGATACATTAGAATTACGAGTAGCATTATTTTTTTAATCTGAAAGCAAAATCTAAAAAGGTTTAAGAGGTAAAAAGTAACAAATTTTTTACTAGAGGGCAAATTTCCATTGTCTAGAGAAATAACATTTAACTCTTTTTTGGATTTTTGTATAAATATAAAAACTTTTTATGTAATAAATTCCTTGGAATACTAGTTCAAAATGTATTGACTATTATGACCAATTTAAATAATTACAAATAAAACAGTGCAGGAATAAAAAAACTTCTAGTTACAAGTGTCGCTTTTGAGCTTTTCACTGATTAAAAGTAAATATCAAAAGACGACTTGATATAAGTACTTACCCAAAAGGACGCCTTTGCATTTATCTCTTTTCGACCGTTACGATTTTGCTGACGAGCTGTTTTAAGTGAACCCTTTTAACATAAAATATTGTGACAGGTAAGTTCGCTACATAGGAAACATATTTAGAGTCGGTAGAAACGAGCGCCGATCTCTTTTGATCATGTTTTTGAATATGCATGAAACTGAAAACAGATATTATTTGTGATTACTCCCTTCAGTCAATCTAACAAATCTATTCGGAGTTTAGTTTTTAAATAGAAACTAAAATATTTACTTTCAGATCGAGAATTTAACTTTGATAATGGACTAGTTTAGTGATGTTTTTTTATATATGCATCTTATAAAATAGGTTTTTAGTGCTTCAACTGTACAAATAAAAATTTTATAAAGACCTATTGGTCTTCAATATGGTCCAATCCTCAAAAACACAACGAGGGTGCAGCATGGATAGAATCCGAGACAGACAAATCAAACATTGCTTCTATGGTGTTTGATAACATAACAACAGCTGAAGTTAACCAAGTCGTAGAAGAAACTAATAGTTGGAAAGCTCCAGGAATCGATAATATCCAAAATTTCTGGTACAAAAAATTTGACAGCTTACACGAGGTAATGGCATCAAAATTTACACACATTCTTCAACATCCAGAAGAAATCCCAGCCTTTCTCACTCATGGTTTAACCCATATGCTTCCCAAAACAGCTAACACACAGGATCCTTCGCAGTATAGACCAATCACATGTCTTCCAACGCTTTACAAGATATTAACATCTTGCATTACTAACCGAATTTACAGGCATGTTGACCAAAATAACATCTTGGCAGAGGAGCAAAAGGGATGTAAACGTGGTCACCAAGGATGCAAAGAACAACTTGTTATAGATTCTGTGATCCTAAGGCAAGCGCAAAAGCAATGTCGCAACATCTCGACTGCTTTTGTAGACTACCGTAAGGCATTTGACAGCGTACCTCATTCCTGGCTTATACGTATTTTAAACATCTACAAAGTACATCCTACCATCGTTACTTTTCTTGAAGCATCTATGAAACAATGGAAAACAAACCTTAAGACTAATAGAAACACCAACTACACCGTTTCCCATCTCCTTTATATGGATGACATCAAAATTTTTGCTTCCAATCAACAACAAATTCAACATCTTCTGGATATAACTAAAAGGTTCTCCAGTGATATACACATGGAATTTGGTTTAGATAAGTGCCGTACTTTAAACATCGAAAAGGGAAAAATTGTCAATGGAGATGTGGCGCTACCTAATGGAGATATAATCGCTGCCATGCAGAATGGGGAAACCTATAAATACTTGGGATTTCAACAAGCCAGATTGTTAGACCAAAAACAGTCCAAGGCTTAAATCAGGGATGAGTTTTCACAAAGGGTAAGTTCCCAACTAAAATCTGAGTTGAACGCAGGAAATCTAAACCGAGCCATTAATACATATGCCGTACCTGTGTTGACCTATTCTTTCGGTATTTTACAATGGACAAAAACCGAAGTGGAAGATATTCAGAGAACAACCCGAACTATGATGACAAAGTACAGATGTCACCATCCAACATCGTCAGTGCTTAGAACAACACTACCTAGAAAGGAGGGAGGAAGAGCTTTATGCGATATAGTAAATCTACATAACAAACAGATAAATAGATTACGAGACTTCTTTATTACAAAATCACTGTCATCTAATTTACATAAGTCTGTCATAGGAGCAGATAAGAAATACTCGCCTCTAAATTTAGCAGACCCTCATATGGACTTGGAAATAACAACAGATGCTGAAAAACAAGTAAAATGGGCCCAAAAAGCTCTACATGGTCGACATTATTATTATTATTATTATTATTATTATTATTATTATTATTATTCTTCATTATTCAACCATAGTTTGTCGGCGTTTTTCCCATTTTTCCTGGTAATAATAATAATAATAATAATAATAATAATAATAATAATAATAATAATAATAATAATAATAATAATAATAATAATAATAATAATAATAATAATAATAATAATAATAATAATAATAATAATAATAATAATAATAATAATAATAATAATAATAATAATAATAATAATAATAATAATAATAATAATAATAATAATAATAATAATAATAATAATAATAATAATAATAATAATAATAATAATAATAATAATAATAATAATAATAATAATAATAATAATAGTAATATAACTGTAGAGTGTGTAAATCAATGCCCGAAACGATACAGCATATAACATCGGGATACTCGAGCCTAGCACAAACTGAATACCTAAACAGGCACAATCTGACAGCCAAAATCCTCCACAAATACTTACTCCACAAACATAACATTAAAACAATAGAAGAGCCATACTACAAATACAAACCAGACCAAGTCAACGAGAAACAAAATTACAAAATATACTGGGATCGAGGAATCATAACCGATAAAACAACTATAAACAACAGACCAGACATAACAGTAATGGACAAAATTAACAAAATCACAACGTTAATAGATATTGCACACCCCCTGGACCACAACATACAGAAGACAATATCAGAGAAAATACGAAAATACTCGGACTTAGCAGAGGAAATAAAATCAATGTGGAAAATGGATGAAGTCCTCATTCTCCCCGTAGTCATCTCAGTCACAGGACTCATACCACCGGAACTTCCCGCAGGATTCACGAAACATAATCTACCATTCCAACTAATAACAGACATGCAAAAATCAGTAATCCTAGAAACATGTCGGATAGTCAGGAAAATCGAGAAATAAGTCAACAAGGTGTGAGTTTTGCGAAAGCCCTCATTACCTTTACCACAACATCTTAAGTGTGAGACTATAAAGAAATAATAATAATAATAATTACTCTGGAAGAGATACACACCCTTATCTACTGTGGTGCAGTTGCAGTTATCCGAAGTCACAATCAACAAGTCCGGTTTCCGAACAAAAAGTGTACCGAAAAGCAGAAGCCATATAAACCTTGGTGGCAACAGCGACTTGAGAAGTCCATTAATGACATAAGGAAGGAATTGGGATAACTTACAGAATTTAACAACAATGCCAAACCGTCCAGACGCCTAACTAATAGGGTCAAGAACATTCTTAAGAAAATTAAAACCAACACAAGACATCCAAGGTATAAGGAACACTTATGTTCATATATGGACCTTCTTAGGCAAAAGCTAAAGGCGAAATCCAAACGATTGTCTCGTTACGTCAAATGCACTAAAAAGAAACAGCAAAACCACTTATTTAACACCAATGAAAAGCTGTTCTACAGACAACTTAGTAGTGCCGGAATAAACAATTACCGCAATCTTCCAAGTAAGGATGACCTTACTGACTATTGGTCTTCAATATGGTTCAATCCTCAAAAACACAACGAGGGTGCAGCATGGATAGAATACGAGACGGACAAACTAAATATTGCTCCAATGTTGTTTAATAACGTAACAACAGCTGAAGTAAACCAAGCCGTAGGAGAAACGAATAGTTGGAAAGCTCCAGGAATTGATAATATCCATAATTTCTGGTACAAAAAATTTGACAGCTTACACGAGGTAATGGCATCAAAATTTACACACATTCTTTAACATCCAGAAGACATTCCAGCCTTTCTCACTCATGGTTTAACCCATATGCTTCCCAAAACAGCTAACACACAGGATCCTTCGCAATATAGACCAATCACATGTCTTCCAACGCTTTACAAGATATTAACATCTTGCATTACTAACCGAATTTTCAGGCATGTTGACCAAAATAACATCTTGGCAGAGGAACAAAAGGGATGTAAACGTGGTCACCAGGGATGCAAAGAACAACTTGTTATTGACTCTGTGATCCTAAGGCAAGCGCAAAAGCAATGTCGCAACATATCGACTGCTTTTGTAGACTACCGTAAGGCATTTGACAGTGTTCCTCATTTCTGGCTTATACGTATTAACATCTACAAAGTACATCCTACCATCGTTACAAACCTTCAGATAAATATAAATGGTCAGCACTTTAAAACCGATGAAATTGCTATTCGCAGAGGAATATTCCAAGGTGACTCACTTAGTCCATTGTGGTTCTGTTTGGCAATGAATCCACTTTCTCACTTGCTTAACGACACAAAATATGGCTTCAATCTTAAGACTAATAGAAACACCAACTGCACCGTTTCCCATCTCCTTTATATGGATGACATCAAAATTTTTGCTTCCAATTAACAACAAATTCAACATCTTCTGGATATAACTAAAAGGTTCTCCAGTGATATACACATGGAATTTGGTTTAGATAAGTGCCGTACTTTAAACATCGAAAAGGGAAAAACTGTCAATGGAGATGTGACGCTACCTAATGGAGATATAATCGCTGCCATGCAGAATGGGGAAACCTATAAATACTCGGGATTTCAACAAGCCAGATTTTTAGACCAAAAACAGTCCAAGGCTAAAATCAGGGATGAGTTTTCACAAAGGGTAAGTTCCCTACTAAAATCTGAGTTGAACGCAGGAAATCTGAACCGAGCCATTAATACATATGCCGTACCTGTGTTGACCTATTCTTTCGGTATTTTACAATGGACAAAAACCGAATTGGAAGATATTCAGAGAACAACCCGAACTATGATGACAAAGTACAAATGTCACCATCCAACATCGTCAGTGCTTAGAACAACACTACCGAGAAAGGGGGGAGGAAGAGCTTTATGCGACATAAATAAATCTACACAACAAACAGATAAATAAATTGCGAGACTTCTTTGTCACCAAATCACTTTCATCGAATTTACATAAATCTGTCAGAGGAGCAGATAAGAAATACTCGCCTCTAAATTTAGCAGACCCTAATATGGATTTAGACATAACAACTGATGCTGATAAACAAGTAAAATGGGCCCAAAAAGCTCTTCATGGTCGACATCATCACGACCTAAACCAACCATCAAATAGGTGGCTTGCTGACGGTACCTTATTTCCAGAGACTGAAGGATTTATGATGGCCATTCAGGATCAAGTAATTAGTACTAACAATTACAAAAAAATTGTTATCAGGGACCCAAAAATTTCATCGGACAAGTGTAGACGGTGCCATACAACACATCACATCAGGATGTTCAACCATAGCCAACACGGATTATTTACGTAGGCATAACCAGCTGTGTAATATTATCCACCAGAAACTGGCCAACAAATATGGACTGCTAAATACCTATACACCGTATTACAAGTATAATCCACAGGCAGTGCTCGAGAATGCAGATTTTAGACTCTACTACGATAGGTCTATTATCACCGATAGACAGGTGACGAATAATCGACCCGACATTGTAGTAGTGGATAAGAAAGCTAAATCGGTGCTGTTAGACGATGTTGCGGTTCCAAACAATAACAACGTTTTGGATAAGTATAATGAAAAGATAGCAAAGTACACCGATCTTGCCATAGAAGTGGGACAGATGTGGCATGCAGAAAAAGTGGAGGTGGTACCGATCATCGTATAATCAACTGGACTCATTCCCAAAAGTCTTGAAGGCAGTCTTAAAAAACTTGATCTTCATAAAAACACTTTTATTGACTTGCAAAAAGCGGCAATTTTAAATACATGTCACACTGTTCGGAAATTTTTAAATATGTAAATTTTGAGCCTAATCCCATTTGCGTTTACGCTCGGGATAGGTAAATATTACCAGCGAAAGCTGAGTAAGTGCATAAGTCTTTTGATAATAATAATTATAATAATAATAATAATAATAATAAATAATAATTACATTAATTAATAAAAAAAATAAGACCTCTTATATGTATATCTATTCCAAATGATATTAATATCTTACAAAAACAGAAAAAATAACCAAATATACACCACTAGCATACGAACTAAGAGAACTTTGAAAACAAGAACAAGTTACAATTGTCCCAATCACTATATCAGCAACAGAAGTTACACCAAAAAGCTTTAAAAACTATCTTCAAACTCTGGAAATCCACTCTAATTTTTACGTACAAACACCTACCCGGTACTTGAACGTTCGTCTAATAGACAATAAATAGAGAATACTTCCTGATATATTAGTTTTAAAGGCTTTTTAAATTAAGTTTTTGACACCTTCAAAATAATTTATTTGACAACTATTTTTCTATTATCCATATCACTATAACTACAGTATATAATATAAAATATAAAACAAATCAATGAGTACTAGAAAAATGATAGGAATTCCCAACATTCTCCCACCTTGAGGAAGAATTACTCAATTTTCTTCTTCGCCGTATCTACGAGGAATTCTCACTTTTCTTCCACTTCTTGTGATGGTTTCATTTTTCTGATTAGATATTTTCTGAACATCTTTGTTTTCTATCTTTTCATCGACCTCTTTTCTATTTTTCCGTATACATTTTGTTTTTTCCGTTGCTTCTACTAAATCCTTGCTTTCTTTTTCATCATTAACTTCAAGAAGATATAGGTTTTGAAAGGTCCTTAATAAAAATCCGGACGAAGTTTTCAAACGCGCTAGACGAACTTCTCCATCTTTTCCGGGAAAAAGTTCAACCACTCGAGCTATGGGCCAGTCGAGTCTCTTCTAATTATCACTGCCGATTAAGACTATGTCTCCAACCTTTACTTTATGTCTATCTGGTTTGGCTTTCTTCAGAGACAACTGTGAAAGGTATTATTACGGAACCTTTTTCTGATATCTTCCTTCAGTTTTACCCTGTATCTAAACCTCCTCCTCAAGAAATTAGCTTCAATATCGTCGAGGTCAGGAACACCAACTTCTCTGATATCCATAATGAACATCGCTGGAGTTAATGCTACCAGTTCATTTTCTGCACCAGGTAGATAGGTCAAAGGCCGTGAATTCACTACTCCTTCACAATCGCAGAGTGTGGCAGATAACTCTTCGAAATTCAATTCAATTCCCGAGAACCTTGCGCAATATTTGCTTAACAATACGAATCAACCTCTCCCACCATCCTCCCCACCAAGGAGATTGAGGAGGGTTGAATTTCCACCTTATTCTTCTGACTGAGCTAAATTTCTCGATTTATTTCTTGCAATAAACTTTCTCAGAGCTTGAATAAATGACTCTGCGGTCAAGGAATTCACAATGGATAGCTCTATATATGGCGCAAGAGAAAAGACACACCCAAACCTTCTGTTGATCACGAAGATACAATGGGCCGAATAAGTCATCTCCACAGATTTCAAAAACTGCCGCATCCCTAACTCTATCTTTTGGTAATGGTGGCGATGGACTGGTCAAATTTTTCGCATCATTTCTCTTGCATATAACACATTTCGAAATGACTTTTCGAATGGTTCTTCGACCTCCAAGAATCCAATAGTTTTCTCGTAAAATACTCATAAGACTTTGAATTCCAGCATGACAATTTCTAACGTGCTGATTATGAATCAGTCTGAAGACTACTGGATGATTGGACGGTAGGAGAGCTGGGTAGCGGAAATTTGATGTGTCTTCTCTTTCTGATATTTTTGTTTTCAGTCTCAGAATCCCGGAATCATCTTCAAATGGATACAAACTTTCGAATCTCTTATCACTGATACCTCGGAAACTCTCCTTTTGTATCATCCATAAAAGTTTGTTTTCAGCTTCTTCCAATTCTTCTATACACAAATTTCCATGATGCTTGCAACATTTATGTAAGGAATTGAAGCAAAACCTCTTTATCCATGCTATGAGTCTAATAATTTTTTCATAATTTGAAAAGTATGTATAGAACCACGAAAAGTCTAATTTTGTGGATAATAAGTTTGTACATTTCTTTGCCTCTTCTTGAACGGATGTTTCGTCCACAGCGAAATCTTGGACTGGCCTCTCATGCCATGCTGGACCCTTAACCTTACAAATTTTATTGGGTCAGTATTACATTTTCCCTAGATGTAAGAAAGTTTACTATGTGTGGTTTAATTTTATATTTACCTAATCTCACAATAATTGTAAGTAAGAGGAAGTAGTTTTTTTTACATGTAATTTTTAACATTCGTAACATATTGCAACCTTGAAAAAGAAAACAATAAATTTTCGTAAGCTCGGATTATTAAAGAGTATTCTTTAACCTAGCCAATTGAATATAGTCCGGAACTCCGATAAAAATAAAAAATTGTTGTTTGTAATTAATCGGTCAAGACTACCCTTCACTATCACTAATAACATTATAATTCATTATTATATTTACAATTTAAAATGATATTCGGAATTCGGAAGTTTGTTATTTAGTCAAGTTGAGTTTTTTAGAAAATAAATATCTCCAGAAAACGTCACACATCCCTACTATTTCCGTTGTCGTTCTCGTTCCCGTTCTCGGGCAATTGTGCCAAAAATATCTGCACCTAACCATAATTTTATTTTATTGGACGTACTATTGATACTTACATCACTCAGTATGATATTATGATGATATTCTTATCAATCAAATATAGAATCAATGAAAATTCTACCAATATAGGTATGAGATTACCGATTTTTTCTTGGTCCAACACCAATACTTCGCATTCAAAATTACTATTTAGGCTTTGTACAGAAATACCATAAATTTTATAATAAGTAGCAGGGGATTGAAAACCATATACACCTTGTACTATATTTTCTTCTCTTGACGGTTTCAAATTCAAATCTGGAATACGCTTTGTTAAAATCATAGACCTACTAACACTGGACGAGGCTTTGCAGCTTATGTAAAAGGTATTCAGCGTTCCCAATGATGGAAAGAAAGGGCAAGTGGAGAATGGAGAAAGTAAGGGCAAAAATTATGCGGGAATTCTTTAAATTCTTGAGAAACATTCAGAACAGGTTCGGTTTCATAAGCAACTAAAAATAAAACTCGGGAGCTGTTTTATTAAAAAAATAATTATTTTGAAATAAAATAACTTAAAAATCTACAAATTTAAATTGAACATAATTACAACTCAGGAATTATCAAAGCCGAATTAATGAGCACTGATCCTAAATACATATTTAAAACACATTTACTACGTTTTCATGCAGAATTCAAATCGAATTGAATACACTTTCCGTATTAAAAACTTCATGAAGACAGGTATCGAAACCATAATGAGTTTCAAGGTCGATACTGCTTTTTTTGGGATCGTATCGAGATCGAAAAATCGAAATAGACATGAAAACCGAGATCGGATTGAAACATGCGCATTCTGTGATATTCGCTGTCAAATTTATCGTCAACTTTCGGTCCTGGCCACATAAAATTAACAGTACTCAAATTGATTTGGTGCATGAATCTTATCATATCATTTTGTCGCTTTATGTATGCAGCCTCCTCTTCATGGAAAAAAGACACCAATGAGGCAATTAAACCAAAAGTTACAGTTAAAAGGGCAACTTTTTTGAAGTTTTGATTATTGATCGTTATGACTAGAACAGCCCCAGAAATCAATAAAAATCACGACGGTAAAGGTCGAAACATACTATCAAAACGCAACGCGATGTGTTGTGTCGACACCCGACGCTCGTCGTGCATATTGACAACACGCCACGCTATGCTACAACACGTATCGTGTAGTGTAGTCTCTCACGGAAGACTTAAGTGTATTGACGTGTGACGTCGCCATGGATTCGATTCTGCTTGAAGACGAGCTAGATGAAGATTTAGAAGAAGATTTCGAATACTATGATCACGATAATGAACTGAACTCATAACATATAACACTAAGTACCGACTAACAAAAAATTTCTTTTCTTTTATCATAACCTTAAAAATGTTGTCGAAAGTTTGACGCGTGGCGTCGGGTGTTAACTAGAAACACACTGCGCTGATTCGTCGGGTGGCGTGTTCCCCCCCCCCCTGCTGGCAACACGCTGATCCAAATCGATTGGATGTTGTGGCGTGTCGTCACGTAGCGTGTTGTCTATGTGTTTCTCACTATAATAAATATATGGAATTACACGTAATGACGCGCGTCGGGTGGCGTTGCGTAGCGTCACGTTTTGGTAGTATGTTTCGACCTTAAGTCTCCATAAAGGCACAAAGACAAGAACAACAAAAATAATTCACTTTTGACTTTTGTTTTAACTATGTTTTTGTTTTGACTAAATTAAACCCTTAGAACAAAAAGAAACAGGAAGGAGTCTGTCATATATTAACCAAAAGAAAAATTTGCGACGGAAGTCGGCCATCTTGAAGCTCCTTGTATGACTCATTGTTTATGTTTACAGTATGCTGTCAAAGCAATATTTGCATAAAAATGTCAAAAATGAGCGCATAGGCGTATCATTTGGTTTTTATAAACACAAAATGATTTACAACACTAAATTTATTCACATACTTGATTGGCTGGAATTTAATCAAAATAAAAACCCCAACAAAAATTTTATTTTTTTACGGTACGTCATTGGAAACGGAAATTAAAATTTACAATTGGCCGCCATATGCAAGCTCCTTTCTGGACTCAAGGTCATTTAGCATATACTCCTTCCTGTTTCTTTTTGTTCTAAGATTAAACCGATATAATATGATGCATGACACTATTGACAGATAAAATGTCAAATCAAAACGATTTCAAATCGATTTGAATCGCGATTTGAACCCTATCATGAAAACAGAAATCGGTATTGGATTCAAAATGAATTGAATACTCCATGAAAACGTATTAATTGATTAAAGGTCGAAACATACTATCAAAACGCAACGCGATGTGTTATGTCGACACCCCACGCTCGCCGTGCATATAGACAACACGCCACGCGATGCTACAACACGTATCATGTAGTGTAGTCTCTCACGAAAGACTTAAGTGTATTGACGTGTGACGTCATGGATTCGATTCTGCTTGAAGACGAGCTAGATGAAGATTTAGAAGAAGATTTCGAATCATATCATATAACACTGAGTACCGCCTAACAAAAAATTTATTTTCCTTTATCATAACCTTAAAAATGTTCTCGAAAGAATGACGCGTGGCGTCGAGTGTTAACTAGAAACACACTGCGCTGATTCGTCGGGTGGCGTGTTCCCCCCCTCTACCGGCAACACGCTGATCCAAATCGATTTGATGTTGCGGCGTGTCGTCACGTAGCGGGTTGTCTATGTGTTGACACGTACTGACACGCGTCGGGTGGCGTTGCGTAGCGACACGTTTTGGTAGTATGTTTCGACCTTAATGCATACTCCTACTCTGCAAAAACGCACGCCATGCTGTCAGAATGACACAATTGACAGTTGCCCATACTAACTCCATCTCTCTCTCGGTAATCGGCAACTACGAATAAATAATAAAAAGGAAGGAGTATAATACGATTTGACGATGTCCGCAATGGTTCTTGCATATGGCTGACTTGAAGTTTCCGGTTACCAGTGGTGTCACACACAGGGTATTATAAACTTATGTCTCGTATTAATTATTAAAAAAAAAAATAACTGTTTTCCGCTTGTAATTATCTGTACAGTAATATACATTGTCATAAAGTTGTAGGAATATAAATTTAGATTAAAACCTTCTAAGCAGGTAATTATAAATAGTTGACTTAGTTGGTCTATATAAAAAATAAAGGAACGTCTATGATAACAATGTGGTTGTCATTAAAATATTTTGTTAATTTTTAATAATTCAGATAAATAGAACCCTGCAGATGAAAAGTAATTCCCATTCAAGAGTTGGGTTAACTACTTAAATCAGAAAATAATATATAAAACAGTATGAAAAAACTATTTATGTCAAATGTCACGATTCGAATGAGTCATATTTGGTGCTTCAATATGGCCGACTTCCGTCGCAATTATTTGCTAGATTAAAATATGACAACAGTCCTTCCTTTCTATTTTTTATTCGTAGATCGGCAATATTACCTCTTTGTCTACGAAGTGCACAAATCACCTATTTTAGATAGTTTACGACAATGCTATCTTTAAATGACAAAAACTAGCGCCGTCTATAGAACTAAAATACAATTAAGTAGAAGGTAAATTGTTCCTTAAGTTGTTACTGAGGAAAAAAAATATGCGCTAAATTTAAATTGGCATTATCTTTACTCCTTGTTTATCATAAGTAAACTACAAATTTTACTAAAAAGTCCACTATATTGTACATATTATACATTCGCTTGCCAATAATTATCGTCGTTAATACCAAACAATTTATCATTGTAGGTAAATACATTACTCAACAATTGAAGTGGATGGTGAATGACCTGCGCAGTAAATGATAATAAAAACTCTTCGTTTGAACGTAACTTCAAAGTTTATTTGAAAAAATTAGGTTTTAAATTAAAATGACGGCCGTTTCGCTAAGATTAGCATCGTCTGACGATCGTCTAAAATATTTATTGGTCAATGTACAAAGTACAAGTAGATAAAAAATCCACAAAAAAAAGTTATAAATTTACTGCTTACTATTTTGTAAATTATATAATAGAAGGCAATAACGAATGCTAAGGAGTGTGTATATCTCAATATAATATATCTTCTTATACGGTATCCGCCAAAATAAACAGTACCGAAACAGAGAGTGCTGTGGAGTTGTTTATGTAATATGGATTTGTCTTATTTGACTTAATTGTCATTACTTGATGTATTAATAGTACGCTGCAGTTAAATTTGATTTAAAAATGGTCCTAACAACGGAAGAAAAAGTTTTATATCAACAAAAATTTAATAAAGCAGCTCCTAGTAAAAGTGTGATGTTAACTGTTGTTGAAAAAATTCGTCGCACTGGTAGTGGATTGTGTCAACGTAAAGGTTCTTCAGGTCGTCGAAAAACAGTATGCACGCAACGAGCCATAAAGCTGTGCGGACCTTAGACTTACTCCGTCAGCATTTCGATAATAGAATAATTTCTCAGGGAACAGACTTCGAATATCCTTCTCATTCACCTGATCTGACGCCACCAGACGCATACATTTGGTGCATAATGAAGGAAAAAATATTTCATTCGGAAAATCCGCCGGCGAATATTGCCGAACTACGGGATAAAATACAAAATATTTTTCGGCAGTTCCATCAACCACTTTTTATAAATATGTTTATTGACTTACAAAATCGATATGAAGCTTGTTTGCGTCGAAATGGTGAACATTTTGAACACTTACATTACAGAAATTAAAAACTAATTCTTATTTTTATTTTCGGTACTGTTTATATTGGCGGATACTGTGCAATATTCATAAAGGAATCAGTAATGGCTACTTATTCAAAGGCTTGCCTCTAAAGATAGTCCAGTACAATGGCAAAAATGCACAAAGGTGCAGCCCAAGCTTGGGCTGAATACAAAGCTCGGAGAATATAAAGTTCTCAGAAGAAAAAAAAGAGAAGCTTGGTGAGCCTACTGCGAAGAGACAGAAGATCTGCCTTGGACGGCAAGGGTCTAGAAAGTATTCGTCAAAAAAAGGACAGTTAAAAAACGAAAAACCTTAATGAAAGCATTAAATTGCTAATGGAAACACACTTTCCGGGCTGCATCTCTATTAAAACTGTGGAAATGGAGGAGGAGAGACACACACCCTCAGAATGATGAGGTCAAACAATTACTCCTTCCTTACCCGGTAGGAATATGCAGATCATATTCCTCTCTCCCATAGGCAACAAAGTCAACGATCACTAATATAATTAAGTCACACTCCCATCTGTTTTTTTAAAAGAGATGGGACGTCATAGAAAGCTGTAGACTTTCAAAGGAGCTACTTAGCTACCCAAACGAGTACACAATTAAAATATTTCTGTAAATTCCTGACTTCAAATTGCATTAGATGTCTGTTGCTTTCCTCAACATTAATCTGACAAATTTATATCTCCTCCGAATTTAAACCTTGAGAAGAAGAAATAATTATATTGTTCACAATATATATTGTTCACATTTAATCTGGTTCATACTAATATCTCTAATACTAATAGGATCTCGCGCATTCATGTTGTTGAAATAATATTGATTACTTAAACCCACTCGACCATTCCTTTGTTTAAAAAAACATTAATGTTGTCCCGTGATCAGCCAACAACTATCCCAAATTTTAGAAGAAGATAGAGCCTATAGAGAACATGGAAGTACCTCGTACGCGGAAAGTCTCTAGCTTTGCAAAGGGGCAGAAAACTCAACCTAAGCGGCACTGGCAGAAAGAAGCTCAAGTATAGTACCTCCTAAATAAGGGCATCTGGATGAAGCCCGCAAAAAGTCTGTCGAGCCAATTAAAAAGAAGATTACTCTAAAGGATCTAAAAGGGTCCGATTCAAGGAAAACACTCCCAAGGCTTGGCTGTCCAAAAAATCGAAAGCGAAGAACAAAGGCAAAGTAGTGCCTAAAACAGTCACTGCAGCCTACAGCCTGTTGTCTGAAATCCCACCCTCGTCTAGAGATGTATCCGAAGTCCGGGTATCGAGTCCTAGATGTCCTAGTCAATGAAGATGCCAACAACCTGACAAGGAAGGTTTCAAACTCTCATTTCATAGGATTAGAACCATTCTGCGTTATAGGTAAGGATATTTACAAATACTGGCTGAATAAATAGAGGAGAAACTCATAGAAGAGATCTCACGGGGATGAGACAATCCAAAACACCCCTTGCATTCATCCATCCAAAAGGTTTAAAGCTCTAGTAAATCCACATACAACTTATCTAAGAATACTTAGACGGTTTCTAACAGGGCACTGCCCCCTCCGACAACACCGTGGGAAACTGAAACTAAAACAATCAGGAGAATGCAGATTCCGTAGGGATAAAGAAGAAACTCCAGAACATCTACTGGTTGCATGCAAAGCGATATGGGAAGCCGTGCTAGACATCACCGACACAATAAAGTTGCAAAAGATTATCTATCTCTAGAACCGTTACAGTTACTAGCCTCTAGTAGAGCCATAGGGCTGCACGAGATGCTATAATTTGAAACTATCATAAGTTAAGTAATAAGAGGGACACATTAAATCTAACAGGTCGCATTGCAATTTCACCCTTTTCTAATCTAATCCGGGGATACCCGGTAATTTTTTTTAGTTTCGCTTTTTGATTACAACCAAACGATTTTTCATTTTTTATTAAATTATCCATTTACCAATGGTCTATTTCGGGGATCTCCAATTAGTTCCGCACAGGGTCCTTTTTGATAAATATTCCTGGAAAAATATCTTTTGAATAAATTTAATTCCATAAGAAACCGGTATTTGTTTCTACATATGTTACAGTTTAAAAGTTCTAATAAAATAACAATCATTTAAAATATAAACTAGATGTGTGTTACCTCTTTATATAGTCCAAAAATACCAATAAAAATAAGGATTGTTCACTTGTAATTTTATTTGTAAAAGTGTAGGTTTCCTAGATTTATTGCTTCTTTTAAATCCCTAAAAATATTATACAAATATTTCCTTGGAGGTTTGTTTTGATTGTAACTTTGCCATATGTCAATTGAAATTTTAGTTGTTTTACAAGAAGCCAATAGCTTAACCACATCATTAAGTTTAAAAAGATATCTGGTTAATTACCTTTAACTGGTTTGTTTCAAATAGTTTAACTTTTATAAAAATTGCCTAAATGATAGAATAGGAAAGTATACTGACAGCTTGTTAGAAACTTACGTTTGTCTTTCTCTCTTTCTTTTTCTTTGTGAGCTTCTGAATAAAGCATGTGCTTATAAATCACATAATTTGTGGATATAAATTGATAGCTAACATTTGGACCTGAAATTTTATAATCAATTGGTTGATTTATTTATAATCTTTATAAGGATATAAAAACAGGTTTTACCAAGAATTCTATAAGGCCGCAACAACATCAACAGGTATGTCTTATCTTTACCTTCCTATACAAAAATTTTTACAGTACCTAAAGCATATATTCTTATTAATTATTCTTTTTAGGCCTTCTACTTTCTTCCCTACTTTACTGCTTTCTTTCTGATATTTACTTCAATTCTAACATCATTGAACCTTATTTGTGCTTACTCAACTACTTGGTGCTTACGGAGAGCTTCATTAGGACCCTCTACTCGGGATGCATAAGCTATTACACTATTGAGCACTACTACCGACACCAATTACCTAATTTCGAGTATTTTGTATGGACTTCTCAGCATTATCACTAGATATACATTTCAAACACAGTCATCCAAGTAAGGTAGAATCTACACTTATTATTCTTGCCACCAGAGAGACTTGAAGAGTGTACTCACTCGTTACTACTTTATCTACTTATTTAAGTGATAGTAAGATTCCAATTATAGTCGCTAGTTTTATTTTATATTAATAAATTGCTTGATTAGTATATAATTTCTTTTTGTTCTAAGGTAACCACACTTCAACATCTACGTAAACAAGTTAATAAATATGAGCGTTGCCGTTTACTAATACAGTGTAATGTGTGATGTGGAAAGTAAAGATACCTATGCTTAATTTAAAAATAATGGTTCAGCTGCAAAATAAGAATTAATATTTCAAGCAATTTATGAACAAGAAATTTTAATAATAAAACACGGCAACATTTAAATGTATTGAGAATGTGACCATTGCACTGACCTATTTCAATAAATTTGGCTTCAGAATTTTATTTAAATAAATAAGTCCATCTGTGTTTATACGTCGATTAGTGCAACTATATCCTGTCTTTTTGTTTACTCAAAGCAATACGCATATAGAAAGTAATAGTGGATTTTTATATGCAACACAAAATATGTAATGAATAATTATTTTTGTGTATAAAGAATTTTATATAAACTGAGAATAAATGTTGTGATACGTCAGTTACCATTAACAATTGTATTTTTCAACGAGATTAATGTCTTGTTTAGTATATGTGCTTTTCGATATGTTATATGTTAAAATTTTTGCATTTGGTAATGCGTCAGATACAAAACCAACTGGAACCATCACGTACTGTGTAATTTTTTATTCATAATATATTGCCTTATCCATGCAACGCGACTTGGATACATTTTAAAATATACACATCAACATTTATATTGCATCACTTCCAATTTTTCAAAATAAGCGTGTCTAAAAAAATAAACATTGTCACTCTACTTTTAGATAATATTAAATTAAAAAAAAATAATAAAACACATTTAGCATTTATTCCTAAATAAAAAAATTAAATACATGATGTGCATAAATGACAAATGTTTAATTTAGATTGAATTAAGTTTCTGTTAAAAGAAGTAACAAAAGACAATTAATATTCAGTCGGCCCCACTCTTGCTCTTATACAAACTTTCGGGGAAAACTTTCAATTAGATTTTTTATAAACTGCTGAGAAATATTCTCGGCAGCAACATGGATAAGCCCGAATTTGTTGTCAAACTATTCTTTTTAACATATTCCAAACATAGGATTTAGATCCGGAGACTTTGGCGGCCACTGTAAACTAACAATAACCTCGGTTGGGCGCGATGTGATGGCGCGTTGTCGTCCATAAACAAGCACCTACAGCACCTCTCCAAAATCTAGAATGACGTCCTGGAACTCGCCAAACATGTACCCGACGATCATCCGACACTACCCCAGTTTTGGTCCTCACGGCACCAATTCAAGCAAGGAACCCTATTATCATTTGTTAATTTTAAAACTTTTAAAGTTCTACGGGCCCTTAAATTAGCCTCATGAAGTCTTCTTCTAATAGTTTGACCGGTAACTTCAATTTGGTGTTCTTCCTGAAATTGCTCTCTGATGGCCTTGGCAGAAATGTTCGGGTTTCTTTGGGCCAATTGAACAATTAATCGATCTTGATTAGGGGTGGTAATGCAATGGCGACTTGCTCTTGAACGATTTTCCATATTTCAGAGTTCTAAATACCGCCGGTGGGTTCTCAATACATCACTTTGGTTGACCCCAATAATTGCAGCAACCTCTCTTTGAAAATGACCCATTTCAATAAGTGAAATCCCTTGGAAAGGCATTTAAAATGAAAAGTACAATACTTACAAAAATAAAAGTCGTAGGTAAAGGACACAGCTGACTTAACGATATTTTCGGGCGATCAGAAGGCACTTCAATGATATCATTTGCCAGTATTTTTTGTTCTTTTTAACAACAGTTTGAATAAAAAATATAAACACAAAATATATTGTTCAGATTTAAGAATTATAGGGTGATACAGAATAAATGTTGATGAGTGTATTTCTGCTTTTCTGTGAATTTTCAAACAATGGTAAACTACATTGTTTTTATCTGCAATAAAGAAAATGCCGAAAAACGTTTAGGTTATTGTAAATTCAACGATGTCGTGTGAATTATTGGATCTCTGTATTCATCCCTTTATACGAAACGAATCATACATTGTGGTAAAACCTAAGGAAATCCAATTTAACTGTTTCTTTTTGGATACAAAAGGTGTATAAGTTGATCTCTTCACGTAGTAAATATATCTACCTCTCCCAAGATACAAATATACAAATTATATGAACATGAGGAAACGTGTGAAATTGTTGATTTTTTATTTATGCGCAGTAAATTCCACAGAGTACCTAATGGATGATACATTAAATTTTGTATTTATAATCTGGATAAGTATTGTTTTCATGTTTTATTAATTACCTCAACATTTTGAATAGTTTATACAACAAAAATACAGTGTTAATTTATTCCCTGTTTAATTAGCGGTCTCATCACAATATATGTATATACAACAACAACAAGATTTACATAAAGCTTTCTTATCCTTTACATATATCTCCATCATATAAAGCTTATAGTAACAGAAGATGGAAATTCTTGGTCTTTATAAGGCTGTTTAAACCAGTTTTATAAAAAAAATATAAGATTTATTTGTTACCTAAAGCACTTCATAATCTTTTAAAATAAAAAAAATGGTCGCCCAGATAAATAAAATAAATGGTTCTAATTTAAAATGGGATGGTAATAGCTTAAATATCTGTGAAGGTCTTATTCCTATGGAATAATTAGTCACTTTCAGTTGGTATTTTATTTAAAGCCTTGCATTAAGTTAATAATCTTTATAATTACCTATTTTCGTTTGAATAATGAATAATTTCGGTTCTCAGCCATTAACTCAATTTTTAAATAAGTGACTTACTTAACCGTAGTATTATTTCAATATTTCGTTAATATTATCTTATTTAACTTTAAGATTCCTTAATAACAAAAATTAAGGTTGTCTTAAGTCTTATAAACTCTTTATGCTTCGACCTTTGAAGATCTTTTTTGTTTACCTTAATCTACTTAAATTCTAGAAAGCTTGTACCTAAGCTAAACAGCTTTTTAGAGAGCATATTCCGAGTTAATTGTAACTCCTCTTGTCCGACTGGTGCATGTTTTTGAAATTAAGTAAGTACTTCACTACCAAAAGCAGATTTTTCGACCATCTAAAGTTTTCTTATTTAAAAATTTACTTTGCGGGGGATAAATTATACACGCTATGGCTAACTACTGTCTATATATTTAATAAAATACACACTTAAATTACTTAATTTATATACACACCTAATATTTATTTAATTTATGTACATCTGGTATATCAGTCCTAAAATATTTATCATATTCTAATGCAACACTATTTATATAAATATAGTTATTTCAGTGTTCACACGCTTTCCGTGACTGTTTACTGTTAGCTAAGACGTTCTAATTGATGACTAACTTACTCGCGCGTGTATCGCCCTTTTTTATATCATCTTAATGCCTTGAATTCGTTTTCTAGAATTATTTTGTGGTCGTGATTATGTTCGAAATTAGAACTGCCTCATTCTCTATTATTTAACGTTAATACAGGGCCGCATCTGATAAACAGGATCAATCAAGATTTAAAAGCATTGGAAAGTCCATCTTATTAAGAACAGTAAACAACTAAACGGTTAAACGAAACTTCCACTAAAATACGTTTTAAATTCAATTACAGCTGTTTCGCTATTTTTTAGCCTGGAGAAAATGGTTAGGAGAAGGGAGTATGAATGGTTGAAAAGTGTGTGAGGGACCGCCGCCCGCCTTGAAGTATGTTAGGGTAGTGATTCCGAGGCGGGGGAACGGAAAGTTTTTGAGATGGGTTTGGTTGGTAGGCATCCTCTCGAGGATGAGTCCAACAATGTTGGGTTCTGGATAAGGACCCACTGAACATGAGTTTCCCATCTCAGTCCGAAAAAAAAAATTGGATGGTGATATCTGGACTTGGTCATCTTAGTCTGTTTTATTTTGGTATAACAATACGGTGATGTTTTTTTTAGTATTTGTATAATAGATTTTTTTTTTCAGTAAATATTTTACACAATGATGCGTAGTTTTGTCAAGAAATTTATAAGCAAATACAAAACAAAATAAGATCAAAATAAAATAATTTACTATTCATAAAACTTGGTTTTCTTTTTTGACTAGCATTTCTGACAACACAATAATTTGTTATCATACCCAACCACCAAAACATACACTGACAGATATTACAAGGAAAGAGAATTTAAGGAAACAGGATCACGGAGTTTGAAATTACAAAATTATACAGCAACAACAAGTTTACTACCTCTGCTCTTTTTAATATTATATGTTAAAATGAAAAGTACTACATTCTGGTACAGGAAAACAGAAATAAACCATATAGATTCTTTAAAATAATATGTATGAACGACAAAATTTGTTAAAAAGTAAAATTTAATACAACTCAGTTTTGAAACCATATTATAATATAGAATTGGAATCATAGGCGATTTATTATGTACTGTCTTTCTACTTGACATTGAAACACAGCCATATTATATAACTTCGTCAAAAAGATTTCGTCAGTAATTCATTAAAAACTAATTAAAATGTTTTATATTTAGAAAAAGTAAAACATGGAATTTACATTTAAGAGTGTTGGTAATGTTATGTTCTAATCATTTTGTGTTCCCATAAATTAAACTTTTAGTTAAGGGAGCATCTGTAACATCTAGTGACTTGGTCTAACATATTAAGAATACAGAATAAACAACCTTTTAACAAATCCCTTTAATGAGTTTTTGAAATTTATTATTTTTTTTCAGTCTATGGCACACAACAAAATAATAAAAATACTGTCCTTTTGGAAAATGTACTTATTTAACTTCCAATTATATATCATGTATGATTTAATGTTCTACGTTAATTTTCAATAAAAGAGTAAAATTTTTTATGCACATATTTATTGTGCATTTTTATTTCAATTAATTTTCTGTTAATGAAATGTAACATGATGATTAACTTTTTCAATTTTTAATTCTAGAAAATAATTGAATTATTTTCTAAGGTGAAATTAATTTTAGGATGCAAGGTATTAATATAATTAAAAAATATATCTAATTGTCATTCGCTACCTACAAAACCTGCTAACACATCATCAACATATCTTTACCAAAATACAATATTGTTTTTATAACTAGAATTAAAGATTTTGTTTTCTAAATTACCCATTAAGATATTTTTTAAAATTGGAGAAATAAAACTTCCCATTGGAAGACCTTCATTTTGAATGTATAGGTACTTTGTTTTATTAAA
Source organism: Ophraella communa (assembly GCA_035357415.1). NCBI lineage: Eukaryota > Metazoa > Arthropoda > Insecta > Coleoptera > Chrysomelidae > Ophraella > Ophraella communa. The sequence continues at coordinate 55,323,774 of CM068979.1, forward strand.
AGTAAAATAATTTTGGCTAATGCATACATTAAATAGGTCAATTATATATTGTAATGATTTTCTCTCTCTCTCTCTCTCTCTCTCTCTCTCTCTCTCTCTCTCTCTCTCTCTCTCTCTCTCTCTCTCTCTCTCTCTCTCTCTCTCTCTCTCTCTCTCTCTCTCTCTCTCTCTCTCTCTCTCTCTCTCTCTCTCTCTCTCTCTCTCTCTCTCTCTCTCTCTCTCTCTCTCTCTCTCTCTCTCTCTCTCTCTCTCTCTCTCTCTCTCTCTCTCTCTCTCTCTCTCTCTCTCTCTCTCTCTCTCTCTCTCTCTCTCTCTCTCTCTCTCTCTCTCTCTCTCTCTCTCTCTCTCTCTCTCTCTCTCTCTCTCTCTCTCTCTCTCTCTCTCTCTCTCTCTCTCTCTCTCTCTCTCTCTCTCTCTCTCTCTCTCTCTCTCTCTCTCTCTCTCTCTCTCTCTCTCTCTCTCTCTCTCTCTCTCTCTCTGTCTCTCTCTCTCTCTCTCTCTCTCTCTCTCTCTCTCTCTCTCTCTCTCTCTCTCTCTCTCTCTGTCTCTCTCTCTCTCTCTCTCTCTCTCTCTCTCTCTCTCTCTCTCTCTCTCTCTCTCTCTCTCTCTCTCTCTCTCTCTCTCTCTCTCTCTCTCTCTCTCTCTCTCTCTCTCTCTCTCTCTCTCTCTCTCTCTCTCTCTCTCTCTCTCTCTCTCTCTCTCTCTCTCTCTCTCTCTCTCTCTCTCTCTCTCTCTCTCTCTCTCTCTCTCTCTCTCTCTCTCTCTCTCTCTCTCTCTCTCTCTCTCTCTCTCTCTCTCTCTCTCTCTCTCTCTCTCTCTCTCTCTCTCTCTCTCTCTTTCTCTCTCTCTCTCTCTCTCTCTCTCTCTCTCTCTCTCTCTCTCTCTCTCTCTCTCTCTCTCTCTCTTTCTCTCTCTCTCTCTCTCTCTCAGGACCAACGACTTTAACTCATAGCTATCCTCATAGATCCCGTTTTTATGATGGCCAGGTCCTGGTCTCGGATTCCGAAACTTAGACCATAACATAAAGGTGTGGGTTTTGTCCCTCTAAGCGACGTTTTGTCTTCCGCTTCAACTAGTATCCAAAGAGTGACTGTGATCAGTGTTGGGAGATCATTTTTTCCCACAACTTTGAGTTTAGCATCTACTCATGTTTCTTATTAATTCCAGCAATAGGAACTGGATTTTCAGTGACAAGAACAAGAAGGTTGAAAAGAGACGAAATGATAGCAGAGCACCCACTTCATTCCAATCAACATGGGGATCAACTGATACAGTCCTTTATTTTGGAGTGGTACATATAGAAATGCCATTTGACACAAAACAGTTCCCTTCGAGGTTCTAGGTTTGATAGAACTACCTTCACCAAAACCATATCTTCCTAGGGGGTGGATAAAAATACACTGTCTAATAAGTATCAATTATGTAAAGGTCAAAGGTGAGGCATCACCTCCACTGGGGTTCGATAGCAACTTCCTTTTAATAAATTAGAAACTTGGAACTTTCACAATCCTTCTACTAAACTTCTTATCAGGAGTCAATTAACATGGTCTATTATGCTAAATTATCATGGAATTCTTATACATAAAATAGAACAAACAATATTCCCTATAAACAGCTTTGACATACCATGGGACAAACATTCTAAAAGTACTACACGGACAACATGGATTACAATAATTGAAAAATTACTAACAGTTGCATACTTTAATATGTCGGGAACCACCGAAATCACACTAATCAGGGCAGGTTCAATTTTACACCCTAGACAATTTTGTCAAGGAGGTGAAGCTAATGATGACACAGTTAAAGTGTAATTTAGAGTGCGTTGCGGAAAGTTACTTCCTTGAAGAAGACCGATTTTTTATTCAGAAAGAAATGGGAGCATACATACTTTATATTTTCAAATTAGTTATTTAGCTATGACCACAAGAATAGAGAGCTCAATATTCCTGGAATCATTTATATTTTTTATTTGTAAATAATTTATCTGCCGGATACCTGTTCGCCCTGCTGAGTCTACTCCAAGACACTTTGTGCCTCTTCCTGCCAGCGCCACGGATCTTGAGCTATAGATCTCTTTGCAAAGCTAGAGGATTTAAGTTGCTTTTCAGCTCTTCATCGCTGATTATTAGAATTTGTCCTCTCATTTTTGAAGCGTCCTCCAATGTTTTCGACTCCAATGTCAAATTTTAGGATTCCGTGTTTTCACATTCACGAAAAAATAGAAAGATACTGAGCCATTTCACAATGTCTTACAGCTCCTAGGTATGGTGCAATTTTATTAAAATGGTTTGTATTCTTTAATTTAAATTGAACTAGGCACCTTCGCCTTATATTTTATAAGATATTTAATTAAAAAGATTACCTTTTTCGACATATTTAACATTATTATTACCATTTTAATTTTCATTTTTTCTATTATATACAATATTAAAATATTTCAACATTAAAAAAATTAATTCACTATCCATGAACAAATTTACAGCCAGTCTAATTCATAACCATTAATTATCCGCAGGTTTAATGTAATTTGGTTATAAAGGAGTAAATTTTAAAATTTATTACCGGAAAGATAATAAACATAATTATTCAAAATGCTTTTGAGTTTAATCTATCCACAAGGTAATAATTATAATATACACTCATCATGTAGTCGATAAAATAATATTGGTTCATTATACTATAACTGCCATCTGTGAGCCAGGTTATACATCAAAAGTTAGGGGATGTTAGATTACCACTGACTGAAGTAGAACAATAAAGTTTTCCTACTGGCAAACTCACTATAGAATACGAAATGTTAACGATAGATGAATAAAGTGTGTAAACAATTGTAGTGGATATTTTTTAAATTTCAGAAAATTGCGTACGAAAATAATATTTTAAATATACGTTTCATGCTATCAGTAAACTCTGATTATAAAAAATAGTTTTTGTCGTTTTTTTTTCTTTTTATACGCTGTTATCTCTTAACCAGAATTTTAGGAATTCGATTTCAAAATACTAACATTTTAGTAGCGTAGAAGTGCTTGTAGTGACTTTAACATTATTAATGTAGTACATACATCTGTTTATCTAAAAAAATGGCGTTGCAGTGATTAGAAACAGTGCAACTCGATCAATTAGTATGTTGGATACGCTTCTTCCTGCTTCCTTAATAGGCTTGTGCCTGTTCCATCTTCGGCTGCCTCACTATCTGATATATCTGGATACGCGAAGGCTTAAATCATTAAATCAAAAAAAGTTGCTATACGGCTAAATGTGTCCCAAAGTGTTATCAGTCGTGCACGAAATCGATAGATATTTGGAAGCGTACAGCGTGTGCAGCGTACAGGCATGGAGGAGGACGAGAACGAGCTACAATTCCTGCTCAGGTCGCTTTATAGCTGTAACTGCAAGAAGTAACCGAACATTCACTGCTTCGAGAATTAACAGCACTTTAGGCATGCTACCGGAAGAGTGATATCTAGTCAAACTGTTAGAAGAAGGTTGCATTTTAAGAGCCAGAAGGCGTAGTTCATATCCACGGTTGACTGCGGATCAACAGATATCGGTGGGCGAGAGAACACATTCGTTGGAATTTTCAGAACTGGAGGTACTGTATGTTTACGGATGAGTCCAGATTATTTTATTTTTTGGGTATATTGTAACGTGAAATAATAAAGATTAACTTATTTTATCGAATTTTGATTTATTATTGCAAAAGAAAATTGCAGATTCAATTGTTAAGTAGTGTACTATTTATTATACTACTAATAATAACTTTAAATAAATTTAGAATTCTCCAAAAAGAAGAGGTACATGGGATATTATTTTTATTTTGGAAATACCATTGCATTCGCTCAAACCATCGCTCATGGCTGTTTTTATTTTTAAAAATCCCTCAAAACATGGTTTTTGAATACTTTAACTACGGTTTGAGAAGACGGAAGTCATTAGGTGTCAAATCAGTACTATAAAGAAGATGAGTTATCAATTCAATTCTTTACCTTATTGACGAGGTGTTGGAGCTGGCATTGTCTATTGTATACATTTATTTTTTTAACTGACCTTTCGCAATGTTTATATTGTGAAGTTTGATTTGTGTGTATATGTTTTATTACCTACTTGTAGATACAGTTTTTTAAATAAATAGTGAAAGTTTTGTTAAAACGAAGAGTTTTTTATTATCCTTAATAAGATGGACTTCCAAAAAGTAAGGGTTAGTACAATCAATTTAGTTTTAATTTTGTTCTATGTGATTTGCTTTTTTTTTTCTCCTGAATCAAACAGTGACCATTTGACCTATTTGACCGAAGAAACAGGCGACCGTTTGCTTCGCATTATCTTGCCTAATCAGTTCACCTACTATATACAAAAGCCGTTTTTGGAATATCTTCACGAAATTTCTTGGCTATTGAACTACAAACGATTGAATTCACTATATCTGCGAGGCTCTGTAATTTTTAATGGATCTTTACAGCCAAAGAAATGAGTTCATCAAAAAATTATTGTTGAAAAAAAGTGGTGAAAAACCATCGAACGAAAACCTGTTGGAATTTCCATTTTTTTTTGTTCAAATTGATTCTGGTTTGTCCTTTTCTAACTAATGTGAACTTTAAAAGTTCACATTAGTAAAAATTTCTAGAATGATCCTGGAAACTCCAGAATAAGTGCCAGTGTTAGAATTTATCTAAAATGTTCTAGAAAGTTCAAATAATTTCCAGAATGAACTATAAAGTTACAAATTTTGTACAACCCTAAAAATCGATATGGAATGTTCAAGAAGGTTCTAGAAACTTATGGAATGTGTAATCGTTAAAATCGATATAATAATATACTACCATAAAAAAAAACAGCAAGATATTGTAATATTTATAAAGGCTCCTAGCAGCACTGGGAAACCATAGACCTTTATTATAGTAACATGAAATAGCCCAAATAGTTACGGTCTGAATCAGACCATTATCAGATTATATACAATAAAATAAAAATTAGTTTTCAAGGAGGAAAGAATGCAAAAGTTGTAGTAAAATTAAAGCAAAAAGCGCTGCACGTCATAGATTTCAATATCGTCATTTTCAGTGATAACAACACATTATTTAAAAAATAAAAATATCTCTCATTTAAAATTAATTATTTTAGAGCAGTATTGTTTTACAAGAAAGCGCTGTTGCCAAACCAAAAATATGGAAGTAAATTATGGAATATACTATTACCTTCTTCTTCTCCAAATATTAAACGAAAAAAACTATTAGTATAGGAAGTTGTCCTTATCAAGTTATAAACAACTATTTAAGGTTATTTCTTCTGATTTTCTGATATTTTCGTGGCAATAATGTGATCTCAGTTGTTCAAAATTACTGTAATGTATATTTTAACAAAACAAGATTTACAAAATGCGTTCGCGTGATCGTGATGCCGGTAAAAATTTTGAGTCAGGTAGTTCAAAAGGAAACGAGCTATCAAAAGAAAGCAGGTAAAAGAAAATTTACGTGGATCTTTATATAAATATATAAAAAGTGATAATAAAGAAACCTCTACAAAACATTTATTGACTGAAAGTGACTCTAATCCTGATCCAGCTGAAAACATTCCTCCCACATCATCATGGGTACCACCGCCGTCATTAAGCAAAAACAGTGAGGATGATGATTAATTAACTACATCATTGTCTCTTAAGTCACCGCTGCCGCCGTCAACGCTATCCAGTCTATCCACGAATCTGAGCCCGAGTCTATGTCTACATCCATGACTGCTGGAATGGAAAATCTGAATCCTCAAAATGACCCCGGTTTGTGGCCCATAACAATTACTGATGTAGACCGAACTGAAATTGTATTAAAAGGTCCAATCCGGATTAAATTTGATTTATTTCCCGTAAATGATAATGGACGGTGAATCAGCGAATACCATTATAATAAGATATTAGTTAATGGTGAAAAGCTTGATTATCTAAAGTCTCACGAATCTAGTCGACAGCACAAAGATTGTATGTTGAAATGGATTAATTTAGAAATGGTTTAAAAAGCTGTTCCACTATTGACTTCTTGGCCCAGTCACAAATTGAACAAGAAAAGCAACATTGGAGAGATATTTTAAAACAATTGCTCGCAATTGTAAATTTTTTAGCATCTCACAATTTGGCCTTCAGGGGTCATAGAGAGAAGTTAACATCTGACTTAGATTCGAGTGAGACAAGGAGAATCATGTGATATTGATGGACATGAATTGTACGAAGAATTGAATATGTTCATCCGTGTGTATGAAGGAAACGACGACATTATCTCGGTGCTGAAATACATAATAGAAAAAAAATTAATTGAAGTTTACCTACCCCACTATCGAAATAGTCCTGAGAATTATTGCTACCACACTTGTTACATCAGTTGCTTCTGCTGAAAGGAGGTTTTTCGAGGTTTAAAATTTTTAAAACATATTTGAGGAATTCGATGACACAAGATCGGCTTTCAGCCCTTGCTATTCTTTCAATCGAAAATGACGTAGCTCATAATAAGCTCATAATTAAACGTTTTAAAAATTTCTGAATGCAATTTGTAGTCTTCAAAAATATTTTGATTATAAGGTATTCTGAAATTCTTAAAGAAACCAGATTGAAAACATCTCTATGCGATATTTTTGTAAAAATCGATACCCAACATATTTTCCAATAAAGTCATGTATTACTCAACAGATGGCGGTGAAGGAAATTACATAATGAAAGCTATACGCAGAGGTTATTTACAAGAAATCTCGGAAAATCAGCAGTTAAACATTTTCCGTCCTCTTTCTTATATTTGTTAACTTCTTTAGAGATGTTAAGTAATGTTACAGTTTTTTTTTCTTGTAGTTGATGTTGCGGAAATGTGATGAAGTAGGTAAGCATTTACCAAGTTAATTGTAGGTTAGTGGGCTATTGTCAAGGAATAATAAATAAGAAATTGTATAAGGGTTCTATATTATAAATATTTAACTATCTTGCAAAACAACCAATTTGTCATGAAAATATTGAATATTTATAATATTTTTTCACATTGCAAAGAAATTTTAATTTGTATCGATCTTTACAAATTTGAGACGCAAAAATTAAATAATATTTACTTTCTTGGGTTTTCGGTTCTAAAATCATTGGATCCGATCCATTGATCAACATTGTAGACTCTAGTTCAGGTTGCTAACAATCGTTTGTAAGCAACCTCAAACTGTTTTGCTGTTGGGTTGTTCTTAAATCCTCCTTTACTAATAATAAGTATTACAGGTTATCTTGAGATAGAACAATACATTTTTTTTTGGCAACCGTACTTTCCGGACTAGGCCTAGCTACTTTCTTAAAGAAAAAATGTTCGACAAATGGGTAGGTGCTTTCCGGACGGTTGCGGAAAAAGTAGTGTACGCAACACGACCAAAAACGGTTTTTTTATACTCGTAGACTTTCAGGTTAAATCGTAGGCAAGTCCTAGAATTCTGTCTACTCGTCCAAAAAAATAGTATTTTCCGGACTTGTTACATACGAGTAAACGCAGGTCAAAGCTCTGTTACTTAACAACATGTTAAGATCCTACTGAAGCGCATGCGCCTATTTGAATTTTTAAGAATAATTTGTTAATTAACGAGAGTTGTAAAAATTAATTCTAGGCTACGTTGTCACATTTCTTTGAAAAGACGGAAATTGTATTTTATGTTTTGTGATTTAAACGGACTTTAAACGGAATGATATTTAAAGAGATATTTTAGAATATTTTAACGGTTTATTTGTTTTGATCTTATCAGTAAATTACGGTTAGATCATTAAAATTACAGATTACCATTAAAACAAGAGATTTTAATATTTACTAAATATATAATTTAAATAGCTAAAACAAACCTCTTTCATTTCTATTTTTAATACTGCTTTTTAATTCTCTTTTTATTTATTCCGGTAATTTATATTTTTTTAATCATTTGAAATCATATTAAAAAATTAAAATCACAGAAAACCATCAAAACGAGAATCATTTATTATTTATAGATGTTGGCAATAAAAGTTCATTAATCTATAAATATTAAGATTCGTTTTTTTATAATCACATTAAATAAACTAAAATCTAACAATTCGGTTTCAAGGAAAAAACTATTTAAGCCGACAGCGCACTGTCAACTTCATGTAATAATCAATAAATTTGAAATGCCCGCGCACGTGGTATCGCTGCGCATACACTTGTCAAAACTGTCAAAACTTAAAAACTTGTTAGCTAACAGAGGTTTAAGAAGCGTTTATGCAACCGGCTCTATGTATCTAAGAAAAGCAGCACAAACTCTGCATCTCGAATTTTTTTGATAAAGAAATTTTGAAATTTTGATTGACTTGTAGTTGAGCATTATAAAATTCCATTGTGGGATGGATTTATTATTTTGTGCGCATAATATCCGACCAGACCTTGACAGAAAACATATCTCTGTTAATGTTGAATTGTGTTTGCTTCCCAACTTCTCTAGCTTACTGCGGTGTGTAAAAATAGAATATTGTTTTTATTTAATTTAAAAAGCATTAAGCCATCACAACTACGGTGTTGAATTTGGAACCGTTGGCGATACTGATACCGAACACCGAAGGTAGATTATATTAGATTAGATTGTCTTAGGTAGTATAAGCCAATTAGACCCCTCTGCACTTTAACCTATGAACATCTTTTGTGCCTACCTTAATCTACTTGAACTCTAGAATTCCAATACTTCTTGCGAAGTTAAGCAGCTTTCTAGAGGACAAATTCTTTATTTCATAAGGAGTCAGAGCAACTCTTTTACGTGTTTATTTTAAAGACTTTTATAAATTTATTTCTTGACTAACCTATATCAAGGATACTAATAATAGTCATATATTTTTGCTATTATACATCTTTAATAAATAATCATCTTATACAAAATTCTAATTAGAACATAATCATGATTACTTCGCCTATTGTCCTGTAAAGTAACATATTTTGCTACTACTTCTTTGAGTGTTTTAAACTCTTCATCTCGAATCAGTCTCATCCGATCCATCCATGCTCTGGCTACGATATTTTTATGCCTAGGAATGGCTGCGGACCTATTAATATTTCATTTCCAAGCTAACTTGGAGTTGATCAGATTTGATTCTTGTCACTTAATCGCCACCTGGCTAGCGGAAATGATTTTTATAGTCTTGTTCATACTGTTATGCTTAAGCAGCTCCTGCAGAAATAAATCTATTGCAAAAACCTCTGCATGGAAAATTGTGGATAGGTTACAAAAGTTCTGAATCAGATTCACCCTTGCATGGTTTCCCTACTGGAGAAAAACAGGTTCAAAGAAGAAAACATTTCCTATCGCTAATAAGACATAAAGTAAAACTCAAAAAATATATTTTTATCTAAAAACGAAATGAAGATTAATTTCTCACCCCGGTGTTATTTTTCTCTCTGATTAATAGTGTTCTCTATTCCCCAAGACATTTCAGCAAATTTAAAAATTTGTGTTGAAATGTTTCTCTCAATCTTCATTTTCCAACTTTTCAGATAAAAATATGGACTGGGACTGGATTTTCGGTGGTGTAAACAAGACAGTGCCACGAAACGCAGGACCGGAATGTGCGAAATTCCTCAACCCGTATTGGCGCTATATGGATACCAGTTTAGTCTTAATATTTATTTATTGGATAATAAAATGGAGCTACCCAAAACTAACACTGCCTATCGCAAATTACCAACGAAAGGATAGATGCGGTAGAAGGATATTGTTGGTTTTGATGTGCATTATATGGGGAATGGAAATTGGGTATAAATTTTCATCAAGAACTGTGATATATCTTTTAAATCCTTGTCACGTAACTACAGCAATACAGGTGAGACAAAAAGTTATTAAAATATTTTTAACTCAATGCGTCATATTTTAGTATAGGCCATATTATTAAAAACGTTTCTGTCGCCATTGCTTGAGATAGATAATAGTGTAATGTTTTTCTTATTTATTTATACAGTTTTTTTGGATTGGTTTAATTATACGCACTATGGCTACTGCCTATTTCTTTAATAAAGCACACACTTACATTTCTAAATTTATATACACACTTAATGTCTACTTAATTTATATACACCTTGTATATCCGTCCCAATTTATTGATACCACTCCGATATAACACTATGTAAGACTATTAATATACACGTATTTCTCTGTTCACTTACTTTCCGCGCACTAATTGTTCAATATTAACTACACTGTCTAGCTGATAACTGACTACCTCACACGTGTATCGCCTTTGATATATCACCCTAACGCCTGCTCTAGCCTTCTAGGCAGAACATTCTAGTAGACATCATATTCGAGATATAGAAAACCAACGGGGAATATTCTGGAAGGAGCATTCACAATTATTTAAAGTTTTGGACAGGGCCGGCTTCTGAACTTGATGACTTTGTAACATTGCGTTTGTTTCATTCAAACAAACTCTGGCCTTATTGTAGTTAGTTTACATAGAAAATTTTTGTATTGTCTATTTTCAAGTTTTTAAGACATAGTGCTATAGTTACATTATTGTCGTTAAGAAATAGTTTGAGTTATATAAAATATAAAGAATTTTTATTTTTATTGTGAGGTTAGGTCAGTGACGTCACAGTAATATGGTGAATATGCTTAGATTTCTCATGACCATTTAAGAATATATTTGCTAATTGATTTTGTTGATGTTTTTAGATCTATCTATTAATGGCCGCGCCTTCTAAAAAAGTAACTGCAGTTTTCAGATTTCATCTAAATTTATTAAACGGACCACTTCTAGCATTTCTTTTTCCGGAAACGGATACAAGGCTAGTAAGTTTAAAAATCGTTTTTAATTTTGCATACATTTTAGTATTGTTTAACGTCAGTCATATGTGACTTAATTGTTTTCGTTCATTAATTTGCACAAAATGTACAATGTTCTTGTTAGATACAATTGAATATTTGTTGAAAATATACTAGTCATTTGAATACCTAATATGTATTTGACCTGTAAAAATCTAGGAAAATAGTTAATATCTTTAGGTAGTTTACTAAAGATTTTCAAAATGGATAAGAAAAAAATACATACCGATTTTCAAAAAAATAAAAACATTTAGTTGTCGCCAGTAGGCAAGAAATGGTAAAATTATGAACAAAAAATTTGAACAGGTGTACCTACCTAGTTTGAACGTGTATGGGATACGACCGTCACTGAATTTTACTCATTACTAAATAACCTAAAAAGTAACTTTGTTATTTTTAAACATTCTTAGATGAAAATAATTTTTTAAATTCAATTAAATGCACATCCTGAAAAAGTTTCATTGAAATAAATTAACTCTTACTAACTTTTTTATGAAAATCAGTGTTTTAATAATTTGAGGTTATAAAAAACAAAGTAATTTAAAAAATTCATTAGACACAATTAAAATAAACATCTTTTTAGTAAAATAAATATTCAATTGACTTGATACTTTTGGTGTGTGTATAAAATAGATGTAAATACACAAAAACTTTTGACTTATTTTATCACAATTATCAAACTACTTCTTTGGTGCATTTTTAAAGCTAGTCTCGATAACTATACTATATATATCACAAAAGAGACCATAGTATAGTGTTTTTCAGGAAAAATGGTTGACTCCAGTTAAGCTACCTGAGGCAATCATATTATGTATTCAAAATTCAGCCATAAACATTCCCTAGTAGCCGACCGTATTATAATAATTTGAAATATGCATAGAAGGTAAAATTTTAAGCTCAAATTTGTCAGTTTTCATTTCTTGTGAAGTGTTCGGGTGTATTTCAAACCAAATATGTTGCTATTTAATATATTGTAATGAATCAAAACTTTACACTAAAAATATCTTACCTTATTAGTTAAAACGGTCTATGTTTTATTTAGAAAAAGGATATGTTATTGTAATAAACTCTTAAAAGAGATGAATTTCAAAGCTTCTTTAATTGAACTTATACACAATTAACGATGAACACTTAATAAACTTGATTCCAACAATAATTTGAATAAGATAACTCTACATCTCAGAAGTATGGCCAGATTATGTTCTTGTTAGATGTCAAATCTTGCATTAAATTGTAACAATACCTAAAACACAGAAGGGAAATAAAGTATATTATTTGAGACAATAAATGCTTACATATTACCATTAGAATGATGTTTCATTAAGGAATATTAGATAAGAGTAGTTATAAATTAAGTTTTAATATCAACAAAAACACGTTGTATCTATATCATTAGTACAAATCATTATAAATTATAATTTATGATTTTAGAGTTAATGTTAGTAATAAATTACTTACATATAGTAATAGAGAGTAGTCTGAATATCCATAGCAATAGGTAGGTTTTGATCATCCATAATATGTGCTTGAATATATCTAAAATATTAAATTTATTTAATAACAGCATATGTAATAAGGTATAAAGGTGACATGTGATTATTATTAATTTTTATGTTTGTTTAATAGCAAAAGTTGTTATTTTTATAATATTAACTAAAATCTGGATTAAAAATGGCGGAATTTAACGAATTTAAAATGTAATTTAAAATAAAAGTATAAGATTTAAAAAATAGAAAATGTTATCCAATGATATTTGCAACATTAAAGAATGTTTTATGTTAAAATTGTTTAGATTTAAGGTATATTTGCTCATAATTTTTGTAAATTTCATTATAAAATCATAAATGGCGGCCATTAAACCTCTCCGATTCAATCATCAATTTAATAAGTGTAATTTAATTAAGGAAAGTTATTTTATTAATGATAATAATAGCTTCAGTTTAATTATCACTCAAATAATCAAGCATTGAGGTAGAATTAATTAAATTATTTTTATTATTTAAATATTTCTAAAAATTGACTTGAAAAACAATTGAATTTAAATTTTTTATGTCATTTATGTCATTTTTGGGCATAAGGTATAAATACCGAGAAATTTTTGAAGGAGTTCCATTTGATACAAAGGTTAATGGCTGACCACCATATGAAACAATAGAATTGTTACCCCCACTCAAATAAACTGTCAAATAAAAAATATAAAGTTAAAACCATAAAAAAGGATTGGAATAATAAAATAAAATTGGAAAATTAAATTAAATGGAAGTATATTAATATCCACCTACCGGGCTACATATTCCTGGACACATACTAAATCTTGAAAACTTTGTCGTTATACCGGAGAAGGACCACTGACGCCATGTTGTCTACGAGATCACCTTTGGACATCGAACTTCACAGAAGCCTGGCCACCGGCAATTTCACGGTTTGTGTTTCCTTTAATTCACAATAAATCATTATTACCTTTTCAAAAATAGACATTTAAACGCATGATTGATATACTTATGTAAGATAAATCAAATATTTGATGATATATTCAAGTACATTTATCAAAGCTTGAACTAGTACTGAAGATATATTTTAAATCGAGAAATATGTTTCAAAGAAAGAATCGATACTTTATAATCCAATACTGTTTTAAGGTCAATATTTTTTAAAGAACAGGGACGTAATGAGTTTTATATATGTATTACTTAAATTTAATTCACTTTTATTAATATTTTTTTTAAATCAATTGAATCGACTACTGAAGGTATAGAGTTTTCTCATGCTCATACAATTTATATACAGAGTAAATACATTAAATTTTCAAATTATAACTAAACGTAGCAAATCAAAATTATTCACAGTTATAAGTAGGTTGAAGAAGGTTTAAAAGGTGTAATATTAAACATAAAAAAATAATCAAAATAAGATAAAATTAAAATAAAACAAACAATTAAATATTTTTTAGCCCCACAAATATACACATTAATTAAAGACATAAAATATATAATTGTAAATTTAGTAATTTATTTAATAAACAAAATTTATGATTATTACAATATATATCTATAAAAAATTATGTGACATCTGTGGAGAAACAATAATATTCAGGAGAAGAAAGAGCATTTCTCTCTGGATGCTAGAGATACTGAATAGAGGACTTGACGCTGCAAGTGAAATATGTGATTTGACTAAAATACCTCTTACGACAGTGAAAAGAATCGCGTTAACATCAATCAAAGCAAAAAGATGCCGTTTCCAGCAAAGGCCTTGACGAAGCCGCGTATTTCCATTCCATACTATACCCGATCAGTACGCAGCCATAGGAAACTATTCAAGTATACATTGTTTTGCTATTTTTAATTTTGTGACTACAATATATACAACAGTAATACACAAAAACTCTTGTATACTTTGTAGTGACTTAGGTAAATAGCTTGTTCCATAATATACCGCACCAGTACCTACTTATGATGGACTAATCGTTTATAGAACGGAATATGCGCCGTCTCGATGCCAATTCCAGTCTATACACGCACAGTTGCAGATCGCCATTTCGTCTCGATTTGTTTTATTTTTCTACTCTCTATTCTAAACATTGCATCATCTTCGTGCTCATCGGTTTTTGTGGCATACTTAATAGATAATTACAAATAAGTGAAATAGGTACATTATAGAAACTAATATTAATGTAAAAAATGATTACCAAAGACAGTTTAATACAGTTTTTACAAAGTGAATGTGGTGAAATCAAACAGCAACTTTTTGAATTTCATTCTTCTGAAAAATTTGAATTAATTGTTAAGTGTAAGTTGGGAGAACATAATGAAGACTATTCTGGATTTTGTAAGACATTCATTGAATATTTTTCTACTTTCTCAAACACGAATTGGATTGTACGTTCAACATTTCCAAAATGACAAAGACTTGCTTTTCGTAAAATATTTAAATGTCAGCACTCTGCTTTCAATAAGAAGTCACAACGAACGTCAGGGCCAGGGCCCAGCCGAGTACGATCCCGTGGTTGTAATGCGACTATAGACTTTAAGTTCAAGAAAGTTAACCGAAACACTTGCCGGTATGATGCAGATTTAAAAGAGGGCTATACAGTGCTGCTCAAAATTAATTATTCCCACTCTCATTTGATAAATGTAGCAGAGGCGTACAGCTATTTGCGGAGTACTGAAGAAACCGACGTTACTTTTCGGAAATATTTTGATTCTGGAATGAGTCCAGCAGCAGCAATGGCTTTACATGAAATGACCTTAATTGAGAAGTACGGGAAAGAAAGTTCCGTTTATTTGGCAAATTCTCAGATTTACCCAAGTGAAAGACATGTATATTATCTTTATGAAAATTGGCGTAAATTCAAGTTTGGGGACAAGTCCGGCTTAAATATCGATGAAGTACTAGAACGCAAATTAACACAATTGCAAGGAAAAAATTACATTATGGAATGCAGAAAGAATCCAAAAATTATTGTAGTGATAAGCAATTATGCAAAGAATATATAACTCAGACTTTATAGAGGACATGCTCTTTATTGATACTACGTCGTCTTGCGATCAAAACAATACAGCCATAACATTTGTCTTTGCCTCAAGTAAAATAGGCGCTCTTCCAGTGGCGTGCGCTTTCCACACGTCGCAAAATGAACCCAATTATACTCTTGTGTTTTCAATGATTAAAGAAGCGTTTGAGAAGAAATATAATGAAAAAAAAAATGAATCCCTCTATTATAATGACCGACGACAGCGCCGCAGAACGAAATGCGTTAAAAACTATATTTCCAAATTCTCGACTTTTACTATGCTGCTTTCACGTGGCACAAGCGTTTTGGCGATGGCTCTCATCTGCAACACACCGAATTGATATATCAAAACGACAAAGTATAATGTCAAGATTTTCAAAATTAATGTTTGCAAAAACTGATTCTGAAGCAGAAAAAATATTCGAAGACGACTACGTGAAATCCTGTACTAATTTGGTACAACACCTGAAAAAAATTTGGGAAAGAAAGATGGAGTGGTGCACAGCTTACAGGTCAGACATTATGAGCAGAGGACACAATACAAACAATTACACAGAAGCTTCAATACGTATTTTTAAAGATGTTATTTTACAGAGATGCAAAGCGTTCAATGTTTGTGCTTTAATTGACTTTTTGTCTGAAATTTTTGAAAAGTATCAATACAGGCGACTCATGAAATTTGCGCATAGCCGCCAAACAAACAGTTCCGCTTACTTGAAGTTTTGTAACCGATCAAAGGACGTGACCAAGATTTCACGCATCAACTATATTGAATTTCTGGTAGAGTCTAGTTTAGATAAAAATCGCACATACGTCGTTGATATTTCAACAGCATGTTGCAACTGCATTGATGGTCAAGGTGGTGCCTTCTGCAAGCATCAGTGTGCTGTTAAATTAAAATATGGATTAATTTTACAGACGTCTCCAAAAATATCTAGCGCAGATAGGGTAACTTGTGCAAAACTCGCTACCGATGATCCACTTCCTGATGAATTTTACCAAAGTATGGTGAACGACGATATTATCGTTGAAGAAAACGCTAACCTAATCCAAGATTCCGAGGCATCTGTAAACTTGGCCATTGACGACATTTGTACAACAACAGAACAGCTACCGAGTAATTTAATAAGCGAAGTTGATGATCCCGTTTTTACTGCTACTTACAATGAAGCACTGACCGAAATGAAAGAAAATTTCAACCAATTAAAAACTATTTTAGGAAAACATTCATCTTCGACAAATTTAAAAGCCATTTATATGTTCAATAATTCGCTTAAAAATGTAACGACAGACCAACAAGCCCAAAATTTTATATTCAATAATTTTAAAAAAGGACTATCCCGCAAGATACGTGTGCAGCCAACATCGGTATCAAGACGTACCGCCAATAACAAGGGAACGAAGAATAGAATACAAGCAGGTCGACCGTCAGCAGAAGCAACCACAGCAAAAAAAAGTAGAAAAAGGAGGCATGATCTTGCATTTAATGTTTCAAAAAATATTAATAATGCCCGTTAATTTTCGTTGTTCTCACTATTTTATTTTATAAAAATATGTTTGATAACCTATTCTTATTTATTAAATCAAATCCTACACTAATTAGTTTACACCAATCCTAAAATTTACACTAATTCTACAATTAAGTTTACCTTTAAAATTAATTTTTATCAGGTGTAAGCGACTCAGTATAGTTTGGAACCAGGACTTGGCGCGTGCATGTAACAAAGTATACTCGAATAGTACGCAAAATTCGTGTATATATTAGGTGCGTTCTTTTTGACTGAGATCTCAGTTAATCTCAGCTCACATCGATTATGTGCGCGTTCTTTTGGATTCACTCACTTCGAAGTGAGCTGAGATTTTTCCTCCCCCTTTACCGATGCTGAATGTGCTATGCGGGGGTATCAGTTAGAACTGAGTCGGAAATAAAGTGGTGGGGAGCAAGAAATCGTAGGTCGCGCGTTTGTCGTTCTTTTTGGTGCTTAATCACATCACTATATATCAGATCACTTCAATTGAAGTGAGCTGAGATCTCAGTCAAAAAGAACGCAACTATTGTAATCACAGAATTAAAAAAAGCAGAACAATGTATACTTGAGCAGTTTTCTATGGCTGCGTACTAGTCGAGTATAGAGTGGAAATACGCGACGAAGCCGACAAGGACTTGTTACGACGAAAAGTCGATGCCATGTACGAAGAGCAACGCATACCTACATTACATGCTCTGAAGCAATGTCTCATTGATGACGCAACTAAGATATCGTACAATAATTGATAAAAAGCAAGTCCTTATGGAATCCCATCGGTTACAAAAGTGGCATTATGAGTATATAACTTCAATAAGAAAATATCGTCCAATAATTTACCTCGCATTTTACATCATCCGAAGAATGGTCCGGTTCCTCCAATAAGTGTCGAACAAAAGCTCCTGTAAATAAAAGAATTACCATTTAAAATGCAGGATCAGAAGACAGCCGGGTCCCAAATGCCTTGTGACTATCTGCAAAGAATATAAAATATTCTGCATGGATTACCATGATGATAAAATGGTAGCACTGTTTAAAGAATGGTTCAAAAATTGGCTTTTATCAAAAATTTCCCAGAATAATGTAATAATAATGGACAATGCAAGCTACCCAGGTGTGTTGTGTTTTTACGTCAACTGATGAGGTCCCTTAGGTTTGGATTAAAACTTACTTGATGACTTTAACATTTTATACAAAACTAAAATAATCACTGGTACATCACTTAAAACTAAAAATATATAATAATTTATATTTATATAATAGAATCATGAACTGACGTTGACTGAGTACAATTGACTGTAAATGACCCTTGCTCCGATCAAACCTTAGACCATATACAAATAGACGTCAATTTTCTGTCCTTGTTGTGAAGCCAAAATAACTTTATGTTGTGTTCTATAACTAATGTTTACAAACAAATCCACGTTTGAATAAAACTTCTTCGGTTGTTTTCGTATATCTTCGACTGCACTGTCTCTTATAGCATGGAACATTGCGAATCATATGTAAACATTAATCTTACCCTGTTCATAAACTAATTGTGGTATTGTTTTCGTTGTATTAATTTTGGGTTAAAGTTATGATTTAAGAATTTAGATTAGAGTTAAAACCTTGTTAGGTACCTATTCAAATACATTTGCGCCGCTGGTATTTGTTGTTTGTAAACAGTACCGCCCACACACCTCATCCCGTAGCTCCACGAACTTCATGCGACAAAGAAAGATAATATTGGCTTCAGTATGTTGTTCAGAAAAATGACGTCACAGCCAGTCTATTTGTATATGGTCTAAGGATCAAACCGATATATTTATGCAGGTTAGTTAGTAAACACCTGAGTTATGTTATTTTAATATAATCACGTTCGTTCATTGCTCGTGAGTCATCAACCATCCTTCGCTTTGTTTACTTATATAATATTTAATTGTTAAACATTAAAATAATATAAGGGGTGTGTATTAATAATCACACAGGTACAAACAACTAGGAAATTGGAAATTCAAAACTACTATGGCGGAGAATGATATATATTTTGAAGAGCGTTATACCAAAAGTGAGCTTTTAGTAGTACTAAAGACATTTACTATAACAAAAAGGTATGTTTGTGACGTATTGGCAGAGGAAATAGGCCATATGGGCCATTTTATTTATTTAATTTAATTTAATTTATTTAATCCCATTGAGCATATGTGGCATTCATTACAAAGATTAGATCAGAAAATATTTAACCCACTTTAAGTGGTACAAGAAAATGTGTTAATGATATTCCCCCAGGTAGTTGAAAAAATTCAGTTCGTCACGTAGTAGCTGTACATTTCTCAGATATTATTAAACCAATTTTAATAAATTTTGATATAGATGACAAAACAGAACTATTTGTTAGCATTATAAATGTAATTATGTAAATAAAACTAGCAGTAGGTAATAATTTTAATTAGCTGTATTATATAGCAAGTTTCATTTGATTATAGTAATAAAATTATAAGGCACCTGTTTTACTTGACAAGCTCTTTCCTACACCATGCGGGATTAAAGCAGGTAGCTTAACTACAGTCAACCATTTTTTTTGACCTATATCTATTGTGAGAAGTTGTCAAATACCCACGAAAGTTGAACGCATGAACGAAGTGACTGGAGTGGTGCACAGCTTACAGGACAGACATTATGAGCAGAGGACACAATACAAACAATTACACAGAAGCTTCAATACGTATTTTTAAAGATGTTATTTTACAGAGATGCAAAGCGTTCAATGTTTGTGCTTTAATTGACTTTTTGTCTGAAATTTTTGAAAAGTATCAATACAGGCGACTCATGAAATTTGCGCATAGCCGCCAAACAAACAGTTCCGCTTACTTGAAGTTTTGTAACCGATCAAAGGACGTGACCAAGATTTCACGCATCAACTATATTGAATTTCTGGTAGAGTCTAGTTTAGATAAAAATCGCACATACGTCGTTGATATTTCAACAGCATGTTGCAACTGCATTGATGGTCAAGGTGGTGCCTTCTGCAAGCATCAGTGTGCTGTTGAATTAAAATATGGATTAATTTTACAGACGTCTCCAAAAATATCTAGCGCAGATAGGGTAACTTGTGCAAAACTCGCCACCGATGATCCACTTCCTGATGAATTTTACCAAAGTATGGTGAACGACGATATTATCGTTGAAGAAAACGCTAACCTAATCCAAGATTCCGAGGCATCTGTAAACTTGGCCATTGACGACATTTGTACAACAACAGAACAGCTACCGAGTAATTTAATAAGCGAAGTTGATGATCCCGTTTTTACTGCTACTTACAATGAAGCACTGACCGAAATGAAAGAAAATTTCAACCAATTAAAAACTATTTTAGGAAAACATTCATCTTCGACAAATTTAAAAGCCATTTATATGTTCAATAATTCGCTTAAAAATGTAACGACAGACCAACAAGCCCAAAATTTTATATTCAATAATTTTAAAAAAGGACTATCCCGCAAGATACGTGTGCAGCCAACATCGGTATCAAGACGTACCGCCAATAACAAGGGAACGAAGAATAGAATACAAGCAGGTCGACCGTCAGCAGAAGCAACCACAGCAAAAAAAAGTAGAAAAAGGAGGCATGATCTTGCATTTAATGTTTCAAAAAATATTAATAATGCCCGTTAATTTTCGTTGTTCTCACTATTTTATTTTATAAAAATATGTTTGATAACCTATTCTTATTTATTAAATCAAATCCTACACTAATTAGTTTACACCAATCCTAAAATTTACACTAATTCTACAATTAAGTTTACCTTTAAAATTAATTTTTATCAGGTGTAAGCGACTCAGTATAGTTTGGAACCAGGACTTGGCGCGTGCATGTAACAAAGTATACTCGAATAGTACGCAAAATTCGTGTATATATTAGGTGCGTTCTTTTTGACTGAGATCTCAGTTAATCTCAGCTCACATCGATTATGTGCGCGTTCTTTTGGATTCACTCACTTCGAAGTGAGCTGAGATTTTTCCTCCCCCTTTACCGATGCTGAATGTGCTATGCGGGGGTATCAGTTAGAACTGAGTCGGAAATAAAGTGGTGGGGAGCAAGAAATCGTAGGTCGCGCGTTTGTCGTTCTTTTTGGTGCTTATTCACATCACTATATATCAGATCACTTCAATTGAAGTGAGCTGAGATCTCAGTCAAAAAGAACGCAACTATTGTAATCACAGAATTAAAAAAAGCAGAACAATGTCGTCACGTAGTAGCTGTACATTTCTCAGATATTATTAAACCAATTTTAATAAATTTTGATATAGATGACAAAACAGAACTATTTGTTAGCATTATAAATGTAATTATGTAAATAAAACTAGCAGTAGGTAATAATTTTAATTAGCTGTATTATATAGCAAGTTTCATTTGATTATAGTAATAAAATTATAAGGCACCTGTTTTACTTGACAAGCTCTTTCCTACACCATGCGGGATTAAAGCAGGTAGCTTAACTACAGTCAACCATTTTTTTTTACCTATATCTATTGTGAGAAGTTGTCAAATACCCACGAAAGTTGAACGCATGAACGAAGTGACTGCGGCCATTGGCTTGAGTGGGTAATCGACAACGGCGGACGAGTTGCACATACTATTTTGTATCACAGATGCGGCGATTTATGTAGGTACAAACAAATAAAAAGTTTTTAAAAATGTTTCCAATGTCAACTAGCTTAAACTGATTTGAATGCGCAAAGTAAATTTGAGTTCGAGAATCGTTTTTGCTGCACACAAAGTGGGCAAACAGCTCGTTTTTAAACGGAATAGCATGTGTCAATATACTACTTTTCCACTATAAGTGATACAAAAATAATTGTAATAGCAAAATAAGCATGTATTGTTGTTAAGCATGTATATATTTTATTTTAGTTACCCCTAGAAACAGCCATTTATTGGATACAACATGGAATGATGTTTGTTGTGCCTTATTATCTTTTACGATTAGGAGGTATGATTACTTAAACTTACTATCCACAAACCCTTAAGCTTCATTTACAACCAGCAAATTACAATTACAATTAGTACATAGAATTAGCATATGACTAACAATTTTATCATTCACAACTTTAAAATTAGTGTTTCCACTTATTCTTACAATTATTGCACTTACATATACCTAGTGTTTTTTGTAATGTCCAAACTTTCACCATTAATTGTAATTTTGAAATATCAAAATTTTTTATTAATCTAACTTTAAAGGTTTGATTAATGATATTAACTCTGTACTAAGTATGGCACGTGAAGAAGAAAAATGATCATAATTCTTTAGTTTAAATTTTACTACTAATTATTAGTACTAATTGTTATGATAATTGGGAAATTCTATGTGAGGTAGAGGAAGCTCCGAAGTCAACAAAAATAGCGGAGAAGAAGTAATGGGTATTTAAAGTTTAAAGCCCAAAGGCATATTGGTTAGTCTAGTGCAGAGGTGGCCAACTTGATTGGACCCAAGATCTCTTGTTCATTAACGAGACCCTCTTTTTTCGGGCTGAGATGGGAAACTCATGTTCGATGGGTCATTATCCAGAACCCAACAGTGTTGGACTCATCCTCGAGAGGATGCCTACCAACCAAACCCATCTTAAAACTCGCTGTTATACCCGCCTTGGATCACTACCCTAGCATACTTCAAGACGGGCGGCGGTCCCTCACATACTCTTCACCCATCCTAACCATTTTCTCATTAACGAGACCCTGTGCGATCTACCAATTACATAACTTCTAGAAATCTTAAATGCTACAATCATGTAGCATTTTTTATTTTATTAAGAGAAAAAACATAAATGTGAGAGTTATACTTAGTACTTAACTACTTATTTGCGTATCTTCCACTTGTTTAGCATAATCAGGTTTGTAGTTGGAGATTGTCAGCCTTAAAGAATCCAATGAATGAGCGTCCGTCAAGCGAGAACAGTGTTTACTTTTTATTTGCTTTAAGTAGAAAAATGCAGACTCATATAAATATGTTGAACCAAAACACGAATGAAGTTGTTCAACACATTTCTTCAAATTTGGATATTTTTCGTTGGAAACCAATGCCCAGAAATCTTGACCAGAGGATGACCTTGCAATATATCGCAGCGCACAGTAATAATTTCGTTTTGTAACATCATGTGCTTCATTTTAAATGTATCTGCAAATTTTGTAGTCTATTCATAGATATCACTATGATCAATGGAATCATTGAACGGATAACTGATGAATTGAACCAAGTTCTCAATTTTTCTGAAATCACCAAAGCGAATTTCGAAGTCTGCTGATTTCCGTCGGATATTTCTCAGAAATGAAATTGTAGGTAGGATGTTTTCTTCTCTATGTCAACTATCATAGACGGTGTTTTATATTGAAACGCTGAAATAGAACTCATCATTTCTGTTAATGTTTTATTCTTAGTAGATTCAGATTTAATATACTCAGTTTTCCAGTAAAATCTGCCAAAAAGATCTAAATCACATTGCCAGTCTAAATCATACAATTTCTGATAATTATCGCCCCTTTTATCAAGAAATTTTATTATTTCGTCCAATAGATCTCGAAATCTTTGCAAAAACTTACCTCGACTCAACCATCTTACGCCAGTGTGCATTGCCAATTCTGGTTCCTTCTCATCTATTCGCTGTTTAAAGAGCCGCCTTTGGAGGGATTTTCCCTTTATGAAATTTACAATCTAAAAAGAAATATCCATCACATGTTTCGTGTTTAATTCCTACTAGCCAGTACTTTTTGATGAATATTGCAGTGGTAGCTAATGAAGTCTGAAAAATCTTCGTCTTTGTGACAAAGAAGAATAAAACCATTATGAATACCTGTCATTGCAGGAGCTCCATCAGTTGTCATTGATACGAGTTTATACATGCATATCTAATGCCCGGTTTCTCCACCGCATTAAGCTCTGACAAGAACTTAAGCTGAGCCTTGAGATGTACACGCGTCTTACACTGTTGCACGCAATAAGCGCATTTTTGTGTTGCTTCATGATTTATTAAAAATATTTGAAAATTCTGAAAGCTTTGTTTTTAAATGGATGTTGAAGCTGTTGATATGGCCGACATTGTCGATGAAGACAATGATTTTAGATTCAACAGGCAACTCTATGTGAGAACAGATTACTTCCAATTTTTCTGATGAACTGTACGGTTTCGTTTATCTAAAGAAACTGCGTTACATGTTCTGCAACAAATAGAACACAGACTTGAATATTTAGAGGATAGGGAAGCAATTTTATTGCCACGATTCGATTCAATTAATATTTGAGTACCTACCTATAGTATGAATATGTTTCTAGAAACCATTCCTTAACAAATTAACTTACTTTGAAACTGGATTTCAAAACTCAGGTGAATCATGCGCATAAAATGTCAATGGCCGCGCAACATTTAAATTAACCAATGAAAATGCAGCTTATTGAAATGCTCACAACGTTGCCAAGTGTAAAGTCAACTTGTGTAAGCTTATATTTCGTGGTGCAACACCATCTCAACTTAAGATGCATCTTACTTTAAGCTCAGCTTGAACAAGGTGGAACTTAAGATGTGGTAGAGAAACCGGGCATTAATCTGGCATATGCTTTGAATTCCGTGAATATATCAAGGCAAGGCAAGTTTTTCCTTTTAAGAAAATAATACCTAGCAGTTCATCTTTGGTCAAGAAATCTTCGAAGACCATCCGAATAAAAACTAGTAATTGTGCAGTATCAGAGACATCACTTGTCAAATTGAAGCGAAAAAGCAACGCAGGGACGATATCTTTTTGTAGTTGTTCGTTTAAGTTTTTAACTATTGTTTCTACACGGCGCATCACAGTATTTCGCGACAGTTATATTCCATGAACAGCTTTTAATTTCGTTTTTATTTTTGCAACAGCGAATCTGACAAATCTTCAAAGATAACGGAACAGCGGTTGAAAAATGATACCGATGTGTCTAGATTAAGTTGGGCAAACTGGTCTACGTTTTTATATTTTTTCCTTGCCACGAATGTTGGCCACGGCCCTAGTCTAGTGTGATTGAATTTACTCTCCTGTGAATATTTATCAAATATATCAAATATGATAGTTTTGTATAAATGCAATGGTATTATTGGTTTAGCAATTTCTAGTATATAAGATCCAAATATTTGGAAAATTATGTAAACTGATATCTTTCTTGACATAAATTTAACACTGAGTTAGGTACTGAACAAATACACGTCGATTTATGTCTCATAATTATGAAATAAATATCTCATTAGAGAAAACCAACATCAGAAATTATGTAAAGCTTTATATTCATTTTCTTTTCAAACTTCTTAAACCGAATATTAACAGCTGATTTATGTTGTTAACGTCTTCTTCAGTTGCTAATTTCTCCGCTAGGAAACAACATTTGTCTCGCAAGTTTCCAATTTGCTTGTTTTGAATACCCCCACTACAACGTATCGTGCTAGGAACGTGCCGGGTAAAAAAAATGTCATTTTTATTGAAAAGCATGACAATATGCCCACTAGACCGTTCCGTCACCGACCAGCAGTCTCATACTTTCCAGTACAAATAATATCTTTTTACCCCACACCCTAACACGGTCATAGTATGATACGTTGTAGTGAGTAGTCACCTTTAATGCTAACATCTTTACATGAAACTTTGACTAACTTACTAAAGGTTTGTAAACTTACTATGTTATCTTAAAGATAGATAAAAAGTATGCCAAATAGTAAAGATAAATACTCTTTAAAATATGTCCTTTGTGTTTCAAGAAAAATGAAGCCAAAAAAGATCATTCTACTGAGATCAGTTTTGTTTTTATTTATGTAGTAGTTTATTTTAATCTCTTTTTGATAACACAAACTGACATTTAAATTATTTTTAGACGTATATAATGTTGAAAACATAAGGGATCTTTCATGGAACGCTATGAGTTATGGAATTAATTTACTGTATCATTTTGTAATTCTACAATTCGTAGCAATAGTAAGTATTTTTATAATGTACTATTAACTATTTATATTAAAATATAGTAAGGATATCCCTACCTTAACACAACTTTTAAACTCTTTTTTTTATTTTAAAACTTTTATTTTTAGCCAACTGAGGTGAATCTAAACCACATGTTATGTCCAGCCATTTTAGATCCGTTCGAAGGTCAATTATACAGGATTGCAGCTGTTGGCCACCAAGCAATTTTATGTCCGTTATTGTGTAAATTATTTTGCAGTGTTTCGGAATTTTTTTTAAAAAGATTCCCCCCCACAAAAGTAAAAACTACTTTTTGTTATGAAGTTGACCCGTTTTTAAATGAAGAAACTAGTGAAATCGTACACCAACATCACAGTTAATAATTTTTTTTATATATTTAACTTAAGAAAAGTGCTTAAAACTCAAGCTATGATCTCTTTTAAACAGTTTATTTAATTGTATCCAAGACACTGAAGTTTACTATAGCATTATTAAACCACACGATTGTATTATTTCTCAAAGCAATAAATATGACACTAGTACAAACAGCTATTAGTTTATTAATGCTCTTTAATTCATCTTAAAAAATATAAAACTAGCTTAACTCTTTATTTTATTGTATAAATAGATTATAAGCATATTTATTTTTAAACTATTACAGTTGATCCAACAAGGCCATTTTGCAGTGGCTAGGTATCACATAAAAAAAAGTTCATACCCCATTGGCAATAAGTTTGGTTATATGGTGCCTAAGAACTAAAACACCGAGACTGTCCGTTTCTTAAAAGGGCTACCTTAAGCCCAAAACGAGAAACGATAAAATATTACATAAAAAAAAAATGGGAATGGAAAGAAGCCCGAACCACCTGGTAAATAATGATGCAATGGCTAAAGTGTCTTCAAATAAACCTTCAGTATTCAAAAACAGGAGCTAGTATGCTTAGAAGAAGTTTTCTTTAAGAAAACTTAGTCATTGGACTCCTTGAATCAATAAAGGATGAATACAAGGTCTTGCTTTTCAATTAGATCAATTTGAGAAGCTCTGCCTTCTCGATAAAAATATTAAAGTTATACCTGTTCCAAAATGCATCTCGGTAGATTTGGCCACACCCGACTACTCATCACAAATATGCAGCAAGTAGGACGTCAATATTAAAATATATTGTTATCTTTATATGTTAAATTTATTGTAAAGTGGTTCAATATAGTGCCTACAATAAAAGGGAACTGATGGTGATAATAAACTTTTTAGGTACTTTTATCTCAGGTATTGCGAAGTTTGGGTAAAGAATGCAGGTCAGGATTAAATTTGCAAAAATAATTTTTTAATACAAACGCGTAGTAAAGGATATTCACAATAAAATTTAATCAAAATTTAAATATGTTAATATATTAATTCAGTTTCACTATCACTATAGTCGTCTACATTATTTATAAGGGGTTCTATGTTAGTATGAAATACCCTGTATGAATCCTCCTCTTTTATAACTTGGTTTATTGTTCTTTTCCATCAGCCTCTGGGTCATCTATATTTCGCCGGATTAAAGCAATTACAGAAGGACATAATGTGGTATAGTATTTTCGGTTCGCACTTTGTTCTTTAGTTTTCTCCACATATATGCTCAATCGGGTTGAATACGCAGTGATAATGAGGAAGACGAAGAACTGTATGTCCTTTGGATGCTGCAATTGTGTCACATACCTATGTCTTCTGTATGTTAAATGTCCTTAGAACCTCTAAAAGCTGCGTTTTTTTATATCCTTCTTCAAAGTTACGTTCAATCACTTGAGAAGATAGAAAGTTGTACATACCAAATACTTAATCGTTTAAATGTAATTAATGCTTATAATGTATGTAGTGTTCATTACCGTGTCAAGCAATACTTCGGCTATCAGGAATAAATATTACCTACAAAAATAATAGTTTTCACAATAAATGGTATTGACTGAAAGATTATAATAAAATTAGACCCTTAAGTTGTAAAATCCGAGATGCACATCATAAATGTAAAAGGACCTAGTTCAGGTAATTTTGTTTCTCAGAGAGGGATTGTAGAGGATTACATCTTACACTTCTTGTTCAATTTAGTCTTTGTATTTCATTGGAAGTGTTCACTTGTGTTACGGCGTGCAATCATGCATAACCTGTATTTTTTATCACAGATATTAATAGCAAAGATTTTATACCGTACAGAATAGGCAGTATGTGTCGTCCGTGGATAAAAAATTATAGTGCTTCTTCCAGTGGTTCGTTAAAGAAGAATCACTTATCTTGTGACGCGAAAATCATTATAAAAAATGTGTAGGTATAGTTCCTTACTTCAGCAAGGACATAACGCGGGTGCTGCAGCAAGAGTAACCAGTAATTTGACGAAGGTGCCTCTTACTTCAAGTAAGAAAATTCCATGGAATCAAGAAAAAAGCGTAAAGATTCCGGTGTCACAAAAAGTCTAGACGACTGGGAAAAAGATTTGATGAGGCGAAAAATCTACACTATATACGATGAGCAGCGTGTCCCTACAATCAAAGTCTGAAACAGCGGCTCATCAATGACGAAACTCACATCAACTGTGAACTGTGACCTTACTACTCTTTGGCGAGCTCTGTCTGCAATGGGCTTTAAATATCGCAAAATTGACAAGAGAAAAGTAATAATGGAATTCACACGTTTAATAAACTGGCGTTCTGAATATACAACGTCAATAAGAAAAGACCGGTATGAGGATCCCAAACGCTATGAGGCTTTCTGCCAAAAATATTATGGACTCTTGTGTTGATCATCACGAAGATACGACAGCAGAACTTTTTGAAGATTGGTTTAAAAATTGTCTGTTACCCAACATTCCGCCCCAAACAGCGTTATAGTAATAGACAACGCAAGCTATCATAGTCGACAATTCCAAAAAATTACGATTACTAATTAAAAAGTATATTTTTTATGAGACGATAACATAATGAAAGAATAAAATAAACTGAACTAGTCTAGTATAGAAGCAGAAATGCAAAAATATTATACTGTATATTCTTAATAAAAATTGATGTAAAATTTGTTTAAAATGGCAATTCTAAATAGATATGTGTTTTATGTTCATTAAGAAGTAATAAGTGTTTGAAAAAATCTTAAGGTAGAAGTATGAGGACCCACGCCCAAGACGGATTTTGGAGACCTTGAAGGTTAGCGTAATACCCACTTAAGAAGTCATAAAAAATATTTCGATTGCAGTTCTGTGGCATTGAAATTTTATTTTGCCAAGTTTACAAATAAGAAAGGAGGTAGCTTCGGAATTATAGCGACATCCAAATATCTAATGATCGAGGTCGTCATAACTATTATTACAATCACAGAGTGGAGTTGTCGTGAGGTTCATCTTATGGAGCTTTGAATTAACATGCCCAAAAAGGCATCCGATAAACTTTGTGTTAACTCCTGTTGTGGTGACTCCTTTCAGCTAGTGTAGTAGAGAGAAGTTTTTTGTTGTATAAACAGCATATATATTTTTTATTTGCAGTTATTTTTGCACACTCCTCTGCCCAGCGGCATATTAAATTTTTCTTTCTTAAAAAAAGTTAAAAGTTAATGCTATAATTGCAATCTAGTCGTATAAAAAGTAGAGTACAAAACTCATTAAAAGACATTTTCGCAGTCTCGCTTGTGTCGCTCAAGTGCAGAGAACCATAGTCAAACCTTGTTAAATACACTATTAATACTTACTTAAATTGCCAAAATAGTTGCTAGTATATGAAAATAAAAAATATAAAGGGTTTTAATAACACAACTGTTTAAAAGAATGAACAATTATATTCAGATTATTCAGTTACATCTTTATACTCAATCCATACTGTACATATCTCAAAAAAACGGTAAAAATAAAAAACGTATTTAAAAAGAAATACATTCATTCTCTACAAGTGTGAGTTCTATAAAACTAGAACTTTAAAATATTAACAATCAGTTAATATAATTTTATTGTTGGTATAAAAGGGACTAGACGTTCGTTTTAGGAGTACTCTTATGGACTAGTAAACATTTTAAATTCAAAAATAAATACAAAATAAAACTTTTTTAATAGAATAACAATTTATCTAAAAACATAGTCAAACCTTGTTAAATACACTATTAATACTTACTTAAATTGCCAAAATAGTTGCTAGTATATGAAAATAAAAAATATAAAGGGTTTTAATAACACAACTGTTTAAAAGAATGAACAATTATATTCAGATTATTCAGTTACATCTTTATACTCAATCCATACTGTACATATCTCAAAAAAACGGTAAAAATAAAAAACGTATTTAAAAAGAAATACATTCATTCTCTACAAGTGTGAGTTCTATAAAACTAGAACTTTAAAATATTAACAATCAGTTAATATAATTTTATTGTTGGTATAAAAGGGACTAGACGTTCGTTTTAGGAGTACTCTTATGGACTAGTAAACATTTTAAATTCAAAAATAAATACAAAATAAAACTTTTTTAATAGAATAACAATTTATCTAAAAACAAAATGTAATACTTAAAATATTAATTCTTGTTATAATTATTTGAACTTAAAGCAAACTTAGGGAATAAATAAATAATATTGAAGAAAAATAAAAAAAAGATTTTAATATCTTAAGTATTTCAACCTAAATACTGTTTTCACAACATATATTTCTAGAGAATCACATCGATATTTTTTCTCCTTAATTAACAATAGGTGAAACTCTAGAAAAATATACAAAAGATCTCTAATGTAACTGAGAAACATCAATATCAATCAGCAAGTATCGTTTTCATAATATAATGTTATTGCAACTGAAACGATACTTCCTATTGTATACCTTATGAAAATTATAACATAAATTAAAAATAAATTAATAAATAATAAAATTATAAACAGACAAATTCGTATCTACCGACAAAGGCAACTCTTGGTATTATAGAATAAAATAAAAATAACTTAAAAAGTTTATTAGGCAGATATATAGAACGCATATTTATTCAGTACGCTTAGTGTAACATAAATGCTTAGATCCAATCAACAAAAGCTTTACTTTAATTCATTGTTTAAACCAAAAGCATACATTTTATTATATTATTTGCACAAGAAAAATGTTTAGAAACCACCCCACATTATTAAAAATAAAACTCATATTTTTGGAAAAAAGATTGGGAAAGTTTATCAAAAAAATACATAACATGGAATGTTCTAATGCAAAAACACACTTTACAGTAAATAGAAAAAATCTTCAGCTTTATAAAAACTTTTTTAAAATAATGTACATGTATATCTGCTCTTCAACTGTAGCAAAACTATAGAAAAATAAAATTGCATAAAATATTTATAATTTAAATTACATATTTGAAAGAAAACTATACACAACATTTTTAATGTTAACTAATAAAATGATAGGTGGCAATCTACTAAAAGTTTAATGTGTAGAGGATGCCAGGATATTGGAAACATTCTCAAATTTTAAAACACTTTCTAAAATTCCAATAATGAATGTTTGGTGCTCAATTGAACTGTTTTAAGGGTGCTATTCTTAAATTTTTACAAAATTCTAATTCTATCAGACTTTTTACAAATTTACATCACTAGATAATACAAATATTGTTTATTGCATATTTTGTAGTTAGAAATCCTTTTAATAAAACTAATAAATTATTTAAAATTAATTTTTAATATTACTTTAAATAAAAAAAATGGATTGCGTATACGCTAAACAAATATATGAATAATCTTAGTATGAGTAATTTCGAGTTTTGTGGGTAGTTGTATTGAAGTTTTATTTTCAAGAAAAATGAAATCTTAATTTCAGCTTTCAAGACCAAATGCTTTTTTAACCAAGTTTCAGAATATCAAAAAGTCAAAGGTAGAGTAGAGATGATATGTAAGAAGGATAGAAGGAATGAGAACCAACTATTGTATTAAAAAGTGGCCATCGAAAAGGAACAAATTGGTGGCGCCACAGTAGCAAAAGTAAGTGTCACAGGACGTTTTAAATAGTAGAAACGAAGAATGTTTCCTGTGATCGGCTAAGTCAAAATGAATTGTTAGAGTAAGAATAGTTATTTACGTTACAAGTCCAGGAAGTGACTTATTACGGTACGAGATAGATGTTTATGGACGAGGCGACGAAGGAGCCGAGTCAAGAATATCTAATCGAGTACTGTAATAATCACTTCACGGACGTGTATCGTACTATATTTTTTTTTCATACTGCCTTTGGTTTTAGACGCAATAAAATATGAAACTGAAATGACATATTTGACCATTTTATGTCATGTAAACTGCTGTGAAAAAATTATTTTACTTGATTTATTCTTAACATGGTTGATTTGCTTTATAAATAAAAAATGAACAGCGGTTACCAAGTAACAATGTAAATAAAGGCAGACATATTAAATTTTTCTGCACACACGAAATATCTGCGGAGAAAATGGATCTGAAATTAGATGAAATTTTTGAGATAACTGCGGAAGCGATAGGGCAAATCATTCCAGTTAAGTCTGCGAAAAGATATGAAAAAGAATATGCGCTGTTTTGCAACTGGCGTGAACAACACAATTTGAAAAGTAGTGCTGATGAAAATGTGATGTTGGTTTAATTTTTGGATGAGGTAACAATAGTTTTTTTTTTAAATATTTTTTTCAACAGTTTAAAATTTTCAGTCAAAAACATTCAACCCTTCTCCATTATAGTCGAAATACTCGATGGTAAAATCAATTATTATGGTTAATGAGAATGTTAATATATCAAGTTTCCCAAAGTTGATAGCTTTTTTGAAAAAACAAAATGTACACCATCAGCCAAACCAGTCGAAGGTGCTGACAAAGGAACAAATTGAAAGCTTCAAGAGGGACGCTTCAGATAAAGAATATCTATTACTCAAAGTGATAGCATTACTTGGAGTTGCTGGAGGTTGCCGAAGGGAAGAGATCTATAATTTAGAAGTTAGTGATGTGGAGGATACGGGTACT
Organism: Ophraella communa; assembly: GCA_035357415.1. Lineage (NCBI taxonomy): Eukaryota > Metazoa > Arthropoda > Insecta > Coleoptera > Chrysomelidae > Ophraella > Ophraella communa. The sequence goes on from CM068979.1 coordinate 55,356,559, forward strand.
CAGCTAGTAGTTAAGATTAATACATGAATTTACGGCAACACGTCTCCCTGAAAGCTCTTTTGGTAGGTTATAGACAAGGAAAATGTCTATCTCAAAGAGCTGGTATACATACCGTTGGCGGAGCACCTAAAGAAAATAGCTGAGTTCTTAACACTAGACCAACCAGAAAAGTATACAGGTCATTGCTTCAGGAGGACATCCTCAACTTTGTTGACCAATGCTGGAGCTGACCTTAAAGTTTTAAAACAGCACGGTGGATGGAAGAGTTCTTCAGTTGCATAAAAGTATATAGAGGAATCGATTGAAGGCAAAAACAAGATTGCAAGAATGATCCAAAAAGGTGAAACTTTTGCTGAAGTGCTACATCACAGCCACACGTCTTCCGCGATTACAGAAAACACTGTAAATGGCACTTTACCGTACAGTATGAAAAAAAAGAAATTACATTACATTTGACTACGTAAATAGTTGAGATTTTAAATACTGCATAATTTTTAACTACACAACTCATGAAAAATATAAATTTTTTCAACCCAGCTCACTTCACTCTGTTAACATGGAGTGTTACTAACTTCACGTTGTCTTTTTACCTTTCTGCTACTCTCGCGCCATCTACTAATTGCTGCTTACCGCTGGACAGTTTTTTACAGTTGGCCCTACTTCCTTCTACCCTATATATATCAATATGGAATATAATTTTTATGTGGAATACCAGTACACATGAAAAACTACTGAGTGTATTACAAATTTCAGAATAAAAGTGTTAATCTCTAAATCGATCAAAACTAACTAGCATATGTTTTGAAGCCTATGTGGATAGTTGTGTTTAGTAACTGAATGTTTCACTCTATTAGAAAAAATAATGACGAAGAAAAAAGAACTGGGTTATGTATCATTAAGTGAAGTGAGTTTTTTATATCATATTGAAACATTAACAATAAATAAATAAATAATAATAAACGTTAATAATTAGACAAAAAGCTTATTACTGTCAGTTTAGAAAAAAATATATCATCAAGATCTATTCAATTTTGTATCTATAACAAATTTGAATGAGAATAAATAAATAAAATACAAAATATGCAATATTTGCACCAACTTTTTGAAAATATGACACTGTACATGGCATCATGATGGCACAGTTGAAGAAATTTGTTGTAATGATAGCACCATTTATTAAAATCAAACTTTTAACTCAATATTTAAACCATCGAAGCTTGTTAAATATTTGTAATTCCATTCCATTTGAAACTATCAAAAATGTTATTAATATACAGTATTAGTTTTTGCTTATCCAGCAAAGATATGAATATGTATCTCGTGAGTCTTTTATAAGGACCTCCGCCCTCATATTCAGTCAAATGAGTTCTCCTTCTCTATAAAACTGTTTATACCTCACAAAAATTCAGAATGAGACTATAAAATTATGTGGCGAAGTTGTCAAAAAAAAAGTATTGAAGACTGCAAACAAGCAAAATATTACCCTATCAATGGAAAATAGCAGCTTTCTAGCAGATTGCAGTTTAAATATATTAATTTTCAGCCTACTTCCTTGAACTTGAACAGCTCTAACTATGCTATAATATGTGAATGTGCCTAACAATGTGCAGTCACTAAACCAATTTTCATTGTAGGTTTAGTCATGATTGCGAAGTACTCTGCGATTGTGGAACCCATTGTAAACGTTCTACAAAGCAAAAATATGAATTTGATTGTGGTGAGGAAACATGTTTACATTCTAATTGTTACTAAAAAGGATTGACAAAAACTGAACAAAAAACTTTTGAGGAGAAAGTCGGCTTTGAGTTAACAGTTCTACAAATCATTCGATTAAACCCATATCTGAAACTTCAATTCAATAGTGAAGACTGTCAAGTTATCCATCACTAAACTTTATGATTATACTGCCCTGTTAGTTAATAAGGGCATATCTGACTATTTTTTACGATTTTACATTTTGGCGCCATCTAGCTTCTAGTATCTTATTCTAAACGTCTGTTCGTGAATTAAGGCGTAAATGCAAACTGTTTCTTTCTAAACAGCTTGTTCAAATGGCCGTATCTAGCACAGGCTCACCAATTGTTAGAGCAAAAGGTCGTAACTGTAAATGTTAGAATGAAAAGACGTATCTGTTAATATACCGAGCAGATACGCCCTACTCAACTAACAAGCTGCCATGCTGCCATGCTGGTTTCAGATACCTCCGTAAGGGGTCATGAATTCCATAACCTAAAAATTCAGTGCCCGTTAGTAAAATGCACGTGTTTCTTGTGTTAGTTGTTAGTGTTGAAGTTCTCTTTTACTAAATACCATATATGTAAGATTAATAGTGTTAATTATGTCGGGCGAAAGAGGCAAAAAGTTGGCAAATCTAGCTTTAAATGTAAAACTCAAAGAACAAATTGCAACGTACAAAAGTCTACATTCCCGCCAAAAGGAGAAAGTTTCTGAAAGTGATGATGAATATTATCCCTCGGAATCAGATACAAATTCATCATCTGAAATAGATGTTAATGCATTAGTATTTAATAAACATCAACCCAAAACAACAGATAAAATAATTATACTGCAAGATGTTGTAATCAGAACTCCTTCAGTGGCTCCAATTTCAAGTAATACATGTAATGATACAATTGGAAAATACATTCTCGATGTATTCATGGACCGTGTTTTTAATGAAATCGATCGATTACTTTACACGAAAGAGGGAAATATCAGGAAAAGAAAGAAATATTAAGTCTCTTGTAGAAAGGAAGCGGATAAAAAAAGATTCCATTAGATCAAGACACGTAATAACATCTAGTTGCAAGTGTCCAAAAAAATGTAGCGAGAAATTTAAATCTACAACAAGGCAGCAAATAAATTCAGAGTTCTGAAAAATGTCCTCCATAGAACAAAAAACATATATAAAAAATATAACAACTTGTATGAAAAAAAAGAAACACACTACCTTGGCAGTTTCGAGACGTAAAAGTACGGTCGCTTATAATTTAAAAAGTGAAGATGGGTCATTGATTCAAGTATGCAAAACTTTTTTTTTAACAACATTAGGTTTCAAATCTAACAATGATAAATTTATTAGAAATGCAATCAAAGGATGCAGTGATGTTGAACGGTCTCGAAGCAACCGAGCCTCAATTCTAGCAAATACAGATCAAAGGAAAGAAAATAAAAGACCGCTCAAGGTAAATAGAAATTTAGTGAAGGAGCATATAGAATCTTTCCATCCGGAGGTATCTCACTACAGAAGAGAGCATGCTCCAAGACGTAGATATTTGCCAAGTGACATTTCGATTCAAAAAATGTATAATGACTTCCAGATTAAGTATCCCAATGAGATTTTTTCATATTCTTTGTATCGAGAGGAAGTTGCAAGACTGAATATTTCTTTCGCAAAGCTGGGGCATGAAGAGTGCTGGTTCTGCGAAGTCTTCTCAGCACATGAAAAAGCTAGTTCTCACAAAAAAAATAATCTAGATAACAACTGTGAAGAGTGCTGCAAGTGGAAGACACATCAGGCAAAGTATATGCGTGCCCGGACAGAGTATCAGATTAATGCAGAGAATCAGTCCACCAATAAAATTGTTGTCACGGCAGACTTACAAAAAGTGAAGGGAAAATCTTCAGCCATGTATTTTAATCGATTATTTAATTGTTGTATTGTTTTAGGTTGTGATGTTGCCTCGATGCGAAACTTTTAAAGTTATCTTCACTCATAGAATGGTAGCTTTTAACAAAAGCTTTGTACCGGCGGGGAGAAGAAACACATTTGTGACCCCTACCGCAGTTGTGCGGCACGAGGGTATTCGAGGAAGAAGCAAGGAAGATTTGATAAGCACATTTTATGCGTATTTCTTATCCCAAAGAGATAGGCGACATATCACTCTTTGGCTTGATAACTGCTCAGCCCAAAATAAAAATTGGGCCCTTCTTTGCTTTTTTGTGTATTTGATAAACTCTGACGAAACGGACTTGGATAATTTGGATGTGAAATATTTTGAATCTGGCCATACTTTTATGCCTGCAGATTCTTTCCACCATCAGGTGGAGAAAGCTCTTAACAAAAAAGGCAAAGTATGGGACTTCTCTGACTATACTGATGCTGTGAAATAAGCCGCAACTAGAGGGACTGTCATTGAAATGGGTATTTGCGACTTTTATTTTTGGAAAGACTACTCTTCGCAATTTAAATTGAAAAAAGTTGTTCCTCGAGCATACCTGCGTGATATGGTTCAAGTTTCATTCACTAGAGGATCCATGGACCTTCAGTACAAATCCTCCTTTGACGAACCTTTCAAAACTTTAAATTTCCTCACTGCCGAGTGCCGTAAAAAAGGTAAGAATGAAAATAAAAATTCACGTGATTCATAAACAAAAATGTATTTTTAGGAATTTCCAAACCAAAGTGTCGCACCATTTGTAAGGGATTTCCCGCCTCTAGGAAAAATGAAATTCTCTCCAAAATTGGACCTCTAATGCCTGCATCAAGGCGAATTTTTTGGGAAAATTTGTCAGAACCCGTTACTTCATCGGAAGAGGAGGATGATGAGGAGGATGTCTAACAGCTTTTTATTTTTTTTTAAACATTTAAAGTGCATTTTAAGAATAAATCGTAGCAGATACGGCCTTTCTGTTTACTGATATTTTCCTTCATACTAGTGAAATAGGACGTATCTATCAAATTTCACCTTTGCAACTATCATGGAAACAATTAATGGTTACACTTTGAATTGAGTTCCATCTGCAAAGATCATGCCAAAATTTCAGATTCCCAGCTCACATGAGCTGGACAGCATGCAAAAAAACCTTAAAAGTTAAAAAACTCAAAAATAAGATTTTTGCAGATACGTCCAAATTAATTAACAGGGCAGTATAATGTGGATTCTCAAACCATTCATGATATTAATACCAAACACAGTTTACACTACTTACACAATTTACCTCATCTTTGCAAAGTCTATGCTGGAGTTTTGTGAATTTGTTGACATCTCTAGAATTAGATTTATGGTATGGAAAGTACTTAAATCAAAGTGGCAGCAGTTTTAGAGGAAGCTAATATTTTCATACCTACAACAAGGCTTGCACTACTCACCTTAAGTGCTTTCCCTTACGCTTTAGCTGCTTTTTAGAGAAGAGAGATTGGCTGAGATATGTTTGATGATAGTTCATCATTGAAAAGAGCATTTTAACCAAGTTTTTTACACATCCAAGAAAAATTGTACCAGTATGAAATTTAAGAATGTAAAATAAAAATATTTTTTTAAGCAAATAATGGTAAAAACAGTTGATAGAGCAAGAGCCCCCGACGGCCAGACCTTAGTTAAATTACAAAAAGCTGAAAGTTTCTCAGTGTATGTCCTCTACACAGGTAATAAAAAACCCAGACTATGAAACTTAGGTTGTGGTGGCTTCGGCAGGTAACAGGTAGTAAAGGTGAGCAAAATTGTGTCCCAAATTTGTTAAAGTATAAAGCTCGGTTTTCATATATTTCATTGGTGATAACATTAGAAATCGCCTCGTCCTTAGCCAGACACAGTACAGTTGCAACCCCCTGCCAGGCACCCTTAAAGTAGGATTAATTTTAATGATACTTTAATTATAGTATAAAATCTGAGCTTTATATATGTTACGTGGAGAAGTATAAAATGATGTTTTTTCAGTAGCCAGACCGTTTCTACAGTTCCCTTATAGTGCCAGACACATTCAAGATCTATTGTAGGTAAGAGGGCGAAGGGTATATGCGTATGCGGGTGCAAGTGAGATAGTGAAGACATACACTGAGAAATTTTCAGGTTTTATGCTAAAATTATACTTATTTTTTTTAAGTTTTGATTTCATTCTCTTTTCAGTGTTAAGAAATTTCAACTTTAAAGACAATAGTTTACTCCTACTCATTTTTGATCCTGGGTTTGCCTTTATTATGTACACTAACAAAATGTTTGTAATCTCTTCAACTGTGTTGTTATTACTTATTATTAAAGAAATATTTGCAAATCCAAGTTATTGTAAGTTCAAGTAATACAAAAAACTATGTTTGTAGCTCATCTTAGTTCAAATTGAAAAAATATTAGCTTATCTATCATACACCATAACTTGATAATGACTAGCTTTTTGTTAAAACAGTCAACTACTGTCTTTATAAAAAATGAATGCCATGACTTTTACTATTTAAATTAGAAATATGTGTCACAAAACATACTCCCTTAGAAGTGTAAGCTCAATAGAACTTAATGGTTCCAAAGTTGCGTTCGGTATTTACATCCGACCAGTCAAAATCGTTCGTCTATTACATCTAGATGTAGGGAAGGTAAATCTCGACCGTTCGGCAATTTTAATCGGAGCAATCGGATTACGATCTTTTAACTCCGAGTATTTTGGCAGATCAAAGAAATTAATCTGAGTTTGTGAGGTTAGGTTTTATGTTTAAGAACTTGTATTTTTTTATAATGGAAAAACTTGATCTTTTTGATTTAAATTTAATGCAAAAATCACAAATTAGTTTGATTATTTTTTAACCACAAATTATCGCACACTCCAACAACAAAAAACAAAAATAAATAGGTATGACATTTGACACTTTTGACTAATAGTGATCTGTACCGTTCGTTAAATTCAATTAATCCCTCTGATCTATAGTCACGTGACAAAATAATTAATCGCATCTGGGATATAATTACCGAACTCGCTTCAAGTTTTTGGTTTTGCGAACTACTAACAGTATGCTAATGTCTTCCTATTAAAGGGTGTATTCAGGCAGTGGAAACAACCTGTATGTTATACCTTCAGTGGAGGGTCATCTAAAGCTGTAGTCCTGAAAAGCTTATAGTAGACATTATTAGAAAGTCACATGAAATTGGCATTAATGTAATTGCTACTGTGTGCGATCAAGGTAGTACCAACCAGTCTGCTTTAATCTTCTATTGAAGAAAACCAGTGAATTCCATAAAAGAAAAAACATGGAAAACAGGCTTTCTGGATACCTGGTGGATAATCAGGAAATTGTTCCACTTTACGACACCCCTCATTTATTTGAGGGTTTAAAAAATAATTTATTAAACAAAGATTTATATTTTACCATAAATAATAAAAAACTGGTTGCCAAGTAGGGACATATTGAACAATTCTACCTCCTAGATTGTGATGATGAAAATAGAATATGCAACAAACTGACAGATCAGCATGTTATGAAGGAAAAAATTTACAAAATGAAGGTCAGTTGTTGCACCCAACTCTTCAATTACCAAGTTGGAATGATTATGAAGAAAATTAGTACTTGGAGTATATCTAAAAACAAACTATAACATATCTACTTATATAATTATGGCATTTTTTATTTGCAGAGTCTCAAGTTAAATTGGATCCAGAAGCAGTCGAGGCAGCAGAGCTGATTTTGTTTTTAGACAAGCTATTTGATAGTCTCAATAGCAGTCGAAAAACGGGTCCACCTGGAAACCCCCTGAAAGGTAGTGTCACAGCCAATTCTGGGCACCTGACGTATTGGCACAACTCAATTTGTATAATAAAGACAATGCAATATTATTGTTCTCAATCAGAAAAGTTCAAAGTTGTACCAACATTACAAAATCTCTTAGTTACCCTTCGAGGTTTTATTTATTTATGCCAAAAAATTTTAAATGCAAATAAAAATAAATATATTTCTTTGAGGGTATTTCAGCAAGATCCACGTGAAAATTTTTTTGGATGTATCCGAAATTATTCAGGAAGGGAAACCGTGCCCAGTGCTTCTCATTTTATTGCTTCCTTAAGTCATTGGTGATAAACAATTTTATGAAGTGTGAAGAAGATGAGAGCACTGGTGCTTTAGTAAACCTTCAAGGTTTCCTTTTAGGGGCAATTGCCTGAAGGGACATTCAGATAGTGATACAGACTTCATAGATGCCAGACAATATGAAAAATCAAAACTGGTAAGACCTGTGTCACTGTTTGAATATCTCTTCTGTTCTAGAAAATATTTTGAAACAACAATTGAGTTTCAATGTTATAAATTGTCCAGAACATAAAGATTCTGGTGATAAACTCATTAAAATAATTGTCAGGTGTTGTATCTATTTTTGGTGTAAAATAATAAACCTGGTAACCAAAGGAAAAGATGAGAAATTCTCGAGATTTTTAAAAAACAATCCAAATCATGAGAGAATTGACCCAATTAAATTGTCTGCCTATACAAAATTTCAGGCAAGAGTTCAAGGCTTGTATGAATAGAATAAAAAGTGTTTTTTGTAAATATATTTAAGAAATAAATTAAATAATGAAGCAGTTTAGATTTTTTTAGTGCAAACATCAGATTGTCCCAGTCCTTGTACGTTAATTACAACGTACATTTACCTAATCGATCATGTAATGTAAATGCTATTTTATAATTATAATTAGGCTAGTAAAAGCTCAAGTAGAGAAAGTTTTTAAATTTATCAGATTTTATGCCTTGCATCAGTAATCTGATGAGTCTAAAAACTTCCTCTACTTGAGATTTCACAAGCCAAATCTATTAATATATAATAGTATATTAAACAATGCATTTCATATGGAATTCTGATATGACACTAGTTAAAGTTTAAGAAACGAATCGCGAAGCGATGAGTTTTTTAAAGAACGAGTGTCACAACAGCCATATGAAATAAGTTGTTTATAATATTTTTTATATTTTGCCATTTTATCATTTTTTAAATTAATTTATTATTTTTATGTAATTACGAAAATTTTGATTTTAAAAAGTATGTCGGTAGCACTGTGTAATTTATAACATTTGACAGTTTTGACATTTAAATTATGAAATGTTAATCATAAAATACTTCAACCTATAATTGTAACTGGGATTGGAGCTTATGTTTTAAGTTACGATGCGGCAAACTACAGAGAGCGCTGATCGTCAACAACCGTAACGTCAAAATTTGCTGTTTTGATTGGTCATGGGTCATGTGGACGTTGGCCATTATCGTTCAATTGGCATTTTCAACCATTTTGAAGTTATAATCGTATCATAACGTTTCCATTTATTAGAGAGTTTGCGGTCAGTCGTTTTACGTTACGTTAGACTCTTATTTTACGTTATACTGTAGTGTATCGTAAAATTTGTAAACATAGCTTGCGGTTATCGTACCTTAAAAATCAAGGTTACAGATGACATATGATATGTCACTAGTGCAAGTTTAAAAAATACCGCTAAAAATAATTAACAAAATTAATTAAAATAATTCCTTCTATTTACTGCTTTACAGAAAGCAGTCGAAGAAAGAAATAAAAGACTTTATTCTACATGAAATATATTGTACAAACCCTTACTACGTGAAAGTCACAGACATATAAGTAGTTTTTTGTTTAGTTTTAAAAAACAAGACATTATTGAACTCGATAAAGTTTTGCAAATACTTAACAGGATTGAAAATAATGATAAAAATGCATGATACAACATTTTACAACGTAAATTTGTTGTACCGTGGAAGTAAAGTATAAGCATTATAATCTGATTGGTTAACGTTATTTTCTAAAATAGCGTATAAATAAGATATATACGGTATAATTTTTGTTACATTTTTACGTTATACATTATAATGGCAATTTTTATAACGTAAAATACCTTACCGCAAACTCTCTATTTTGTGATTATTTAAATCTTTGTGTTTTTTCTTGATTTATTGCAAATCTTTTTGGTGTTTGTATTATTTACAAGATAAAATGGAAGGAAAAATAAACAAACCATTTAAGAAACTTTGTTGTGTTCCGCTTTGCTCAGACAAAACGAGTGCCCAACATCGGTTTCCAAAACGTGAACCTGAAGTATTTCAATCCTGGCTGAAAAATATTAATAATATGAAGTTACACGGCATGCTTTCAGAAAAAATATACCAAAACTTCCGTGTTTGTGATAGGCATTTTAGTGATGACTGCAAAGTACCAGGAAAAAGAGGTTTAAAAAGAAAAGCTGTTCCCACTTTATTCATTCCAGGTAATTACATACATTCATTATGATTAACTGATAATTCACAATCATGATTTTACTTGCAACACCCAAATGGGACTTCATAAATTTTGGTTATCTCATCCCCCAACAAATATTAATTTACTAATATTTATGTTGTCTGTAAGTACACTATTTTTTAATAGTGCCCAAGTTTTTGAAACATGCATAATTTTACCAATCATCTCTTTAAGTAATATAGTAATACCTAAATTAGATTTAGGAGTTTTTAAATGCAATTTACATTTCACCACACTCTTAGAACCTAATACTTAAGAGTGATAATATTAGGTGTTTCCTTACCTTATCTAACTAATGTTGAATTTATAGACTTAAATTAAACTTTATTTTTTGTAGGCAATGAAAAAACTTTGGAATCAGTTGAAACCGATGAAATAATCCATACTGAAGCTGATTCAACAAAGAAGTGTAAAATTGTAGACAAAGCTATTTTTGGAGAAAGTAGTAAATCTGAGAGTGTTCCAGTAGTTGATGAAGATATTAGTGAAAATGTCAGCTATGAAGATGTTCATGAAAGGACACCTGAGAGACAAGTGATCAAATTGCCTAAAGGTAATTGAATCCAATACCAAATTTTGACTAGTTTCTAGTAATTACTTGAGTGAAATAAATTTCTCATTAAGATAAAAATATTGTAATCTTTAATAGTTGGGTTACCATTAAATACGTATTCATTCAATAGTCCTTTTTATAAATGTTAGCATACTTCACTAAAACATTGACTTTATGCACATGTTAATTATATACTATTTACATACCTACAAATATTAAATACTAATTGGGATGTGATTTTCAGCTTCCACTTCAAGTATCCTTAAGTCAATTAACTTTACAAGACAGGCACATTTAACTCCAATAAAAAAAAATCCTGTATCGTAGAGTAGTGCAGTCTGCAAATAAATTGGGCAGACTATCAAAACGAATACTTGATTACAAGGAAAAATGTGCAATTGCCAATAAGTTCGCAGAGCAAAGAAGCTTTCAGGATTTAGCAAAACACCTAAACCCCTCAGCATACACCTTTATTCTCTCTCAAATCCGAACGCAGCATTTCAAACCTAGAGGAAGAAGATTTACACTAGATGAAAAAATTCTGTGTTTAACAATAATGAAAGCAAGTGGAAAAGGATATCGATTACTAAAAAAAATTTTTGCACTTCCTTCTAGAAGAACTCTTCTTAACTTGTTAAATAAAATACCATTTGGAACTGAAATAAATAAAGGTTTATTTAACAGTTTGCAGAAATCAGTGAAAACAATGAAACAAAAAGATAACATGTGTATTCTTCTCTTTGATGAAATATATATCTCTAGTTATGTCCACTACATTGCAAGACAAGACATTCTTGAGGGCCTTGAGGATTTTGGTAGTGAACGGTCCCCCCAACTAGCTGATCACGTAAATGTATTTATGTTAAAAGGAGTGTATAGGCAGTGGAAGCAACCAATTTTATTTACATTCAGCAGTGGTCCTATCAAAAGTTTAAGATTAAAAAATCTTATAAAGGACTGCATATTGGAATGTCAAAAAATTGGTTTAGAGGTTATAGCTACAGTGTGTGACCAAGGCACTAATAATTGTGCTGCAGTAAATATGTTACAGAAGGAAACCAAAGAAGAATGCTTAAGAAATAACACTGAAAAAAAGTTTGGATTCAGCATCAATGAACATGAAATCATACCACTTTATGATGTTCCCCATTTATTCAAAGGCATAAGGAATAACCTTTTGACCAAGAATTTACATTTTTACCAGGATGGAAAAAATAAAATTGCTAAATGGGAGCATATTGAAAAATTTTATTTTCTTGATTCGATGGAACAATTCAAAATTTGTCCAAAATTGACAGATGAACATGTAGTACGTGGGAAAATAAAGAAAATGAAGGTAAAGATGTGTACTCAAGTTTTCAGTTACCAGCTGGGTAGCTTAATGAAGAGGATTATTGATTGGAGTAAGTTTTTTATTTCTATATAATTTTTTTTAAATCCAAGCAGATTGGTTGCTTGATAGCAGCATTAAAAAATAAAATGTCAGCTACAATAATGATAACTGTATGATATTATTGTTTCATATACTAGGGTCAAGTCTATAAGAAGTAGTTCAAGCATGCCTTTATATTTGACAAAGTTTCTGCTATTAGAAATGTTTAAATCTATACTTGGTCAAGATTAGCTTACAGAATTGTTCACAATGTCAGTTTGGCTTCATTACTGAATCTCTATATTCTATGTAAATATAAAATTACATGTCAACCTATGTATAACAAATTTTTATCTTTAAATTTGCAGATGCTAATATTGATCTACCACCTAGAGCTGCTGATACTGCAGACTTAATTTTGTTTGATAGCTTAAATTCCTGCCAAAAGACTGCCCCAGCAAGTAAACCCCTTAAAGGAGCCCTAATGAATAATTCTGAACATGAGAAATATTAGAAGAAACAATTAACAATACTAAAAACAATGAAATTTTTTAATAGCAAAAAACAACTGCTGCAGTCTGTTCCGTCACTAAGAAACTTAATCTTTAGTATTAAAGGTTTTATTCAATTGAAAAAGAAGTATTTGAATAATAGAGACTATTTTGTGTTAAGATCGTTTCAACAAGATAGTTTGGAAAATTTTTTTGGTGCTGTAAGAAGTTATGCTTACAGAGAGGTATCTCCTAGTGTACAGCATGTAGTACCAGCATTTAAGGCTTTGATAATTAATAATTTTATGTCAAAGCATTCTCCAAACAGCAACTGTGAGCCAGATGAGAGTGATGGAGCTCTAACAGATTTAAAAGAATTTTTATTAGGTGAAACATCTCCAGTCAACTCCAGTTCAACTGAGCTTTGCACAATAACAATTCCAGCATCAGTTGCTTTACAACGCAAATCGCAAGTCGGTAGAAATATAGTTACTTATATATCTGGGTTTATTGCTCGCAAAATGTTAAAAAATGTGTCATGTTTATGTTGTCGGAGTTATATACTGCATAGAAACCATGAACAAGATACAGATTTTGTGGAAGCAAGGCAGTATATACATTCTAAGCTAACAAAACCTGGTACATTTTTTACCTTTTTAGTTTCAGAATCTTTGTGTAGATTGTTATATTTAATACCAAGACTGTGTTACAAACAACACATATCAAAAATTTTACAAAAAACTCTGTCAGAGTCTGTCTCTTTTAACATGATAAATTGTAAGGAACATACAAACAATGATTCTCTATTAATTAAATTCATAGTCAGATGTTGCCTGTTGCCTCTACTTCTGGTGTAAAAAAGTGAATACAATTTCAAGAGGAAATGATATTAAATTTTTAAAACTTATGAATGCTAACAAGGATTCGACATTTGTTGATCCAATCATGAAAGCAGCTCATATCAAATTTTGTTCTCGAAAGAAACGTTTTGAAAAGAGAAGACACTAGGTATGAGTATAGTTAAAAGAATAATGAAAAATGATTATTAAGCATAAAAAATACCCTAATCTTGAGAAATAATCTAGTTAAGTAGTTATTGTGTACAATGTAAATGTGTTATAAAGAGGTATTTCTTATTATTAAATAAATATCTAATTTCACTGAAACTATTCCTGGTTTACCTCATAATTTTTTGCTGGAAAAACAATTTCGAAGTTTTTTTCTTATAAATTAAATGACTATTCACCAAATCAACGAAGATCGTAGCTGCTTATTAAAATATAAATTACAACTGATAGTATTTCACTAAATCTTGCATCATTAAAGATTTGAATTATTGTCAAATATTCTCTGATGCAAAATTTGGCGATGTACTATTATCAGTTATAATTTGTTATAATAAACCGCTGCACTCTTTGTTCTTTTGGTAAACAGTCGATTTATTGTTAAAAATCAAAATTTTTCCTCAGTACAATATTTAAAATTCCCGCTAAATTTCCAGTCTAAATAATTCAGGTTAACACCGCTAGATAGAGCTGCGATAAGTGTACTATAGTTACTGCGGCCAAAATATAGATGGCACTCAAAACTGTAGTCACTACTGACAACATAAGAGTTACAATTCTAGGTTGAAGTATTTTATGATGTTAATATTTTGAAATATTTTAAAATTACTAATACACCAAAAATAATATATTATATAAGTAAAAGATAATATTCATATTCACAAATACTTTCTTAAAGAACAATATAAAATTAATAAATTGCTATTAGCCACAAATGTTGACAATAGACTTGTCATTAGATACTTTACTCGTGTTGCCAACCATTTAAAACAAAAATTTGCGTGCGTAAAAGTTACATTACGATACGCAAATGCGTTTTATAATGAAGATTTTTATAAGTGCAAAATATAAATAAATATTTGTAAACATTTAAAATTCCCTCCTTTTATTAGTATATGAACCATTTAATAGATGGCGCTGCTTTCCTTCTGAACCATTCACCCTTCGAGCATATATACTAACGTCGAGACAGCAAGCAATAGTGATTGTTTTGTATCACAGGGGAAACTGTCAGACACTACAGCCAGTATCGTATCATTTTTGGGGGGTTTGAAATTAATACTTTTATAATACATTTTGAAACATGTAACAAAATATTTTTAGACTTGAATTTAAGTATAATTTAAGTAATTTATTGCATAAATTTCTAGATTTTCAGTATTCTTAGTAATATGGCGGTATATTTGCTTTATGCATTTTCCTATTTTTTAAACACGTGTACGAGACGCTAATACATATTTATTTGTAAAACGACCTTGATGATTCATTTTCATATTTATATTTACAAATCACACAAACTCTCACCATATAATATATACTTAAATTAATTTTAAAAATAGCTTTAAAACTAATATCCAAACACTCAAACACTATTAAATTGTAAAAATAACTCAAGATGCAAAACAAATTGACCATAATAGCATATGTGACAATTCGACTTGACACGCAAATTCAAAACGGACCAATGATATTGCTGGACACTATATGACATTTATTCCCCCCGCCCTGATACAAAACAAAGCTCATTTGGACGCTGTCTCTACGTTAGTATATATCTTAGAACAAAAAGAAACAGAAAGGAGTCTTTCATATATTAATTAAGGAAAATTTGAAGCTCCTAGTATGATTTATTTTGTATGTGTTCAGGGAGCACGCTTTCGAGCTATGTAGCGCCAAGAGCCATATAACGCAAACGAGGAATAGTACTAGATAGCGCCAAATGGCGCAAATAGCGTGCTCCCCGAACACACCCAGTACACTGTCAAAGTAATATTTGCATATAAATGTCAAAAATGAGCGCATAGGCGTATCATTCGGTTCTTATAGATACCAAACTATTTAGAACACTAATTGTATTCACACACAAATGACTCAAGGTCATTTTGCATATTCTTCTTCATGTATCTTTTTGTTCTAAGGTATATATGCTCGAAGCATTCACCAACCATCAAGTATCATTTGTCAATATCTACAGCGCCTCTCACCGTAGTTCGCAAAACCAAAAACTTGGAACCATTAAGTTCTATTGAGCTTACACTTCTAAGGGGGTATGTTTTGTGATATGTGTTGTAAATTTAAAATACTTAAATTTATTCATATTGGCAATACTGATGAGCAGTAATTTTATATTTTGTATATTTGTTATTTCACTATATATGCAATTTTACGATAAGTCGCAGTTGCCATAATTCATTTGTAAAACTAATGTAAAATGAAAAAAAACGTTTTTTTTTTAATTGTAAAACTCACAGATTAATTGTAAAAGTATATAAATTGGAATAAACAGAATGTTGAATTGAATGTGCTTTCTTCAAGAATTGTATAGTAGGTTTTTCAACAGTAGGATACATCTTGGTTCTTTGCCGGAATACCATCTAGGTACTCAACGGTTGGACCCTTAGACAATATTATGATTGTTTTCATTTCTATACATTTCTTTTAACAATGAACCTTAAACTTCGTCTTGTGATTGTGTATTTTCTTTTTTAATATATATCTACCTTTAATTCCAATCTCGGACAATAATAGTTAAATGCAGATTCACTAAAACATAGTTTCCAACATTATCTTTACTAAATATAGCAGTAAGTACAACATTGTCTACTATTGGACTGGAAGTTTTAGAGATCAAATTTTATTTAAATTGCATCTAAATAACATCAATTCTGGCTGAATTTGAATACAATGTGATGATTTTATGTTATTTATTTAGATACTGAATATTGCAATAACTGCCCCTTTAATGGACTGGAAGTTTTAATGATCAAATTTCATTCCAATGAGGTATCACCTTGTGTAAAAAAAATTTAATAACTTTGAATAAAATTTGATCTATTTTGATTTTTTTTCATGTTCTTCAGACAATACTTTTATTATCTTTCTAAATTCTTGTTAGTTAATTTTGGATATAAGTTAACCAATAAATCTATTTCTTGCAATACAGTTTGTGTCTGTCAGAATGTAGAAATAGAATATAAATGTGAACATTATATACAAAATGAAAATTATAGTAATAAATGTGGTTTTATAAGTATCACATTGGGCATACCAAACTGACCTGAATTGAACCATCTTTAAAACAGACGTTTAAAATTCTCTCTCCAATTTCTTTGGTTTTTCAATTTATTCAACTAAATTTTTATCCGAGAATATGTTAGCCATCCAGAGGTGGACCAAGGTAGACCATAGAAACTTCTGTATTACCATATACAGCAGATACTGTAGGGTATAATTTTTTGTCAGGGAGACCTAAAAAACATCTTGAATTAATGTTATGAAATAAGTTGTATTATCAACCTATCAAATTATTTAGTAATAAAACAATTTAAAACAAATACTAGAATACTAAGATAAGAAGTAACAGCCAGAATCCCTTAATCCCATGAATAGATGGAACAAGTTTATAAATGTTATAAATTGAATAATACATACCTCTAAAAGCTACACCCAAGAACTCATAATTCTTCTCAAATGAAAGAGTATTATCATCACAATCAAGGATTACCCTTATTCTTTCTCCAACCTAAAAGATTTTACTATCAATACAATTCATATTTTTAATGTGACAACACAAATCTCATTTGTTTTTGCACAGAGGAAAATTAAGTCAACATCTTTAAATGCAGAATGTACTGCATTAATATAGTATTAAGGCTACATGTGCATCTAGTACCTGATATTTAGGAGCATTATTTAACATAGGATAATTTCCTTGTGCATCTCCATTATGCAACAAATGATTATCCACTAAATTCCAGCCCCAGCTTTGATCATCTGAACCTAGTAAAGCAACATATCCATGACATTGGAGAGGTGCATCTTTTGTAGCAATTCCTATAACTGCTACTGTTCCTAAAGGTCCTTCCCAAATGACTTCCCAAGCATGTCGTCCATGCCTGAACCCTATTTTACCCCTGCAATGTGTTAAAATGTAGTTTTATTTAATATGTTTAATAAAATGTATAGCTAAAGTAGCAAAAGTTAAAAGGGTGTAAATATAAAATCACCTACTTCTTCAAAAAAAAGTGTATTATTTCAAGTATACCTTTGTATTTGTATACCAAGTATACAAACCCAAAAATTAAAATTCATAGATTTCAAAAAATTTGTATGAAAATTAAAGATATAAAGAGAATAAAAAATAATAAAAGTAGTTATTAATTGCCTAGTATTAGAGACCATTCAAATAATCTATATACACACAAAAAAAGGAACAGTACATATATATTTTAAAACATTTTATGAATGAAAATATTTGAAAGAGAATCAAGTAAATGTAAAATTATTTACTGAAACATAAACAATTGTTTGCAAAATGTAATGAACCAAAGAATTATTAAATTCACGTAGCATATTTTAAATAATTTTTATACATATTAGAAACCTTCATAAGCAAAAAAATACTTATTAATTTACCTTGAAGCGTCAGTACTTTGAGCTACAGGATTTCGATGTAGTGTAAAACCATTAGGCTTTATATAAATATTTCTAGAACAATCGTTGGGGTTCCAAGCATGATGGAAAGCCCTTAATTTAGCTTTATATGTGGGCACCGAACTTAGAAGGTCGGATTTAAGTGCTTCTTCTGCAAGTTTTCTAACACAATGCAATCGCCACACGTCATTATTTTCATCGTTCAGGAAACTATACCACCTTTTACAAACGAGAGAACAGTTTCTTAGATCATGTAAAGTTAAAAACGAAAATATTACTTCTAAAACATTATCGGGAACTATTGTAGCTATTGCTGTATCCATTTTTGGTATTTGTTTGACAAATTTATGTTATTGACAGTTTGTGACATTTAAAAAGTCAAGTTGTTAGTACTTTTTGCTAAGCGCATTTTTCATGATAGCTATTTTTAATTGGCAAGATACCAGATACATTTACATTTAGATTTAAATTAATTAGCTAGAAAAATTCCAACACAACATTTTTGTAGCAGAAAATATTAAGCAGAAATTTTCATATTGAACTATTTTATACGAACTCACAAAACACCAATTTAATTAGAAACAATTACGTAGGAGCATAGAATACTTAGAGTATTCTGTGGTAGGGGTTTATGTTGGTGTTTTGTGAGTGGTGTGAAAGAATGGGGTCCAACCAAGAACGATAAACATTTACCAGGATTGCCTAATCGGCCTGATTTGTCCGCCAGCTGTGTGACGTCATTGCAGTCCTTCATTATAACGTTTACCATATAAATGCATGGAAATAATAGGAATTAGACAGTATTTTTATGATTTCTGAAATACTAACGTACCACTATTTGGATTTTTAAGATTAAACACTTATAATTTATAATAAATAATACCATAAAATCGTTTTAATACTTATATTTAATTAATTTATTGAATATTATTTGGGAAATAGGTAGAGTAGTAAAGAAAACACTATTTAGTTCTATTTTTATTTTAAAAAATACATTCAAATAAATTTATTATTACACAAAATCATGCCTAAAACTAGTGTTTTTTGACAAACAAAGAAACAATAAACAATTTGCAGCATACTAAGAACAATAAATAACTGCACAGTTAAACTAAACTTCCACTATTTATTTGGAAGTTTAGTTTAACTGTGCAGTTATTTATTGTTCTTAGTAAGATGAACTTCCAAAAAGTAGAGGTTAACACAATCAATTTAATTTGCAGCATGCAGCATATTACTAGTACAATCCGTGAATCTTTTATGGAGCGACATAAAATATGTATTCTATAAAGAATTTTTAATTACAAATTTAAAATGAACAAAAAATACTACATATTATAAAAATAGTAAGTAAGTAAACTATCTCACTAAAAACGTAAAATAAAAAATGTATTCACTATTGAATATTAGCTTTGACACTCAACGATACTAACCAAGCAATGTCCAGCCAAGCTGTGTAACACATGAAATTTAAAAGTCCGAACTGGAGTTTAAAAGAACAGTTTTTTAAAAATTTTACACAAAAATGCAACGTACAATAATGTATCCACAATATCTACCAGTCAAAATTTTGAATATTTTTATAATAAATCTAAAAACGACGATTGAAAACGACCTAAAATGCACTGTCAAGATAGGAAAAATACGGCCGAGGACTGCAGTGACGTCACAGGCCACCACGTGCAATCGATTTTTTGGCGAATGTACGTCTTATGGGATTAAGCAATCCTGGTAAATGTTTATCGTTCTTGGGGTCCAACTCCGTTCATTCATCGTCGTGAAACGACATCGCCAATGAAAATCGCTTCGGAGCGAGCCACTGAACTGTAACATTTAAATATTATAAGTTCAGTGGAGCGAGCACGTTCAGCGACAATTTAGTTTGTCGTTTTCTAATGGATGAGTTCTATAGTTAGAACAAAAAGATACAGGAAGGAGTATATGCAAAATTACCTTGAGTTGAATGGGGCTTGCAATTTTAATTTCCGTTTCCATTGACGTACCGAAAAGAAAATTTTATCAGGGTTTTTATTTATAATAAATTTCAACCAATCAAGTTTGTTCAAATCATTTTTTGTTTATAAGCTCCTTTTTTGCCAGCTTGTATGCTGTTTCGTTCCCCTCTATTCCTATGTGTCCTGGGACCCATAGGAGGGTGACAGTGTTCTTCTGGCCTAGTTCATTTAGTTTGCCTAGGCATGCCCAAACCATCTTCGAACTGATTATATTTGAGCTCAGCGCTTTGATGGCTGCTTGACTATCCGACATGATCACAATCTCTTGTCTGCGGTAGTTTCTTCCAATATTGAATTCCACACATCTTTTGATGGCGCGGACTTCAGCTTGAAAGATGCTCGGGTATGTGCCCAAGCTTTCTGAGTATTTGGCTCTCGGTTCAAAAACTCCTATCCCAGTTCCCTCGCCTAGCTTGGAACCGTCCGTATACCTTTATGGTATTCTGGTTTAAATTCTGTATGGTGTCTTCATCCCATTCATATTTATTACTCAAATTTGTGAGGAATTTTCTCACAAAGTTGAATTTCTTTGGCATATCATCTTGGGGCATTTCTCAAGTTTGATCAAAATGAAGTGATCGAGGTTTTTCCCTGATAATTCCTTCTTTCATCATTCTATATATCGTTTTCTTCCTTACACTTTCTAACAGAATGTGCAGTGGGGTCAAGTTTAAAATCACCTCCATTGTAGCAGTGGGGCAAGTTCCCATTACTCCAGTGATACATGAACATGCTAGTCTCTGAATCTTCGAGAGATTTTTCCTCGTCGTACTTAGATTAGCCCTTGCGCCCCAAGCCACTGCCCCATATGGTCTCACTATTGCTCTGTACATCCATTGCAGAATATGTGGGTTGCATCCCCAGTTCTTCCATGCAATGTTCCTGCACACCATGAGGGCCTTGGTTGCTTTGTGTATTACTTTGTCTTCGTGTTTATTCCAAAGTAACCTGCTATCTAGTATTAGCCCTAGATATTTTACCTCTGTTTTCGACTCGACGATGTTCTCCCCTATTTTTATGATGTGGTTTTGGTGGGGTTGATGCTGAGTCCCACCGAGTCACACCACTGTTTTGCAATGTTAAGTCCTCTTTGAACTTCCCTTTTGTCAGGATAATCATGTCGTCGAAATACCCTTGACATGGTATGCTTTCCCTGGTCAATTGACTAAGTAGACTGTCCACAGCGAGACTCCACATAAGCGGGGATGCAACTCCCCCCTGTGGACAGCCTCTGGTCGCATTAATGAAGATAGTGTCGTGTCCTGCCTCCATTTCTGCGATTCTTGTAGATAGCAGTTGCGACATCCAGGTGGAAGTCGTTCTACTCTTTTCTCAATAAGTGCTCTTTTGACTGCCTCATGTGGCGTATTGTCAAAGGCCCCTTCTATTTATGTTCAGGTTAGTGTTGTAATTTTCCCAGTTAGTTTTTCTGGGGTTTCTCCTGAGTGCTGGCTCAGAAGGGTTACACTCTAATCTGAACGTAATCATTCCATTATCAGAGAGGGATGGTTCGTTCGATATTCTCCAATCTTTCACCCTATCCTTAAGATTCGGTGTACTTAGTGTTATATCTAGTACTTCCTTTCTTGTTCTGGTTACAAACGTAGGGGTATTCCCTATATTGTGTATAACTTATTAAATATAAAATCTAAAATTTTCTCACCTTTTTCGTTGGTGTCTGTGCTTCCCCATACGGTATTGTGACCATTAGCGTCGCATCCTATGAGAAGCGGCAGCTTCTTCTGTTCACAGTACTCGACTAGTTTTGCCAGTCTGTAAGCGGTGCAGTCCCGCCCCCTGCAAAGTAGTATGATGTTATCATGACTTCTTGCCGTCTATTCCCGAACTCTCGCCATGAACTCTGAAACACAAAAGTGATCAATGCTGTTACTTACCAAGATGCATGCTCTGGGTATGTCTACATTACTTACTTTATTTATTAGCTTGGCTTCCCTACTTGCGAGTCCTCTCACCTGACCATCACGGACCCATGGTTTCTGGATCAGTACTAATCCCATTTGTTTTTTTTTACTTTCCTCCCCTCCCCCTTATCTTAGGTGTGAGGTGAGTGCCCTTTCCTCACCTTCCTCACTCCCGACCAGTGTCCTGTCGACTTCTTCCACATCTCCAACCTCCATGGATCCCTCATTTGATGAGTCTTGCCCATAGAGGTCAGAGATGTGGTAGTCCCCAATACTCTCCGGGCACCTCCGTTCCCATCTACGCAGCGGGCACCGGAGTGACTTCTTCGGCTACAGTGGTCTTTGACCCACTGCTGCTCCCTGGAGTTACTTTTTCTCCAAAGGCTGTTAAACCGTGGACGGGGATTTTCCCGAACCGGTAGAACAAGGTGTAGCTATTCTTCCTGTGGGTACTGCAGGATAGCTCTCTATAGCTGCCCTCAGGAGTTGCCCTGCTGCCTCCTCCTTCAGGCTCAGGACCTTCCATCTTTCCGTACTCAAGCCCTCATTTTTGGATTCAATCAGCTAAAGTAGTTTCTTAGCTAATATTCCTTTGCTCTTGGGAAGGAAGGCCGTCACCACATGTGGTTTGGGAATGTCGTCTCCCCCACATGTTGTCAGCCTACCCTTCCATTCCTTCAATCGTTGCACTTTCAACCTAACCCAGGTAACCAGCTGACTAAACATCACGTCGTGGCGACGTCCTTATTTGGTGATATTTGGTCACAGACGTCATAGGTCAGTGTATAGACGTTGGTACGACGTCGATGTAACGACGTCTTATGGATGACGTCGGTATAACGTCTGTTTCGTGACTTTAATAAAAAGTTATATCTTTCCAAAAAATGTTAGCCAAAGATTTGATTCGGCCTTCCAACACCGTGTGTTCACAGTATACCAGCGATAGAAATGCTTACCGTAACACATACGTTCTCTTACGGATGCAGATTTCAACACAATTTTTCCCCTACCCCGGTATATAATTGATTTAAATATGTTCCTCTACACTCTGATTGATTTGTATCTTACATAATTTATTTTATTAGATAGTATCCACATTCGTGATTAATCCTCTATGCGTATATTTTACTTTGGAATTCGGAGTGACAGATTTGTTTAAATCTCCCGCTTCATTGTATACATTCCTCGTCATTGGAGTGTTTTCCGTTTCCGTTATTTTTGACAAGTGAAACAACAGCACACGTGAAACAACGACTTGATGAAAGTAGTTGTTATATGTTGTGAAGTTAACGTGAATTGTGAAAGTTGTGTTGTGGCTAGGAGAGTTATCCCAGGAATTAGAAGGAAAAGTAAGTTTTCTAAGATTTATATTAAGAAATACAATATCAAACATTCTACTATGCTCATCCTCAATAAAATAGACAGAAATGAAAAATTATAATCACCTTTAAAAGATGGCTACCTTTTTGTTTAGATGTACAAGTTGAGGCATGTGCTTTTATTCATCGATGAACTAAGCGTGTTGTTATCGGAAAATAATTAATGTGTATTTTTTTTGTAATATCTACATTTTATGAAATATTCATATATTTGATACTGTAATATATGTATTTTATGTGTTATGTATTTTTATTTGATTTATAATGTATGATTGTTTTATTTTTATGAGTTGAGAATAAAAATTTTTTATTTACTAATTTATTATTTTTAATAACTTCTCCTACACATTTTTAAAATCCTATAAATAATTTAGAACTGTGTATATAATGTCTTAATATGACGTCGAGGGGACGTCACCAAATGTCGTCATTACGTCTAAATTATGACGTCGTGGGGACGTCACCAAATGACGTCACAATCATGTGACTTTTTCACGTCGTGAGTACGTCATAGGGACGTCAAAAAATGACGTCATTACGTCTAAATTATGACGTCGTATGGACGTCTTTTGGTTGCTTGGGAAGCCACTCCGCTGACTGTGGTGTTTCACAGTCTACGATTATGTGGCCTGGTCTAAAGTGAATGCCGCTGAACTGGAGCTTGTGCTCCCATCCGGCGAACATTTCCTCCACGATTGCCTCCTCCACCAAAGTCTGTTGTTCCGAACTGGTGTTCTCAGGGAACCCTTTGGGAAGGATGGCAACCTTCTCCGACTTCAGAGTCGCCGCATAGCTCCTCTTTTCCGTCGTAGAGGTAGTTTTCTTTCCCACCTCTCCCTTCTTCTTTTTTTGCTCCTGCGCCGGGCTGATGACCGTTTCAACCCGCTTGCGTTTTTGGCTGGAAGGCTCTTGTGACTTGTGCTCCAGGGCCTTCCTTCTGGCTGTTTCAGGGGCCATTCCCTGATTTAGGTACCTTAGGTACCATCTACAGCCTGCTCCGCTGAGCCCACGTTCCATTGGTTCGTCCCTAACTCCAGGATCTCCCAAATTGGGAAGTGGAGGCAGTTTCGAAGTTGCGGGCCTCTGGAGGGTTTTCCTCCTCTCAGATTCTCCTTTGTGGTGTGTCCCACTCTGGAGTCTGAGGTATTGGTCCTCAGCTTCTCAGCCTCTTGGGGAGTCTCCCGAGAGACTGAAGAAGGGGAGTGACTTCCTCCTCCCTTCTTCTCCTCTTTTCCTAGTTTAGCGGTGTTTTCCCGCTGTTTTTTACTTTTATTTTTGTTATTTCTTAACATGGTTGTTCCCACGAGTAGCAAGGGAATGACGGTCCACTCCGGCAGAGCCCCGCATGCCAGAGTAAGGCTACATACAAAGGGGTTTCGCCCGGTTCCCCCAGGGGAACGTTCGCAACCGCTTATACCCCAGCGGCCATCCATCCTTAGGCACGTTACCTTACACCTTGGAATTGGGGGGGTTGGTCCGCGGTGCGACCTTAGGAATTACCAATATGGCAATCTTGCAGTTATCAGCTGCTCATACCAGACCGCGCCACTCGTATAGACGCACACCCCCAGCTTCACCGCTTCCCTGCTAAATTGCAGTGTTACCTGTTTAAGCAGTTCAGTGACTCTCCTGGAGATCCCCTATCTGCTACCTGGGGACGCGCCCGGTAGGCACCCAGCCCTCGGGTTAATATATGATCGAATGATACGCCTATGCCCTCATTTTTGACATTTATATGCAAATATTGCTTTGACAGTATACTCTAAACATAAAACATGGCGTCATACAAGGAGCTTCAAGATGGCCGACTTCCGTCCTACAGAGGGCAGAACACGCAAGTCTGTTCCTAAGGAGCCTTCCGTTCAATCACTTGAGAAGATAGTTGTACATACCAAATCTTTAATCTTAATCGTTTAAATGTAAGTAATGCTTATAATGTATAATTGTATGGCTTGTCCAATATAAATATAAGTGCTCGTCATCAAAGTGAACAAATCGCTCTGTTCGTTTGACTTCCTTCGTTCGTTTGCTGCTGTCAATCAGTATTTTTTTTTCACTGTATATTTGGTAAATATTTAAATTCGTAGGCCGCAAGTTATTACAAATAATAAATAAATGCTTTAAGAAAGGTTACGTAATTAATTTTATATCAATTACAACTCCTGGACTAATAAAATATAAACTTTAAAATATGGTTATAAAATTCTAATTTAATGCTGAGGTGTTCGCCGAAATTTTTCCGATAGTTGGCGCCGCAGTAACTGTCAGTGGAATGGGGAAAACAATAATACCCAGAGGGTCGATTCTCGAGTGTGTGCGCCTGAAAAAGTATACTTTTTCTAACTAAACGTATACAATTATAAGTACATGGTTGGAGTATGGACTGGGAAAGTGTGACGTCAAAATTTGTTTAGAAAAAGTATACTTTTTCAGGAGCTTACATTCGAGAATCGACCCCCTGCCATTTGATTCAATATTAATTCAACCATTTCTATTTTGAAATATATGTGGTAAAGATCGTTAGTGAAAGATGGTACGTGTCGTGATTCATTTATTCTAAAACACTGCTCAAAAATAACACGCAAACAAATGAGAATGTGTTTGTTTTCCCCATTCTACCTTTGCTCGTTTTCGCCAATTAACATCAAAATAAAACTCTTTTATTAAACAAAATCACATTAAAATAAGTTTTGCTTGGGATATCATCACAAATAACCTTTTTATCAGCATAACTAGCTAAATATTGTACTGAAATAAAAAGAAACTTCGTTTGACATTTACTAGATTCTAATACTATTTAAAATGCTTGGCAACATAGTCCCGTTCTGACAGCTGTGACGTGCAATTATATTTATACTGGACAAGCCATATATGACAGACTCCTTCCTGTTTCTTTTTGTTCTAAGTATAGAACTCATCTCTGTTCAGGCTGTTTTCGGGCAAAAACATTAATTTTCTGTCAAGTGTTCTTCTCCTTCTCTATTCTAAACAATATTTGGCCAGCGCTGGTTTTCGCTTTGATTTAGTTTAAACCAAAGCTTATTATTTTGATGTTTTTTTATGACAACAAGGGTTAAAAACTCTTCTCGCTTAGACAACGGCCGAGCACTTAGATTAGGTCTAATGCCGAACATAACCAGAAAGGCGTTTTCGGAAACCTACTCTGGTTGGCCCGATCCCTAACCTACGCGTTCGTTTACCTAACCCGAACTACTTATACTCGGAATTTTACAGTCGTGTAATGACGTCATTTTCGTGGGAAAAACGTATGTCCTATTAAATTTATTTGTTGCTACTGGTGTCTAATTATCTGTATGACTTTTACTATACAGTGGTGTACATAATATTTTAGCATTTTTTGATAATAATTAAGTCAATTTCCACATTTAGAATTATTAACTGTGTTTGTTCGTTAAATCGATGAGGGTTTTTTGGCGGCATGTTTTGACGCTTTGGCGTTTTCAAAACTTCAAAACTGACAATCACTTGACAAGCATTTCAGGTAAAATTTAGCCACGACAACAACATTTCGGCAAATTTTTTTGTCAATGTCATTTTACATTAGTTAAACAAGGATAGACAAAAATGACGTCATTACAAGACTGTAAAATTCCGAGTATACCCGTGTTCGTAAACCACAGAGCTGTTAACTCGATCGCCGACTCAGGTTGATCTATCTACAGCTTAGAACATAAAATAGTAAGGAAGGATTGCTCGTTCAAGGACAGGTGACCAGGATAGTTATCCAAGATGGCTACCGGAAGTTACTTTTTAACAGTGGCGTCCTATCTTTTTATTTGTAAAAAAATAATGTCCTTATTGAAACCTTAGAACAAATAGAAACAGGAAGGAGTATATGTAAAATGACCTTGAGTCCAGAAAGGAGCTTGCATATGGCGGACAATTGTCAATTTTAATTTCCGTTTCCATTGACGTACCGTAAAAAAATGAAAATTACATTAGGTTTTTTATTTTGAATAAAACTCAACCAATCAAGTGTGTGAATACAATAAGTTTTGTAAGTTATTTTGTAGTTATAACAACCGAATGATACGCCTATGCGCTCATTTTGACATTTGCATGCAAATATTGCTTTGACAGCATGCTGAAAACATAAACAATGGCGTCATAAAAGGAGCTTCAAGATGGCCGACTTCCGTCGCAAATTTTCCTCAAAGTTAATATATGACAGACTCCTTCCTGTTTCTTTTTGTTCTAAGATTGAAACATACCTATTATTATTCAGTATGGACACTAATCATTATATATTAAAATAACCATTTTAATAAGGAAAGTAGAGGAAAAAATAGTATAACATTGCCTAAAATGGGGTTACTAGATTTAAGGAAATAAAACCAGTTATATACTACACAATTTTTATTAAAATTTTTCATTCTACCACTATTGGCCCTTGAATTGAATTTTGTGTAAACATCTCTAGTTTTTTCTACATTATTTATTTTACTTTTACATATATAATAACTTTTTGTTTTTAAATATACTACACAGATGCTTTTTATAAGTTGTTTCCTACGAAGACTTTCAGAAGTAGATGGTAGAGTTTCAGGAACAGGAACTGGTGAAATAGTTTCACTGCTAGTAGTTATTATCTCTTCAGCATAAGGGTCGTTAGTACTTACCTGCATAGAAAAGGTATATATTAGTGATATATATGTTTAAGTAAAATATCTGTAAATAGATTTGAGAAAAAATATACATTTGGTCAATGTTATTAAAGCAATTTGTGGATGTAATAATTACTTACATATTTCATTCTTGCGATTTTAATTGTAGGTGTAGCATTTGGTACTAGTAAAACAATTACTGAAGAAATTCTATCAAATGATTGTTCTGTAAAATGTTGTGAGCCTAAAAAGCTATTCTTGCCTGGACTCCAGTTATCTTTATCCACAATATTTAACCATTTCCGTCTAATATTTTCATCCCGTGGGAAACTGTGAATGTAATAATGTGTTAATTAAAACACAAATACATTTATTGTACAACGTTGCTTTAGAATACTCCATAGACATAAAAATAATTGACATATACAGTTATGAGATTAACCATAAAATTGTAAATTAATGATAATTAAAATAAAATATCCTCTTTCCATTATTGATACGCCTATGTCAATTTAAGTAGATAGGTTAGGGATCAATACAAAGTATTAATTTAATTTAAACATAAAAATATAGTTTACGTATATATAATGTATATTTATCATAATAATAGCTACTTACTAATAAATAATTAATCCAAATTTTTAACAGAAAACTAAATTTTTATAAGTTGTAAACAAAGTATGAATCATAAATGGTTATCCAATATGGCCGACTTCCGTCGCCAGATTTTTACATTGTAGATATAACATAAACTCCTTCCTTACTATTTTATGTTCTAAGATCTACAGTAACCCTATCGAAAAGCAGGGTCGTTCATATCGCTTCAGACACCGCATGCGCATTTCGAACCATTTTTAAATTTTGTCATTCTCTAAAATCGCGGGAATTCAGCATCTTCTTCATAATCTCTTTTCTGTGATTTTGAATAGGAACAATTTTTTTTATAATAATTGTTTCACGTTGATGAATAAATAACCAAAATTACAGAAAAGATTTAAAAAACACCAAAAAAAAGCAACAACATCTAACACCAAGAACAAGATAAAAAAAAGTAAATAATTGAAAATAGTTGGGTTACGGTTGATAATTTGAATGACTTATGACAGCATATTGAATACTCCGATCCTGAAACCTGTGATGTTCGTAAACATAGTTGGTGGGTAGTGATCCATGGTGATCCGTCACGTGACCTCAGTGGATCGGGTTGGCAACCCGGAGTAGGTTTCCGAAAATGCCTAGAGAGAGGGTTGTCTGTGGGTCTGTGACATTACACACATTTGGAATATTACCTAGGATATGAAATATTAGTGATTACTCTGGTAATTAGTATTCCTTGAGATGATTTGTGATTAGTATCAGGTTCTTGTTAGGAGTGATTTTATTTTATATCTCAATTTTGCATATTTTATAAATTTTAGTATTAGATTTATAATGTTGTGCGAGTACGCCCCTGGCGCTATGACCCAGACGCGAAGCATCTAGACTCGATACGTATTCCAGAATATACGTTTGTTCGACGCCGCCCGATGAGTGAAGCGGTCGAATGATCGAGAATAGACTGGAGTATGCTGGAACGATACTTACCTATATAAAGGACTGATTTGAATAGTTAGTTAGTTAGTAGTATGTTGTTAGATAAATGCGAATAGAAATATTGTCTTATATAAATTAAAGTATTGTAAATAAATTGTGTTATATAAATTAAACAGTGTTAGTGATTTAAATAGTATAAAAATAAATTAAAAAGACTAGTAAAAATAAATAAACGTTACATTGGTGTCAGAAGTGGGATATTGTAAATAAATAAGGTAAAAAAAAATAAATATGTCGAAAAAACTTTGTGACTTGAAAGTGACAGAATTGCGTCAAGAGCTGGAGGATCGTGAATTGGAAACAACAGGAAGGAAGACTGAGTTGTTGGAGCGACTTAAGCAAGCATTGGAAAATGATGGTTTAGATCCAGAAAATTATATTTTCGTAGACGACTCTTCTGCTACAATTATTTCTTCCTTAAATAAAGTTTCTTCCGATATGTCTTCTTTGAAGAGTGATATCTCTTCCGACATGTCTTCTTTGAAGAGTGATATTTCTTCTTTGAAAAATAAAGTTTCTTCTGACATTTCTTCTTTGGAAAACAAAGTTTCTACTGATATGTCTTCTTTAAAAAATGATATTTCGTCTTTGGAAAACAAAGTTTCTACTGATATGTCTTCTTTAAAAAATGATATTTCTTCTTTGGAAAATAAAGTTTCTTCTGATATTTCTTCTTTGGAAAATAAAGTTTCTTCTGATATTTCTTCTTTGGAAAATAAAGTTTCTTCTGACTTTTCTTCTTTGGAAAACAAAGTTTCTTTGGATATTTCTTCTATGGAAAATAAAAATGTCTTCATTTGAAAAAAAATTGAAGAGAAAATAAGAGAAATGGAAAAACAAATGGAAGAGATGGAAAAAGGAGGTAAAGAAGATATGGAAGATTTAGGAGAGGAAAACAAGGACGAAATGAGAAGCTACAAAGTGGAGCGGAAACCGAAATTGGAAGGCAACGAAAGTTCTGTTCGTGTTAAGGCCCCAACCTTTGACGGAAAGATGTCTTGGGAAAATTATCTCAAACAGTTCGAAACAGCTGCAAGAGCGAACGGATGGTCCCAAAAGAGAAGGCAATAAACCTCACCATCGCTCTGAGAGGAGACGCTTTGGATGTTCTTCAGACCATACCAGTGGAGGACACAGATGATTTTGAGCAACTGAAGAAAAGCTTGAACATGCGATATGGTCACGAACACTTGGAGAACTTGTACCGATCGCAGTTGAAGACTCGAAAACAGAAGCGAGAGGAGACACTTCAAGAGTACGAAGTAGATATTGCCAGATTGGTAAGATTTGCTTACCCTTCAGCTCCAGAACAAATTATGGAATGTTTAGCTGTTGAAGCATTTCTTGATGGACTTCGTGACCACGAAATGGCAAAGACACTCCGTTTAGCCCACCACAAAACATTAGTTGACATCTTGTCTGCCGCGCTTGAGTATGAAGCGGCTTCGAAAGCTTGTGGAGGATACAGTAAAGTAAGGTCTGTAACGGAAGAGGAAGATGAAAATAAGTTGGACCAATTAGTAAATATGATGAAGAACTTTACTGATAAGAAAAAGAAGAAGACCATCAGGCGCTGGAATTGTGGTGAAATAGGACATACGTATTCCAGAATATACGTTTGTTCGACGCCGCCCGATGAGTGAAGCGGTCGAATGATCGAGAATAGACTGGAGTATGCTGGAACGATACTTACCTATATAAAGGACTGATTTGAATAGTTAGTTAGTTAGTAGTATGTTGTTAGATAAATGCGAATAGAAATATTGTCTTATATAAATTAAAGTATTGTAAATAAATTGTGTTATATAAATTAAACAGTGTTAGTGATTTAAATAGTATAAAAATAAATTAAAAAGACTAGTAAAAATAAATAAACGTTACATTGGTGTCAGAAGTGGGATATTGTAAATAAATA
Organism: Ophraella communa; assembly: GCA_035357415.1. Lineage (NCBI taxonomy): Eukaryota > Metazoa > Arthropoda > Insecta > Coleoptera > Chrysomelidae > Ophraella > Ophraella communa. The sequence continues at coordinate 55,387,918 of CM068979.1, forward strand.
AGGTAAAAAAAAATAAATATGTCGAAAAAACTTTGTGACTTGAAAGTGACAGAATTGCGTCAAGAGCTGGAGGATCGTGAATTGGAAACAACAGGAAGGAAGACTGAGTTGTTGGAGCGACTTAAGCAAGCATTGGAAAATGATGGTTTAGATCCAGAAAATTATATTTTCGTAGACGACTCTTCTGCTACAATTATTTCTTCCTTAAATAAAGTTTCTTCCGATATGTCTTCTTTGAAGAGTGATATCTCTTCCGACATGTCTTCTTTGAAGAGTGATATTTCTTCTTTGAAAAATAAAGTTTCTTCTGACATTTCTTCTTTGGAAAACAAAGTTTCTACTGATATGTCTTCTTTAAAAAATGATATTTCGTCTTTGGAAAACAAAGTTTCTACTGATATGTCTTCTTTAAAAAATGATATTTCTTCTTTGGAAAATAAAGTTTCTTCTGATATTTCTTCTTTGGAAAATAAAGTTTCTTCTGATATTTCTTCTTTGGAAAATAAAGTTTCTTCTGACTTTTCTTCTTTGGAAAACAAAGTTTCTTTGGATATTTCTTCTATGGAAAATAAAATGTCTTCATTTGAAAAAAAAATTGAAGAGAAAATAAGAGAAATGGAAAAACAAATGGAAGAGATGGAAAAAGGAGGTAAAGAAGATATGGAAGATTTAGGAGAGGAAAACAAGGACGAAATGAGAAGCTACAAAGTGGAGCGGAAACCGAAATTGGAAGGCAACGAAAGTTCTGTTCGTGTTAAGGCCCCAACCTTTGACGGAAAGATGTCTTGGGAAAATTATCTCAAACAGTTCGAAACAGCTGCAAGAGCGAACGGATGGTCCCAAAAAGAGAAGGCAATAAACCTCACCATCGCTCTGAGAGGAGACGCTTTGGATGTTCTTCAGACCATACCAGTGGAGGACACAGATGATTTTGAGCAACTGAAGAAAAGCTTGAACATGCGATATGGTCACGAACACTTGGAGAACTTGTACCGATCGCAGTTGAAGACTCGAAAACAGAAGCGAGAGGAGACACTTCAAGAGTACGAAGTAGATATTGCCAGATTGGTAAGATTTGCTTACCCTTCAGCTCCAGAACAAATTATGGAATGTTTAGCTGTTGAAGCATTTCTTGATGGACTTCGTGACCACGAAATGGCAAAGACACTCCGTTTAGCCCACCACAAAACATTAGTTGACATCTTGTCTGCCGCGCTTGAGTATGAAGCGGCTTCGAAAGCTTGTGGAGGATACAGTAAAGTAAGGTCTGTAACGGAAGAGGAAGATGAAAATAAGTTGGACCAATTAGTAAATATGATGAAGAACTTTACTGATAAGAAAAAGAAGAAGACCATCAGGCGCTGGAATTGTGGTGAAATAGGACATGCTCGCAATTCATGTAAACGTCCTGGGGTCACTACGAATGAAGAAACTACTCCACAGGAAAAACTAAAACGGGCCGGCCTAGAGGGAGCAGCTTCGACCCGGAACGTTTCCAGAAGACCGTGCCCAGAAGAGTGTTCTCACTGCAGTAAGACAGAATTAAAAGAAACTGCAATACTACGAACAACTGTAGTTAACGACGACTGGGCACCTACTAGAATTAAAGAAGAACAAGATAATGATCCTGTTTTAAAGAAAATGAGAGAATGGAAGATAGAAGATCGTCGACCTACTTGGCAAGAAGTGTCAAAATTCTCTACAGTCCTTAAATCATATTGGGCTCAGTGGGAGTCTTTCATTTTGGAAGGCGATTTATTAAAGAGAATAATTGAAAATGATGATGGTTCCGTTAACAGAAAGCAATTAGTTATACCAAAGAGTAGAGTAGCCGAAGTACTACGACAGTTACACGACAGTCCATCAGGAGGTCATCTTGGTGTTAAGAAAACCCTGCAGAGAGGTCGTGAAAGGTTTTATTGGATGAATAGTTCCGATGATGTTAAGGACTGGTGTAAGAAGTGTACCATCTGTGCTGCTAGTAATGGACCTCAGAAAAGAGGAAAGGCTCCCATGAAACAATATAACGTTGGTAGCTCATTTGAGAGAATTGCTTTAGATATTGCTGGACCGTTCCCCACTACTGAGAATAAGAATAAATACATGTTGGTGGTAATGGATTATTTTACGAAGTGGGTTGAAGTCTACTCCATTCCAAATCAAGAGGCAGCAACTGTCGCAGACGTGCTAGTGAAGGAGTTTATTTGCCGATATGGAGTACCCTTGGAGATTCACAGTGACCAAGGAAGGAACTTCGAAAGTCAACTCTTTCAAGGAATTTGCGACAATTTGGGAATGAAGAATACAAGAACTACAGCATTGCACCCACAATCAGATGGAATGGTAGAACGCATGAATAAAACCATTGGCAAATATCTATCAAAAGTAGTATCCAATCACCAAAGAGACTGGGACCAGTATATTTCGCTCTTTGCAATGGCTTATCGATCCGCCGTCAATGAATCAACAGGTCAAACACCAGCAAAAGTCTTGTTTGGACGCGAGATGAGGTTACCATGCGACCTCGAGTTTGGATGCCGACCTGGAGAGGATATAGCTGGAGAAGACTATGTAATCCAGTTACGAAGAAAAATGGACGACATGCATGATTTGGTTCGCTCCCATCTCCAAGTTGCCAGTGACAGGATGAAGAAACGGTATGATACCCAAGCTATAGAGGGATGTTTCCAAGAAGGTGACAAAGTCTGGCTCCATAACCCGAAAAGACAGAAGGGGTACTCACCAAAGCTACAACAATCTTGGGAGGGTCCATACATCATCAAGAAAAGAATCAATGATGTCATATACCGTATAATAAAGACCCCGAATGGAAAACCTAAGGTAGTACACCGAAACCGACTGGCGAAATTTGAAGAAGATCATGACCAGGAAGAAGAAGTCGTAAATCAAGTCCAAGATACACCCGACCTTGCTTTCGAAGAATTTATGGGTGCATATGGAGGTACTGGGAAAGCTAGATACGGCGTGACTATTGAGAAACAGCAAGACCTGTTCACACTTCCTGATGACTACTCATTGGCCCATAGCGTTTCCGCCACTATCAGCGACGGCCGAGGATTAGCGTCTGTCTTTCGAAGGAAGTTTGGTCGACTGTCAGAACTTCGAAATCAGTTACCAGCCACTGGGAAGGCTTTGATACTTCGAGATGACTCCCGTTGCCTCTTCTATCTGATTACCAAGAATACCTACCAAGACCAGCCCACTTATCGAAATATATGGGAATCATTACTTAACTTGAGAGAGCACGTATTGGAGTCCAATATACAGAAGCTAGCCATGCCGAAAATAGAGTGCAACTCATTGGATTGGAGGGTCATCCGAAATATGGTGGAAGTAATCTTTCAAGATACCGAAGTCCAAGTGTTGGTATGCAGCCATTCGCCCCGTGTCCAGCTGACATCAAAGACCATTCCATGTTATTTCCATGCAACTGGAAATTGTAGACGAGGATTCAGTTGCAAGTATCTCCATCCAGTCTCAATTGCTTAAAAGTTCCAGGGGGAACTATCTCTTAAGGAGGGGGCAATGTTGTGCGAGTACGCCCCTGGCGCTATGACCCAGACGCGAAGCATCTAGACTCGATACGTATTCCAGAATATACGTTTGTTCGACGCCGCCCGATGAGTGAAGCGGTCGAACGATCGAGAATAGACTGGAGTATGCTGGAACGATACTTACCTATATAAAGGACTGATTTGAATAGTTAGTTAGTTAGTTAGTAGTATGTTGTTAGATAAATGCGAATAGAAATATTGTCTTATATAAATTAAAGTATTGTAAATAAATTGTGTTATATAAATTAAACAGTGTTAGTGATTTAAATAGTATAAAAATAAATTAAAAAGACTAGTAAAAATAAATAAACGTTACAATAATATTGTAGTTTTATTTGTAGTTTAAAATGTTCGATAATGTAACTGGTGCAGGTATTTTAAGTTAAATTAGCTTGTTATATATATATCAAATTTGGGGGTTCGGTTTATGGGGCATCCTAAACAGATGTGGTTTAGATATTCTATTTGTCCACATATCCAATATGGGTCAGTAGCACATCCTATTCAAAATAAATTTTCTTGTTGCGACAGTATCTGAGTATATTATTGTTAGATGTCTTTTATCTAATTGAAAAAGAACTTTATTTTCGGAAACTCGTTTTAAAATGAAATGATTTTTTCAGTATTCGTTGTGTTCTGTTTTAATTTGTTCTTTAAAATGCAATAGACCTATCTCTTTATTGAATACTCAATACATAAATTGATTCCAATGCGCAGTCCTCTCTCTTTCCTTGTCTAAGAACACAACGTATTGCTCCCAGTAATACCACTACTTAAATGAAAAAAACCCTTGTAGCTGTCAAGAGCTAGCTTCTATTTGCCGGATAGACCCGGCAACTCAGGCCATAAACCACAAAAAAGAAGTTACAATTTTTATTTCGTTTGTTTTTATTAGTGCGTATAACAATAAAAATACTGCAATGGTCCAAAAAAACAAAATACAAATCCACTCAAATAAAATAAACAATGAACTAACTTCTTATGGTCTTATGCGTAATGATATACGGATTGATAGGCTTGCCAACACAATTTTAGAAGGGACACGAACATTTAGGGAGAACTACGAGAGTGGGAGTTGTTTCGCGCATGAGTATTCAATTTGGGCCATTAACAAGATGGGTTTATTGTTTCCGATGGAAATATTTGTATGTGATAGTGTGATCTTAAAGCAAATTTGTAATTTAGGGAAGGTATATAGACACTACAGACCACCTTGTCTTCCGTATTCGAAGATCCATCTGTAAAAATCCATGTATACTAAGTGACATAAAAATCCGAACACCCAGTTTAAATGATTTTATTTTAATAAAATTTACTGAAATAAACAATTTATAAAATTTTTAGCCTAATCAGTTGAAGATTCCGATTTTTATACTGCTTTTTTTGAAATCCACTAACAATCCAAAAATTGCAGTTAGAGTGTTGTCAGGCATGGCTTCGAGAACGCCGTACGTAAAGAGCAAGGGGCTCTGGACGCCCCCGTAGAACAATAGACCGTGAAGATCGCCGTGAAGATTATTGGCCTTAGGGGACCATTTCTCCACTCCGTTTGCAGAACGCGGAAGACCTATTGGCATGCGAAGCGTTTACCGACGAATAAGACGTTTTGGTCTGTTTTCATACCGATCACAATGGGTCCTCCCTTTAACTCCAGAACACCGACGTAATCGCCTTGAGTGGTGCAAAGGACCTTGACATCAGGAATGGAACAGTATTGTCTTTAGTGACGAGTCTCGATTTTGTTTAGGCATGCACGATGGTGGTGAAAGGAGAAATCCCCGGTTTTTTGTTGAAAGCATGTTCATCAAACTGTTGGAGTTATGGTTTGGGGTGCTATGGTTCGAGATCACCTTTAATCTTCATCAGAGGTAACATGAACGCGCAGCGTTATATACAAGAAGTTTTAGAACCCCATATTTTACCCTATCTTAGATTAGAGAGAAAACAAATACTCGTATTGTTAATTATTTATTTATTTCTGCAACTCGATGATGAATGGCATTTTGAGTTGCAATATCACATCTTTTTTTAAATTGTATCTTTTGGTTGCGCAATTGTTTTTACAACCACATCTCACAATACCTTGCTTTGATTGAGTCTAGCAGCGACAGTTCTTAGGGTTAAATTTTTTTCTGGTACATTCTCCTTGTCTATATGAACCTATGGTCAGCTACTTGAAATTCGTTTCTTGCTTACAATTTTTCCAGTACACCTGAGGGTGTTCCAAGCTTATAGAGGTTACTGTCTTCTTTCTATACCATAAAAACAGCCATCATGTTCCTTGGTGCCGCACGCCCTCTGTCTATATCTGGAATTCTAACCAAAAGATTTTAGCCAACACTAACAGGTGCAAATTTTTTGTTGGACCTCTGCAGCATTCCATCGGCTTGTTTTTTTTTGGGAAGTGGATGATGCGGTAACTTTTCTTTGTCGAACGCAAATCATACATGGTTTTTCATGTTTGCAGGTACAATGAAAAAAAAAAATACGTCAGTGAATATTTTGTCTAAAAATATATAAATAGTAAGTTATTTGTTTTATTTTTTTACTTACCACTATTTCTTTTTATTTGGCTTGATCGCTTGAGGTTTTGTATGATATTGTAAGATTATCTTCTTCTGAGCTGTTAGAGACGTTTTCATTAGAATTTTCATTCAATATGTTTTCCAGCTCTTCTTCACCAGTAATGTTGTGAAGGACCTCATGAGGTATATTTGAATCAAATAAGCCATTACGTATAGAAACCCCAAACATCGCCTCATACGCCTCATACTATATGACAAGATCTGCTTTTTTTAGCTGAACAAATCGCTATCCGTTAGCCCAGTTAGTGCTCTTGTTATCTGCCATCCAAGCCAACAAAATATCCCTAACATCCTGGTTTGCCTTTTCTACACTTCCCTAGCTTTGAGAGTGTCTTGGTTTACCGTGAATTATTTTAGCGTCAAACATATCAGCAAGCTCATTTATGACAGCTGCTGTGAACTCTCTTCCATTGTCACTTTGTTGGATGTAAGGAGCACCTATTATACAAAAAATGTCTAAGAGATTGTAAGCTGCCTCCGTAGCTCTTTTAGATTGTAAAGGTTTTAAAAACAAAAATTTTGTCAGATGATCCTGGTTACTTAAAATAAATTTATAATTTTCATCTGGTTCTGTTTGCATGTCTATAAGATCCACGTGCCCTCTTGAGTTCATGTTGATGCTCAAAATTGGCCTAACCACTAGCCTCTTTCCTTAATATTTTTTCTTAAACTGACAATGTCCACATATAAGCGTAAATAAATATAAATTGTATCACAAGTAATATTTCAGTACTGTTGTGCGAGTACGCCCCTGGCGCTATGACCCAGACGCGAGGCAGACAGATGATGCGAGAATATTCCGGAATATACGTTTTGTTCGACGGCGTTCGATGAGCGAAGCGGTTGAATCATCGAGACGATTCCCAGAATAGACTGGAGTATGCTCGAACAATATTTACCTATATAAAGGACCGATTTGACTATTTTGAGTTAGTTAGTTAGTAGTATGTTGTTAGATAAATGCGAATAGAAATATTGTCTTACATAAATTAAAATATTGTAAATAAATTGTGTTATATAAATTAAACAGTGTTAGTGATTTAAATAGTATAAAAATAAATTAAAAAGACTAGTAAAAATAAATAAACGTTACAGTACTTTTTTTTAAGTTCTTTGTCCATGCACCGAGTTCTTTTATGTCCCGTATCAACGTGGGCTTTGTGAATAATTTCATACAATTCACCTATATGGCAAAATTATTTTATTTCATCTTCACTAGAAGTTCGCTTTTTTATAAGTTTTTCTACATCCCCAATGGTTAAAATTTCATACCTCTTAATTCGTCGATAACACGATTATGTAGACACGATTATGTAGACGCGATTTAAATCTTTAATGACAGTGTTGCCGAACAGCTTTGGTCGTTTCGTATTTGCCCGATCCTAGGTTTGGCTTCTTGCAGACGGCCAAAGTCCGTAATTGAAATGAAATTCGGGATTTGGTCGTTTTAAATAGTCCAATCCTAGGATCGAGCAAAAAAACGACCATTGGCCGTTTTCGGGCTTTGCGGTCAACATATTCATTTTCTATTTTTATAACGTTAGCGCAAATCTTCTTCCAGTTCTCTGGCATTAACTCTGTGTTATGGTTAGGTTAGACGCATTATCCAACACCATTACGCTTTTTTGGGAGCAGTGGTAATGCATTTTTTGTTAAACAACTTGACAAAATCAATATTATTCATTTCATTGTGGTAGTCTCCGGTTTTTTTCCTGATTTAAAAATAGTGCCTCAGGTACAAATCCTTCTTCACCTCCAGCCAGCGTGTACAATAATCAGACGTTTGACCTTTGGCCACTCATGCCTTTGGTACAGTGTGCGAACTGTGAATATGTTTCGTCGCAGTATACAATCGCCTATAGTATTTTAACTTTCTCAAATACTCCATTCTCTTCGCTTTTATGTCGTACGTCTCCATTAGAACTTTACTATTTTCATCAGTTCTTTTCCATCTAAATCCCATTTTTTATACCAATTTTCTAAATTTTTCAATTTTATCACTAAAGTTTATTGCTGCCTCGTTCTTTAATTCCTCGAAAATTCTTTTCATGGTAGGTCTTTTTTTATGTATTGCTGCATAAGAATAAATAATTCTTTGAAAGTTGAAGGTTTGTTGGTGTTTTTACGAGATGATTTAAATTTTTCACCAGGATATTTTTTGTTCGCTTCAACAAGAATCCGTTGGTGGCAATAGAATAGAAGCACCAAAAGCTTTGGCTATTCTTTCCAGTAAATGGCTCAGCAGAACGTTTAGAGCTTTCTGTTCTTTTTCTTTTTTCATAAATTCATATACCCTGCACATAATTTGCAACCTTGGCTATGAATATTTTTTTTTTGAATTGTTTATGTTTCAGGGTTATTCTATAAAAAAGAATTAAAAAATGAACAAGTACACAAAAATACTTTCATTAATTAAGCAATATAATAATATGAAAAAATTATTAATGTATAAAATTGAGGGTTACCAAATTAGTGTAATTGCAAACCAGATTTGTAATCATTTGATTAAAATATAAAAACATAGTCATTATTTATAAGTAAAATAAACTATTTAATGTCGATCATTATTAAAGTATATCAGTATCATTTAAAATACATAAAAAATTATCATTTCTTTAACAATCGTAGATCAATATACAGTATGATGCAAATGTATGGAATTCAATTCAATTTATTTTTCATATATATAAATACATAACATTCATCATAAAAAAAAACATAAATAAATAAGCACCTGAGGGGCTGACACCACCCTAAGCAACCAAATGCTTGTTCGGTAATATCATGCTACTCAAGTACTTTACATGAAATTGTAATATTTATGGTAAGTAGTAAAAGTATTATATATTTAACAAATGTGTGTCATTAATAATAATAAAAAACAGAAACAAAAACATGAAATAAATGCAAAGGTAATGACATCGAATGTTCAGCATAGGAAACCATTACTTATATGTTCAATATTTCAGGATGACTGACAAGATACTGTTTAATTTCTTTTTTATATATTTTATATTTTTTAATTGTTTTTAAATATGGAGGCAATTGATTATATAATCTTGGTGCATAATATATAAATGAGTTTTTTGCGACAGATTTTTTAATGAATGTAGTTCTAACGTTCAAGTTTGTATTGTTTCTAGTACCCGCATAGGCTAAAGGTGGTTTATTTTCTTCATGATATAATTGAAGTAAGCATTGATATGTATACATAGTTTGAATATTTGAAATTTTGGATTCTCGGTACAATAGAAGAGTAGAGTGTAATCTACTCTTTTTGAAGATTATTTTCAAAAGTAAATTTTGTGCAGTTTGCAAAATGCTAATTGTGGTCTTGAATGCTCCTCCCCAAGCTATTATACAGTATCTTATTATTGACTCTGCAAAAGCATTATATATTATAATTAGGTTTTTTCTGACATAATTTCCTTAGCTGATAAAATTTTCTCATTAAAACTCTTATTCTTTTCGCAACATATGTTATGTGTTCCGTCCATTTTAAATATTGATCTATTATTATACCAAGGTATCTTATGGAGGAACATTTTTTAAACTATTGCATTTGCAATTTTGTATTTGAGAGCAGTTAATATGATGTAATTGTAAAGATATGTTTATAGGTTGATTTGTTATCGTTGGTGAAAAAGTAATATATTTCGTTTTTTCAACATTTAAAGTTAGCGAATTATCCATAAGCCACAATTGGATTCTATTTAAGTCTGATTCAGCCTTCTTTTTCACCAAATCCCATGATTTATCTGAAAATATTAGGACAGTATCATCAGCGTAGCAAATCAAATGCCCTTTGAAATTTTTGATTTTTGAGACGCTGTTCATATATATTAGAAATAAAATAGGACCTAACACTGTTCCTTGTGGTATGCCCATTTTTATTTTGAGATCAGTACTGAATACTTTTCCTATTTTTACTCTTTGGGTTCTGTTTGTTAGGTAATTTTCGAACAATTTCAGAGCTACACCTCGAATGCCATAATTACATAACTTGTTTAGTAATTTCTCATGCTCAACAGTGTCGAAAGCCTTGGCTAAATCTAAAAAGACTGCTATACATTTTAATGAATTGTCCAACGCACCCACCGTTGTTTTGAGGAAGTCAATTATAGCATTTTCGGTATTAGAATTTTTGATAAAACCATACTGTTTATCTGTTATTATGTTATGTTTATCAAGAAAAGACATTAGCCTAACTTTTAATGCATTTTCAAATATTTTTCCGAAACTGTTGATTACTGATATAGGTCTATAATTATTCAAAAATTTTTGGTCCCCGGATTTAAAAACGGGAGTTACATTAGACTCTTTCCACTGGTTAGGTATTTTTCCATACAAAAAGCAGTTGTTTATTATATGTGTCAATGGCTTAGATATATGATTGTGAATAACTTTTATCATTTTTGAGGTAATATTGTCAGGTCCTGGTGAACAGTTATTTTTTAAGTTTGATATAATTATAATTATCTCCTCATTTGTGACAGGTTCAAGAAATATTGAATCATTAATTGTAGGATCACTCAAAAAGTTATCAGGAAGTTCAGTTTTTTGTATATTTTTAGCCATTTTGTTGCCTATATTTATAAAGAAATTGTTGAACTCTGCTGCTTTTTCTTTATTATCAGTTATTATGCTTCCATTTTCTAGGACCATGGTTACATTTTCAATTGTTTTTTTTGGTTTAATACCCGTTATATTATTTACGATGTCCCATATTTTTTTATAATTTTTACCAGCATCAAGTATTTTGTTTTTGTAATAGTCATTTTTAGTTTTTTTAATAAGAGCAGTTAATTTATTTCTATAAACTTTGTATTTTTGCTTAAGGTCATCGGAATAATTTTTTAATAACTTTTTTTTCAAATTATCTCTCTCAATAATAGAAGTTATAATACCACTAGTAATCCAGGGTTTAAGTTTTGAGTAATTTCTATTTTTATATGGTACTACGTAAGTACAACTTGAAATGTATTCTTTGAGTTTGGTAATGAAAATGTTGTAAGATAATTGCGGGTCTTGTATATTGAATATTTCCTCCCAAGTTTCATTTTGTAACATATCATTTAATTTAGAAAAATTTGTTTGTTTGTATTGATTATTTCCGTAATTACTTTGTTTAATTACTTTCTCAAAATTAATATAGATGTATGGAGTGAAATGGTCTGTCATATCTGTGGTAAAAATCATAGGATCGATTGATATTACTTTGCTTAATGAGTTCTCTTGTCTTACAAATATATGATCAATTAAAGAGCTAGTATTATTAGTTACTCTAGTAGGTTTATTTATAAATGAATTATATCCATTAGAATTCAAAATATTCAAATAAGCATTGGTTTCAATTGATTCTTTTTCTAATAAATTGATATTAATATCACCAACATAAATATCAAGACTATTTTTTTCAAAGTTCCTAAATATTTTTCTAAATCGCTAATGTATTCTTGTACTTTAGTTGATGGAGACCTATAATATGCTGTCAGACCAAATTCAATATTTTGTTCTAGAACTTTTAGGGAGAAGTTTATATGTAAGAATTTAGTTTTATTTATATTTATTATATCTACTTTAGGTGATATTGTATTTTTTACATAAATTACTAAGCCGTCACATTTATTTATTTGGGATTCATTGTAGTAAATGCTATAATTAGGTATTGTAAAACTATCCACTGACTCAATATATCTTGTTTCAGATAGCACAATAATATCTATAAATTTTTCGGCCATCTGCAAATAAACCAAAAGCTCATCCATATGTTTGTATAAACTTCTTATATTAAAATGAATAATTCCCAAACCACACCCGATGTCATTCCTTCGCTGAAAATACCTTTCATAATTTTCCTCAATTTTAGTATTAATACAATCTTCATTATCTAAATCATTCAAAAAATCTAACATTTCCCAAAAATACAACAAAACAAAACAGTAATAACCTCTATCTGAGCTTTATACCCCAAACAAAATTATTTCTATACATATATACTAATATACTAATATACTAATATTATACATAAATAAATAATGAAATTGAAACAAAACCAAAGACAATAGAAAACTAGTTAAAAATTTCATCAAAATCTTTTTTATTTTTGATAATTGATATTTTATTATTTTTTGTTACATAGATTTTGCCATTTTCTGTCCATACTGATTTTACATCCAATTTTTCTACAGCTTTATTCATTAATTCAATCCTATGGCGAGTTAGATCTTCCCTTATAACCAAACCTGTTCCTTTTAGTAACTTTTTTCTTCTGTATATTATTTGTTTTGTTTTCTCTGAACTTAGCTTTATTAAGATTCCTCTGGATTTTCCGTTGTTTATTTTACCAACTCGATAGCAAAGTACAATATCCTGGTCAGTCAATTTTAAATCCATTTTTAGATTAAATAGTTGTTTTACTGCCTCGCTAATATTTTCCTTAGGCTGTTCCTTGAAATTAAAAATTCTCAAATTGCAAAATTTACTATCTTGTTCAATCTGGTCCAATTTTTCTATAAACTGAAAGTTTTCTTCATTATTTTTCTTTTTTTGATTTTCATATTTTTCATTTAATTTATCATATTTCTCCTGTAAATCCGCCACTGTCGTTTCAAGTTTGGTTAATTTACTTTGAATGGTTCGTATAACGGCATCAGCTACCTTATTCACTAATTGACTGATAAAAGACTCACTTTTTATAGTATTGTTAATAGCTTCACTTACCGATTGCATTATTTCTTGACTGATTTCGCGTGTTAGAACCATATTTTCAGCAATTATTTTTATATCAACTGATAGGACAAACGCTCACTTCACCACAGGAGCACTTTATAACTATTAAAATGACGTTTTTTTATGTGAAAATTGCAAATTTCTGGGAGCTCAAATAGATATCAACTATTCACTACTCATCATAGGCGTACTATATATATATATATATAAATTCATTATTTCAGAAACAGACGACTTTTAAAAAATATCTTAAAACACGTCAATTTTAATTTTTGAATGGCCATCAACTGCTATAGATGTGTTGGACATTACGTCATTAGTGATGGCGTAATGACGTCATCGACGATTTTTTAAATACAAACCGAGGTCACGTGACAGCTCATTTGAAAGGTCTCCTTATCGCCTTTGCAACAATGTAATCATTTGAATATTTATTTCTAAATGGTTAACCAAAACTGTTGCTTTATTGATACAATTAACTTAAAATAAATGTTTACTTAAGTACAATTAAATTACAACAAATGTTCAAATTTTTTGAATGGATTTATTTTTTCTTTTCATGGCAGTTTAATAAAACTATCTCATTCTTTAACAGGCATTACTTTATTGACGTAATCAATGCCATTACCCTCGTATTATTTTAACCTGTAAACTAGATAGTATTGACAGTTGTCGTGAGCACCGTAAAAACACAGTTATAATTTGAATAAATATTTATTTTTATACCTATCGCGCGATAAATCTTGGTCTCAAGGTACTGGCTACTCTTCCAGTCACAACAACCAACGTGGAAAGATCATTTTCTACAATAAAGAGGATAAAAAACTCTACCTCGTAGTGTGATGGGCCATGACAGGCTAAGTGCACTGGCAATGATGTCAATTCACTGTTATTGATCCAGAGGAAGTGTTTGATTGCGAAGAAAAAATCGAGAAAATTACTTTTGTAATTTGTATGTTCTAGTAAAAATGTAGTACTGATTTCACTTTTATTATTAAAATCTATTCTTTGTTTAACATTAAAATTTCTTGAACTACTTTCAAATATACTAGCTATTTATTTTACACCTTGTACTGCATCTTTTTATTGCACTGTAAATAATAGATTAAACGTCACATAATAATTCAAGTTTTAATGTGTCATTCGCTTTACTCTAAATTAATTAAAGTAGGTCCAAATTTTTTAATGATTTTCGTCTTTGAGCCCCCCCCCGAAACGAATTTCTGGATACGGGCCTGGTTCCATGTTCATGTGTGTGTGGCACACATACTTAAAAACAACTTGTTTTTAAGTATGTGGTGTGGCAGCTTAGCGCACCAAAGTAAATTCTATATAGGCAACACATTTTACGTATGTGTGTATAATATGCTATAATGCAGACTATTTGTAATTTCTAGTAAATTTTATTTGAAAGTCGTGGACAAAGTATAGTATCCTACTCGCATGTAATGGCTATAGTATAGCTACCATTATATGCTCATTGAATAATATACTATTATGTTATTGTCTTGTTAACTAAGAGAAGTTTATTGACACAGAATGTGCCAAATGTTAAAACGAATTTGATTTTTCGCCAAAATCGAATTTAAATTAATTTGCCTAACTTTTTACTCATTTTTAACAAAGAACGCTTCTATTAATTGGAACTTTTAACTAATCCCAAATATGTTAGTGTTATAGAATAGGAGTTAAAAAATTTTTTCAATTAATTGAACCCATTTTGAAAATGATCACCAATTTTTTTAACATCCTTCCATATATGTGGTGACAGATATATATTTTCAATTAGTTACTACTTTTAGTCATTTTTTTTAAATCTGTTATACAGTAAGTACAGTATTATACAGTGGGTAAGCATTACTTTTTAAAAAATAGAATTCTTATCAAATGTTCAGGGGCTTCAGAACATGCTGAAAATATTTCATGTACGATATGCTGATTGTCAAATTATCCCAACAGCATTCTTAAATTGTTATTCTCATAGAAAAAAAATTAAAAACTATTTAGAAATCATATATTTTTAAATAAAATGTAGGTAATACAAAAAAACTGTAAAGATAAAATTCATAACCTGCTGAAAAATTACATTTAATTTATCAAAATAAATTTTTATTTGAAAACAAAATTTTAAAATATTTATACTAAAATGTTTCAAATTTGATCATTAGTAATTTATTTAGTTGATTAGTTGCCGAAATTATTCAACTATTCAAATTATATCTATTATTTAAGATCATATAAAATCAAAATAGTTCCAGTTTGAAAAGTCATTGTAAATTTCTTTAATCACAATTTACCTGTCATAAAAGGAAATATATGGCTGTGACATCAAACTTTAAAACAGTTTTACTTACTTTTGATTTCATAAATATTTATTTTTATGAATTCAATATTAACCAATGAATTAATTTTGCATATTTAAACTAGGTATATGCTTATCTATTTTAACAATAAAAGAGCTACTTCTATAAAACATTAACTGTATTTAACTGATTTAAAATAAATGTATCACCATTAAGGAACCATCACTACTACAAAATTTCATCTCTTCATGTAAATTATATGTATTAATTTGAACTACGGTGACTGAAAAAATATGTGCACTATTTATATTATGTGATGTTGATCAATCATGTGAAAAAATTCTCTCAATTTTGGAAGTTTGGTCCTGTAAAGTAGCATATAGGTAGGTATATGTAATTTTATTTTATTTTGAAATTTTATAGATATACCTTAATTATGAGAGTATTTCATTCACAGGTAAAAGCAGAAAGCAGCTTGTAAAACTGGAAACTGGCATATGGTACCTATTTTGATAACTGTAATAAGAAAACCATAATTTATTTTTCACATCATACTATTTCTTTTTCTAATCTATGATTTAATCAAGAACGATAAACATTTACCAGGATTGCTTAATCCCATAAGACGTACATTCGCCAAAAAATCGATCGCACGTGGTGGCCTGTGACGTCACTGCAGTCCTCGGCCGTATTTTTCCTATCTTGACAGTGCATTTTAGGTCGTTTTCAATGGTGTTGTCATCTTTTAAATGACCATCAAAGTTTCCGGTCTTATTTATGACAACTATTTAATATAAGCAAACATATGTTTCAAATATCAGATATTTTCAACGGTTGTCAAGATTTCCAGTTTTAAAAATATTTATGATGTCGAATATTAATCACAGCAGAAAGTCATTAGATCGTATATAGCTAACTCAAAGAAAATAAAAGCCTTATTTAAACCCCGGAAGAAAAAATATGATTATTATCTCATACCACAGGCTACCTTATTCACATGCCAATATTTGTTAAAACACTCGAAATGACCGACATTATTTGTGACATACTCTGTACATGTACATGTACATATAACCATTATACGCCTATCAAATTAACGTTTTTAATATAAAATTTCTAAGTTGTTTGGTTGCCCGACATATAGCGAGAAGGACCGAATTACGACCAAAACTGCTCGATATTTGGATGCATGAGAACTAAACCTTTATCCCTCATATATATAAACAAGGATCGTGATAAAAATGACAACACACGTAGAATTTATGGAAGAAATATTTTTATTATGGTGTATTTAGTGTCATAGTTTAGATATTTAGGCCATTTTTTAACAATGGTACTTAAATATAGTGATTATCATCTGGATCGTAATAATTTATAGAAGAATTATTTAAAACATTAATATAGGTATTCGTTTCAGATACATATAGACCTTTTTTTTTACAATACAATGGTTTATGAAAACAGTAGTCACTGTTGTCTGGATTGTAACAATTTACACCTAATGTATGATTTATTAGTTAACGATATGGAAAGCATAGCAATGTTTTTTGTAACTATATGACATACTTTTATGCCTGACGTACACAACATAACCAAATTTTTCTTTTTTACATCCTAATTCACGACGTAATATGTATATTATATGCATATAGATGCAGTTGCTGCGCTACAGTTCGAAGTTCCAGTTTAAATATATTGTAGTAGTCAGCGAAGCAACAACTATAGCCTCTGCTTGTAACAAAGTGTTTAGAAGAAACTTTCTTAAACCTAACACTATTGGAATTATACCCAAGGGAGGATACAGATTCAAAGACAACCAATCTAAAATTGCCCTACAGTGGTTAATTTGGGAAGAATGCCAAAGAGGTATTGAAATTCAGCACGCTGGTAAAGGTTCGGAGGCTTTAGTTGCAGGAGTTGAAGTGGATGGGTATTGTGAGGATACTAACGAGGTTTTCGAGTTTCAAGGATGCTACTATCATGGGTGTCCTAAGTGCTTCAAACAAAACAGAGAAAACCCCCTACATGATAATCCGACAGATTGCTTGGAGAATCGATATGACCGCAGTCTAAATAAAATCAGACATCTAAAAAATAACGGGTTTAAGGTTATCGAGATGTGGGAGTGTGAATTTAAATTGAATAAAGTGATACAAGATTACACACATAATCACCCGTGTCTCCAAAACCTTCCACTAAACCCTCGAGACGCTCTATACGGTGGTCGGACAGGAAACTGTGTTGAATGTTTTGAAGCAAAAGAAGATGAGAAGATCAAATACGTAGATGTTTGCTCTCTGTATCCTTTTATTTGTAAATACGGAAAGTTTCCCATTGGTCATCCTAAGGTATATGTTGGTGAAGAGTGTGAAAATTTACATTTAAACGAACTATCCGGTGTGATAAAATGTAAGATACTTCCTAATTCAACGCTCTACCATCCTGTTTTACCTACCAAGATGAATAACAAATGTATGTTTGTAAACTGTCGAAAGTGTGGTGAAGGCTGTATTAAAGAAGAATGTCACCATTCTGAGGAAGAAAGGGCTTTAACAGGGACTTGGGTTATAGAAGAAGTCGTTAAAGCTGTTGAAAAGGGGTATAAAATTTTGGAAATTTTGGAATTGTGGAATTATGATACCATGCAGCTAACGAAAGAGCAAGAGGGTTTGTTTTCTGGTATGATGAACAAGTTCATTAAAATTAAACAGCAAGCATCCGGGTGGCCTAAGAACTGTTCGACAGAAGAGGAGAAAAATCGTTATATTGACAAAGTGGGTTGAATAGGACTCTTGGTGAAGTTTCCCACTTAAAAAGCAAAACTAACGCACGGTGGTTCTACCTCAAGGGTCGTGTGGAAACGAATCAACAGCTTTACGCAAGCAAAATCCCTCCTACTTAAGTCTACTTTATACAGTTCTTCCGTAATAATAATAAATAAAATTTAACCTACCAGTAATCCTTTTTAAACGTAATGTAGTGATTAAATTGATAGAGAATTCCTCTTTAAAATAGCGGGTTTCACCGCATTTTAATGATATAGTGGTAGTAGTTTTAACTAAAAAATGTTTAGCTATATTTTTAGTATAAATAATTACCCTAAACTCTATTAATAAAAACTTACCAGTTTCTTGTTGCTAAATTATTTTTTTAGCATTTGTTTTTAAATTTTTAGCTGTCTTTTTCTTAAATTTATTGTACTAACTCTTATTTTTTCTTAACTTAAAATAGATAAATACTAGTATATTTACTGATTTAAGATTTACTTTTAGTATTAAATTTTTATACTTACCGCTAGGTTAGAACTGTTTTATCAAATTGAGTACTTTATTGTCTGGCAAATTTAAATTTTGGTACATTTATTTAATGATTTTGTTAATTACATTTTACTAACCTATTTTCAAGAAATCTGGTTATAAAATGATTAACGAAATATTTTTATTGATATCGCGCGCCGAATTTTAATAACAGTTTATGTTACAGGATGCGGCTTTTTGATAATATTAAAAACTTTTTGTTTGAATTTAAAATTGTAAAAAATAAGGTTACTTGGACATTAATCGGGAATATAAACCTCTCTTTAAGAATTGAACGATCTTTGACAGTTTTCTTATCGGGTCTCTAGAGAGTGCCTAAATGGCTTGGTGTACAGTATACCTAAACGCGTCTTTTTCATATATCCACTATTGAAAATTATGCGCAAAGAGCGAATTCAGTAGCTTCGCTACTTGGGCTCTCTCGCTGATAATGCCTTTTTGACTTACGTCATAGAAGGTGTGATCTGTTTGCTCGCCCACCGTCGCGTTGGAGGCTGGTTTGTGTCCGTTGATCAATCGTGACCTTGAAATGAGTCAAAAGTGATGTTTTTAGACCTTAGCTTTTTTTGACGATTTTCTTATGGAGATTCCCATGTTAGCGCCTCCGTCACACATTTGTGTCTCTCTCTAACACATTGATTTCCCTATCTCTATAGTCGTACTCTCCTAGTATATCTTCTACACAGTTTAAATCATATAATAGGTCTTGGTAGCATAATCGGTATACAATGAGGTATGTGTATAGAAGTTCGTTGGTTCGAGTCCCATAGCTAGCAAGTATTTTTTTTAATTTAAAATGGTCATTGGTAATATAGGTTAATACTAAATTTTTGGTCATTGAAATACAGGTCTTTGAAATGTAGGTAAGAATGATGGATTAAAAATGGCGGCCAGCACCTAGCGGTTGATAAACATTAAACAGGGGATTAAAAATGGCGACCAGCACGCCACCTAGTGGTCTATAATCTAACGTGACGTCACCCGGCGTCATTGGTAATATAGGTTAATACTTCTGGTCATTGAAATACAGGTCTTTGAAATATAGGTAAGAATGATGGATTAAAAATGGCGGCCTGCACCTAGCGGTTGATAAACATTAAACAGGGGATTAAAAATGGCTGCTTGTACAGCACGCCACCTAGTAGTCTAAAATCTAACGTGACGTCACCCGGCGTGACCACGACTGCGGTGGCGTGGGCGTGGTCGCAAGGGAATTTTCCCACGCTGTCAAAAATTTTCCCAGGCTCAAGTGGCCCATCCTCTACTCGAAATATACCTACTACCGTGTTTTATTGAAAAGGGATGATAAAACGAACCAAGGAAAGATTGCATTGTAAACTTAAAATAAAGCCAGAAAGGTCCAACACCAAAATAAACATTTGATCAACTGAAAAAGATTCTAACTACGAAGAGTTAAAAACGCAAAAGAAGCCCTAAAATACGCAGCAGAAAGCAAGAAAACACTGTAGATAATCTCTTCAGTGATAGCCCATTCCTATGTAGGTTTCTGCCAAAACATATGGCGATGAATGTCGCTATGTACCACGCGCCAGGAATGGGGTTCTCACTTACGAAATATACCTACTACCGTGTTTAATTAAAAAGGGATGATGAAACGAACCAAGAAAAGATTGCATTGTAAACCTAAAATAAAGCCAGAAAGGTCCAATACCAAAATAAACATTTGATCAACTGAAAAAGATTCTAACTACGTAGAGTTATAAACGCAAAAGAAGCCCTAAAATACGCAGCAGAGAGCAAGAAAACACTGTAGATAATCTCTTCAGTGATAGCCCATTCCTATGTAGGTTTCTGCCGAAACATATGGCGATGAATGTCGCTATGTACCATGCGCCAGGAATGGGGTTCTCACCTACGAAATATACCTTCTACCGTGTTTTATTGAAAAGGAATGATTAAACGAACCAAGGAAAGATTGCATTGTAAACTTAAAATAAAGCCAGAAAGGTCCAATACCAAAATAAACATTTGATCAACTAAAAAAGATTCTAACTACGTAGAGTTAAAAATGCAAAAGAAGCCCTAAAATACGCAGCAGAGAGCAAGAAAACACTGTAGATAATCTCTTCAGTGATAGCCCATTCCTATGTAGGTTTCTGCCGAAACATATGGCGATGAATTTCGCTATGTACCATGCCCCAGGAATGGGGTTCTCACCTACGAAATATACCTACCACCGTATTTTATTGAAAAGGGATGATGAAACGAACCAAGGAAAGATTGCATTGTAAACCTAAAATAAAGCCAGAAAGGTCCAAAACCAAAATAAACATTTGATCAACTGAAAAAGATTCTAACTACGTAGAGTTAAAAACGCAATAGAAGCCCTAAAATACGCAGCAGAAAGCAAAAAAACACTGTAGATAATTCCTTCAGTGATAGCCCATTCCTATGTAGGTTTCTGCCGAAACATATGGCGATGAATGTCGCTATGTACCATGCGCCAGGAATGGGGTTCTCACCTACGAAATATACCTACTACCGTGTTTTATTGCAAAGGGAAGATGAAACCAAGAAAAGATTGCATTGTAAACTTCAAATAAAGCCAGAAAGGTCCAATATCAAAATAAACATTTAATCAACTGAAAAAGATTCTAACTACGTAGAGTTAAAAACGCAAAAAAGCCCTAGAGTACGCAGCAGGGAGCAAGAAAACACTGTAGATAATCTCTTCAGTGATAGCTCATTCCTATGTAGGTTTCTGCCGAAACATATGGCGATGAATGTCGCTATGTACCATGCGCCAGGAATGGGGTTCTCACCTACGAAATATACCTACTACCGTGTTTTATTGCAAAGGGTAGATGAAACTAAGAAAAGATTGCATTGTAAACTTAAAATAAAGCCAGAAAGGTCCAATACCAAAATAAACATTTGATCAACTGAAAAAGATTCTAACTACGTAGAGTTAAAAACGCAAAAGAAGCCCTAAAATACGCAGCAGAAAGCAAGAAAACACTGTAGATAATCTCTTCAGTGATAGCCCATTCCTATGTAGGTTTCTGCCGAAACATATGGCAATGAATGTAGCTATGTACCACGCGCCAGGAATGGGGTTCTCACTTACGAAATATACCCACTACCGTGTTTTATTAAAAAGGGATGATGAAACGAACCAAGGAAAGATTGCATTGTAAACCTAAAATAAAGCCAGAAAGGTCCAATACCAAAATAAACATTTGATCAACTGAAAAAGATTCTAACTACGTAGAGTTAAAAACGCAAAAGAAGCCCTAAAATACGCAGCAGAAATCAAGAAAACACTGTAGATAATCTCTTCAGTGATAGCCCATTCCTATGTAGGTTTCTGCCGAAACATATAGCGATGAATGTCGCTATGTACCATGCGCCAGGAATGGGGTTCTAACCTACGAAATATACCTACTACCGTGTTTTATTGAAAAGGGATGATTAAACGAATAAAGGAAAGATTGCATTGTAAACTTAAAATAAAGCCAGAAAGGTCCAATACCAAAATAAACATTTAATCAACTGGAAAAGATTCTTACTACGTAGAGTTAAAAACGCAAAAGAAGCCCTAAAATACGCAGCAGAAAGCAAGAAAACACTGTAGATAATCTCTTCAGTGATAGCCCATTCCTATGTAGGTTTCTGCCGAAACATATAGCGATGAATGTCGCTATATACCATGCGCCAGGAATGGGGTTCTAACCTACGAAATATACCTACTACCGTGTTTTATTGAAAAGGGATGATTAAACGAATAAAGGAAAGGTTGCATTGTAAACTTAAAATAAAGCCAGAAAGGTCCAATATCAAAATAAACAATTGATCAACTGAAAAAAATTCTAACTACGTAGAGTTATAAACGCAAAAGAAGCCCTAAAATACGCAGCAGAGAGCAAAAAAACACTGTAGATAATCTTTTCAGTGATAGCCCATTCCTATGTAAGTTTCTGCCGAAACATATGGCGATGAATGTCGCTATGTACCATGCGCCAGGAATGGGGTTCTCACCTACAAAATATACCTACTACCGTGTTTTATTGCAAAGGGAAGATGAAACCAAGAAAAGATTGCATTGTAAACTTAAAATAAAGCCAGAAAGGTCCAATATCAAAATAAACATTTAATCAACCGAAAAAGATTCTAACTACGTAGAGTTAAAAACGCAAAAGAAGCCCTAGAGTACACAGCAGGGAGCAAGAAAACACTGTAGATAATCTCTTCAGTGATAACTTATTCCTATGTAGGTTTCTGCCGAAACATATGGCGATGAATGTCGCTATGTACCATGCGCCAGGAATAGGGTTCTCACCTACGAAATATACCTACTACCGTGTTTTATTGCAAAGGGTAGATGAAACTAAGAAAAGATTGCATTGTAAACTTAAAATAAAGCCAGAAAGGTCCAATACCAAAATAAACATTTGATCAACTGAAAAAGATTCTAACTACGTAGAGTTAAAAACGCAAAAGAAGCCCTAAAATACGCAGCAGAAAGCAAGAAAACACTGTAGATAATCTCTTCAGTGATAGCCCATTCCTATGTAGGTTTCTGCCGAAACATATGGCGATGAATGTAGCTATGTACCACGCGCCAGGAATGGGGTTCTCACTTACGAAATATACCTACTACCGTGTTTTATTAAAAAGGGATGATGAAACGAACCAAGGAAAGATTGCATTGTAAACCTAAAATAAAGCCAGAAAGGTCCAATACCAAAATAAACATTTGATCAACTGAAAAAGATTCTAACTACGTAGAGTTAAAAACGCAAAAGAAGCCCTAAAATACGCAGCAGAAATCAAGAAAACACTGTAGATAATCTCTTCAGTGATAGCCCATTCCTATGTAGGTTTCTGCCGAAACATATAGCGATGAATGTCGCTATGTACCATGCGCCAGGAATGGGGTTCTAACCTACGAAATATACCTACTACCGTGTTTTATTGAAAAGGGATGATTAAACGAATAAAGGAAAGATTGCATTGTAAACTTAAAATAAAGCCAGAAAGGTCCAATACCAAAATAAACATTTAATCAACTGGAAAAGATTCTAACTACGTAAAGTTAAAAACGCAAAAGAAGCCCTAAAATACGCAGCAGAAAGCAAGAAAACACTGTAGATAATCTCTTCAGTGATAGCCCATTCCTATGTAGGTTTCTGCCGAAACATATAGCGATGAATGTCGCTATATACCATGCGCCAGGAATGGGGTTCTAACCTACGAAATATACCTACTACCGTGTTTTATTGAAAAGGGATGATTAAACGAATAAAGGAAAGATTGCATTGTAAACTTAAAATAAAGCCAGAAAGGTCCAATATCAAAATAAACATTTGATCAACTGAAAAATATTCTAACTACGTAGAAATAAAAACGCAAAAGAAGCCCTAAAATACGTAGCAGGAAGCAAGAAAGCACTATGGATAATCTCTTTAGTTATAGCCCATTCCTATGTAGGTTTCTGCCGAAACATATGGCGATGAATGTCGCTATGTACCATGCTCGAGGAATGGGGTTCTTAATTACGAAATATACCTACTACCGTGTTTTATTGCAAAGGGAAAATGAAACCAAGGAAAGATTGCATTGTAAACTTAAAATAAAGCCAGAAAGGTCCAATATCAAAATAAACATTTGATCAACTAAAAAAGATTCTAACTACGTAGAGTTAAAAACGTAAAAGAAGCCCTAAAATACGTAGCAGGAAGCAAGAAAGCACTATGAATAATCTCTTTAGTTATAGCCCATTCCTATGTAGGTTTCTGCCGAAACATATGGCGATGAATGTCGCTATGTACCATGCCCCAGGAATGGGGTTCTCACCTACGAAATATACCTACTACCGTATTTTATTGAAAAGGGATAATAAAACGAATGAAGGAAAGATTGCATTGTAAACTTAAAATAAAGCCAGAAAGGTCCAATACCAAAATAAAAATTTGATCAACTGAAAAAGATTCTAACTACGTAAAGTTATAAACGCAAAAGAAGCCCTAAAATACGCAGCAGAGAGCAAGAAAACACTGTAGATAATCTCTTCAGTGATAGCTCATTCCTATGTTGGTTTCTGCCGAAACATATGGCGATGAATGTCGCTATGTACCATGCGCCAGGAATGGGGTTCTCACTTACGAAATATACCTACTACCGTATTTTATTGAAAGGGGATGATGAAACGAACCAAGGAAAGATTGCATTGTAAACCTAAAATAAAGCTAGAAAGGTCCAAAACCAAAATAAACATTTGATCAACTGAAAAAGATTCTAACTACGTAGAGTTAAAAACGCAAAAGCAGCCCTAAAATACGCAGCAGAAAGCAAGAAAACACTGTAGATAATCTCTTCAGTGATAGCCCATTCCTATGTAGGTTTCTGCCGAAACATATGGCGATGAATTTCGCTATGTACCATGCGCCAGGAATGGGGTTCTCACTTACGAAATATACCTACTACCGTGTTTTATTGAAAAGGGATGATAAAACGAACCAAGGAAAGATTGCATTGTAAACCTAAAATAAAGCCAGAAAGGTCCAATACCAAAATAAACATTTGATCAACTGAAAAAGATTCTAACTACGTAGAGTTAAAAACGAAAAAGAAGCCCTTTAATACGCAGCAGGGAGCAAAAAAACACTGTTGATAATCTTTTCAGTGATAGCCCATTCCTATGTAGGTTTCTGCCGAAACATATGGCGATGAATTTCGCTATGTACCATGCGCCAGGAATGGGGTTCTCACTTACGAAATATACCTACTACCGTGTTTTATTGAAAAGGGATGATAAAACGAACCAACGAAAGATTGCATTGTAAACCTAAAATAAAGCCAGAAAGGTCCAATACCAAAATAAACATTTGATCAACTGAAAAAGATTCTAACTACGTAGAGTTAAAAACGAAAAAGAAGCCCTAAAATACGCAGCAGAGAGCAAGAAAACACTGTAGATAATCTCTTCAGTGATAGCCCATTCCTATGTAGGTTTCTGCCGAAACATATGGCGATGAATGTCGCTATGTAACATGCGCCAGGAATGGGGTTCTCACCTACGAAATATACCTACTACCGTGTTTTATTGCAAAGGGAAGATGAAACCAAGAAAAGATTGCATTGTAAACTTAAAATAAAGCCAGAAAGGTCCAATATCAAAATAAACATTTGATCAACTGAAAAAGATTCTAACTACGTAGAGTTAAAAACGCAAAAGAAGCCCTTTAATACGCAGCAGGGAGCAAAAAAAACACTGTTGATAATCTTTTCAGTGATAGCTCATTCCTATGTAGGTTTCTGCCGGTTTCTGTGGAATATTTTTAATGTATCAAGCCAATTTGGCATATCAGGATATATTGATTTTTTTTCTTCCTTTAAAAGGTTCATATACCGTGTTTTGTATCTTATACGCTAATGTGTATTAGATTTATCGTACCTAGAGTCATTTTTATCGTGCATACTGTATGTATTCTGTCGCGTACGGGTTTAAGTACCTTTGGCAGTTTACAGTGTGAATGTCTACTGGGTTATCTTATCGTATCTGTATGAGTATACAGATTGTCTTTAGCTAGGAAATGTTAAAACATAATGTGGGTTTTGTTTCTATGGTTCATGTATTTAATATGAGAAAGTACAATTTATATAGCTCTAAAGTATAATTTTTGGTAACTTTTTGGTAATTTTTAAATAGGTATATTTTTCACTGACTGTATTATTGGTCATTTGATGATGTAAAAACTATATAGAACTTTTCTTATCTATTGTGACTTTATCTAATACCGATTTTCACCTTATCAATATTTTCCTGTTTTTTTTTCTTTTTTTTCTTTTTGTAATTCCTTATAATCCTTACTTGTTCTATGTAACTGTTTTGCTTAAACTTACGTTGGAGATCTTATCTGATATTAAACAACAACAAAAAAAAATTTTGCCTTCTGCAAAATTTTTTATATCGAGTAGAGGGGGTGTACCAGTACCTGTTAACATTTTAATCACCTGGTATCCTAAATAATTAGTACCGCTAGCTCCATCTATTATAAAACATTTTTAATAATAAAATAATGAATACGGTCTCTATAATTATAATTGGAAGTTCAAAGTAGCTACACTACGAGGTGTACTAATGAGTTGGCATTATCGAGTTCAAGTAGTTTTAATAATTATTCGAGTCTCATTTCTTCTATTGATTTACTGTCATATACAGAAAGTTGGAATATAAAACAGTAAAATAGAGGCCACTCTTTAGTAAACTAGAGGCAACTCTTTAATTGAAGAACCAGAAAAACCAGAAGCATCTCTTGAATTTGGAGATTACATAAACTTAATTAACTTGTAAACTGTAAGCTTCGTAACTGGATTATCTCTACAACTGGGGCAGATCATCCCTCCACTAGTGATATTCTATAATCATTTGGAACCACCTAGACAGTGCCGTAGCGACCCCAAGGTGCGGCGAAGGATCGTCCACTATCGTAACAGATAAGTTTATTGAGATCTATCAAGTTTACTGTTCCCATATTTTTTCTCTTTTATTTCCGTGTATATCTATCTATATCGTCAACTGTATTAGCATAAGTATTTTTAAAGAATTGTTTGCGGATTATTTTGTTGTAACGTATTCTCTACCTCATTAATTTCAGCACCAAGGAAATCTTATTATCTTTTACATGTTTGTACCTTTTCAATTCATTTTTTTATCTTCATAGACAGTTTTTTCTGACATCTTTCTGTCATCTCATGATACTTATTTAAATAACTCAGCTTAAAACAACTTTCTTCAGTAGTATCATAAAAAATAAAAAGATTTCAGTGGCGCCCTTATAATTTCTTAAAGAAACAAATATTGTACAATAGTCAGAGCTAATGAACTTACTCACCCCTAGCCGAGGTATTTAACTATCATAATTTTTGTGTGATAAACATTTATAAATTCTGTTAATTATTGAAGTATCTTTTACAACTAATTAAAGACGAAATTAAGCTTACTGTTTGTTTTATTGTAAATTACATTTTTTTCTTTTGGTATATTGTTATTTTTCCAAAAAGTTAACTAAATATTTTTATAAATTCACTATCAACAGGTAACTCATATTACAAATTGTCGCCCAACGGACAAATTATATTACAAATTGACGCTTAACGTAATCATTTGATTACAAATTGGCGCCCAAACGCTGGTTTCATTTTTTCTCTGACTGTACAATAATTTTTTCTTTGGGAAATAGTTTTTCCATTCGAGAAAAGTACTTGGTGCATATATCTACATATTATTTTTTTCATAAATCATTTTTTTAAATATCTTCAATATTAATATTACGTAATTAATTTTTTAACTATCTTAAATATTTTTATAAACATTGTGTTTTTAATACCTATATTATCCCTCATGTACAACACTGATAAATATATTTATTTGCTTAACTATATTGATTGTTCAAATTTGTAACAAACAGTTTATTTCGACGATAATAACTTGTACTTTTTATTGCTTATTTAAATAGGTACCAGTTTTTTGTTTTTTGGTTAATGAATTTAAAATAGAAATTTGAATATTAGCGTGGTTTTAAAAATAACCTTGGTAATTTATATTGAAGCAGTTTGATTTTTATTCTTTTCTTCTTGACAATTAGGAAAGTTTTGCATTTTTAAAATATTTAATATTTTTACAATTTTATTTTGAGATAGATATTTATTTACAAATCTGTATAGTTAAATTAAAACGAACATTTTAATTTGTTTACGTTACACTCTTGTCATTTTTTTGTTCTAAATAGTACCTGTATTTTTGTTGTTGTCTTATTTTAAAAAGATTTTGATTAGTATTGTACTTTTTTAAAATAACTTGATTTTGGTTTACTTTATATCGAGTTGCTTTTATTCTGATTATTCGACTTGTTTTTTTTCGAGACATTCGAAAAGTTTGGTATTTTTAAAATTTTTGAAATCTTTTGTTGACTTTGATAAAAATTTATCGGGTTATAATTATAATAACGACAATTTTGAAGATGAATCAAACAATAATGAAGACACAAACTCAACCGACACTGAGTAAACATATACTTAAACATAAATTTTTTTGGTTTTCGGATGTAGTGAATGTGCAGAAGGTTTGGAGATGATGGATGTTGTTCTTAGGATATGTCATAGCTACTGTGGATGCTAACGGCCCCTTTCCAAGTTCAAAGGTTCTCATTACCTAGACTTCCTCGTCATTTTATTATGTTTGAATTATCAAAAATTTATTCATTTAATGTTATGTCTTCGATGGTTGTTGCTAGTTCGCTGTGTTTACCTAGTCATTTTCTTTTTCTACTTTGTCAGCATATGATGTACCTATTTACTTTAATAACAGTTAACTTATTATATCTTATTACCTAATTTATCTTATTTTCATGTTATCTTATTCTATCTTACCAAATTATCTTTCTTATCTTATGGAGCGTTTTTTATTCTCGTGCTATGTTTCTCATACAATACATTTTGGACAAATTTATATTAACTCTGTCGCGCTTATGTTTTAAAATTATCTTATCTTAGCTTATCTTATCTTATTTAGCTTGTTCTGGGAGCAAGTTATTGAACTGTTGGGTGGAATATTTTTAATGTATCAAGCCAATTTGGCATATCAGGATATATTGATTTTTTTTCTTCCTTTAAAAGGTTCATATACCGTGTTTTGTATCTTATACGCTAATGTGTATTAGATTTATCGTACCTAGAGTCATTTTTATCGTGCATACTGTATGTATTCTGTCGCGTACGGGTTTAAGTACCTTTGGCAGTTTACAGTGTGAATGTCTACTGGGTTATCTTATCGTATCTGTATGAGTATACAGATTGTCTTTAGCTAGGAAATGTTAAAACATAATGTGGGTTTTGTTTCTATGGTTCATGTATTTAATATGAGAAAGTACAATTTATATAGCTCTAAAGTATAATTTTTGGTAACTTTTTGGTAATTTTTAAATAGGTATATTTTTCACTGACTGTATTATTGGTCATTTGATGATGTAAAAACTATATAGAACTTTTCTTATCTATTGTGACTTTATCTAATACCGATTTTCACCTTATCAATATTTTCCTGTTTTTTTTTCTTTTTTTTCTTTTTGTAATTCCTTATAATCCTTACTTGTTCTATGTAACTGTTTTGCTTAAACTTACGTTGGAGATCTTATCTGATATTAAACAACAACAAAAAAAAATTTTGCCTTCTGCAAAATTTTTTATATCGAGTAGAGGGGGTGTAACAGTACCTGTTAACATTTTAAGCACCTGGTATCCTAAATAATTAGTACCGCTAGCTCCATCTATTATAAAACATTTTTAATAATAAAATAATGAATACGGTCTCTATAATTATAATTGGAAGTTCAAAGTAGCTACACTACGAGGTGTACTAATGAGTTGGCATTATCGAGTTCAAGTAGTTTTAATAATTATTCGAGTCTCATTTCTTCTATTGATTTACTGTCATATACAGAAAGTTGGAATATAAAACAGTAAAATAGAGGCCACTCTTTAGTAAACTAGAGGCAACTCTTTAATTGAAGAACCAGAAAAACCAGAAGCATCTCTTGAATTTGGAGATTACATAAACTTAATTAACTTGTAAACTGTGAGCTTCGTAACTGGATTATCTCTACAACTGGGGCAGATCATCCCTCCACTAGTGATATTCTATAATCATTTGGAACCACCTAGACAGTGCCGTAGCGACCCCAAGGTGCGGCGAAGGATCGTCCACTATCGTAACAGATAAGTTTATTGAGATCTATCAAGTTTACTGTTCCCATATTTTTTCTCTTTTATTTCCGTGTATATCTATCTATATCGTCAACTGTATTAGCATAAGTATTTTTAAAGAATTGTTTGCGGATTATTTTGTTGTAACGTATTCTCTACCTCATTAATTTCAGCACCAAGGAAATCTTATTATCTTTTACATGTTTGTACCTTTTCAATTCATTTTTTATCTTCATAGACAGTTTTTTCTGACATCTTTCTGTCATCTCATGATACTTATTTAAATAACTCAGCTTAAAACAACTTTCTTCAGTAGTATCATAAAAAATAAAAAGATTTCAGTGGCGCCCTTATAATTTCTTAAAGAAACAAATATTGTACAATAGTCAGAGCTAATGAACTTACTCACCCCTAGCCGAGGTATTTAACTATCATAATTTTTGTGTGATAAACATTTATAAATTCTGTTAATTATTGAAGTATCTTTTACAACTAATTAAAGACGAAATTAAGCTTACTGTTTGTTTTATTGTAAATTACATTTTTTCTTTTGGTATATTGTTATTTTTCCAAAAAGTTAACTAAATATTTTTATAAATTCACTATCAACAGGTAACTCATATTACAAATTGTCGCCCAACGGACAAATTATATTACAAATTGACGCTTAACGTAATCATTTGATTACAAATTGGCGCCCAAACGCTGGTTTCATTTTTTCTCTGACTGTACAATAATTTTTTCTTTGGGAAATAGTTTTTCCATTCGAGAAAAGTACTTGGTGCATATATCTACATATTATTTTTTTCATAAATCATTTTTTTAAATATCTTCAATATTAATATTACGTAATTAATTTTTTAACTATCTTAAATATTTTTATAAACATTGTGTTTTTAATACCTATATTATCCCTCATGTACAACACTGATAAATATATTTATTTGCTTAACTATATTGATTGTTCAAATTTGTAACAAACAGTTTATTTCGACGATAATAACTTGTACTTTTTATTGCTTATTTAAATAGGTACCAGTTTTTTGTTTTTTGGTTAATGAATTTAAAATAGAAATTTGAATATTAGCGTGGTTTTAAAAATAACCTTGGTAATTTATATTGAAGCAGTTTGATTTTTATTCTTTTCTTCTTGACAATTAGGAAAGTTTTGCATTTTTAAAATATTTAATATTTTTACAATTTTATTTTGAGATAGATATTTATTTACAAATCTGTATAGTTAAATTAAAACGAACATTTTAATTTGTTTACGTTACACTCTTGTCATTTTTTTGTTCTAAATAGTACCTGTATTTTTGTTGTTGTCTTATTTTAAAAAGATTTTGATTAGTATTGTACTTTTTTAAAATAACTTGATTTTGGTTTACTTTATATCGAGTTGCTTTTATTCTGATTATTCGACTTGTTTTTTTTCGAGACATTCGAAAAGTTTGGTATTTTTAAAATTTTTGAAATCTTTTGTTGACTTTGATAAAAATTTATCGGGTTATAATTATAATAACGACAATTTTGAAGATGAATCAAACAATAATGAAGACACAAACTCAACCGACACTGAGTAAACATATACTTAAACATACAATTTTTTTTTGTTTTTCGGACGTAGTGAATGTGCAGAAGGTTTGGAGATGATGGATGTTGTTCTTAGGATATGTCATAGCTACTGTGGATGCTAACGGCCCCTTTCCAAGTTCAAAGGTTCTCATTACCTAGACTTCCTCGTCATTTTATTATGTTTGAATTATCAAAAATTTATTCATTTAATGTTATGTCTTCGATGGTTGTTGCTAGTTCGCTGTGTTTACCTAGTCATTTTCTTTTTCTACTTTGTCAGCATATGATGTACCTATTTACTTTAATAACAGTTAACTTATTATATCTTATTACCTAATTTATCTTATTTTCATGTTATCTTATTCTATCTTACCAAATTATCTTTCTTATCTTATGGAGCGTTTTTTATTCTCGTGCTATGTTTCTCATACAATACATTTTGGACAAATTTATATTAACTCTGTCGCGCTTATGTTTTAAAATTATCTTATCTTAGCTTATCTTATCTTATTTAGCTTGTTCTGGGAGCAAGTTATTGAACTGTTGGGTGGAATATTTTTAATGTATCAAGCCAATTTGGCATATCAGGATATATTGATTTTTTTTCTTCCTTTAAAAGGTTCATATACCGTGTTTTGTATCTTATACGCTAATGTGTATTAGATTTATCGTACCTAGAGTCATTTTTATCGTGCATACTGTATGTATTCTGTCGCGTACGGGTTTAAGTACCTTTGGCAGTTTACAGTGTGAATGTCTACTGGGTTATCTTATCGTATCTGTATGAGTATACAGATTGTCTTTAGCTAGGAAATGTTAAAACATAATGTGGGTTTTGTTTCTATGGTTCATGTATTTAATATGAGAAAGTACAATTTATATAGCTCTAAAGTATAATTTTTGGTAACTTTTTGGTAATTTTTAAATAGGTATATTTTTCACTGACTGTATTATTGGTCATTTGATGATGTAAAAACTATATAGAACTTTTCTTATCTATTGTGACTTTATCTAATACCGATTTTCACCTTATCAATATTTTCCTGTTTTCTTTTTTTTTTCTTTTTGTAATTCCTTATAATCCTTACTTGTTCTATGTAACTGTTTTGCTTAAACTTACGTTGGAGATCTTATCTGATATTAAACAACAACAAAAAAAAAATTTTGCCTTCTGCAAAATTTTTTATATCGAGTAGAGGGGGTGTAACAGTACCTGTTAACATTTTAAGCACCTGGTATCCTAAATAATTAGTACCGCTAGCTCCATCTATTATAAAACATTTTTAATAATAAAATAATGAATACGGTCTCTATAATTATAATTGGAAGTTCAAAGTAGCTACACTACGAGGTGTACTAATGAGTTGGCATTATCGAGTTCAAGTAGTTTTAATAATTATTCGAGTCTCATTTCTTCTATTGATTTACTGTCATATACAGAAAGTTGGAATATAAAACAGTAAAATAGAGGCCACTCTTTAGTAAACTAGAGGCAACTCTTTAATTGAAGAACCAGAAAAACCAGAAGCATCTCTTGAATTTGGAGATTACATAAACTTAATTAACTTGTAAACTGTAAGCTTCGTAACTGGATTATCTCTACAACTGGGGCAGATCATCCCTCCACTAGTGATATTCTATAATCATTTGGAACCACCTAGACAGTGCCGTAGCGACCCCAAGGTGCGGCGAAGGATCGTCCACTATCGTAACAGATAAGTTTATTGAGATCTATCAAGTTTACTGTTCCCATATTTTTTCTCTTTTATTTCCGTGTATATCTATCTATATCGTCACCTGTATTAGCATAAGTATTTTTAAAGAATTGTTTGCGGATTATTTTGTTGTAACGTATTCTCTACCTCATTAATTTCAGCACCAAGGAAATCTTATTATCTTTTACATGTTTGTACCTTTTCAATTCATTTTTTATCTTCATAGACAGTTTTTTCTGACATCTTTCTGTCATCTCATGATACTTATTTAAATAACTCAGCTTAAAACAACTTTCTTCAGTAGTATCATAAAAAATAAAAAGATTTCAGTGGCGCCCTTATAATTTCTTAAAGAAACAAATATTGTACAATAGTCAGAGCTAATGAACTTACTCACCCCTAGCCGAGGTATTTAACTATCATAATTTTTGTGTGATAAACATTTATAAATTCTGTTAATTATTGAAGTATCTTTTACAACTAATTAAAGACGAAATTAAGCTTACTGTTTGTTTTATTGTAAATTACATTTTTTTCTTTTGGTATATTGTTATTTTTCCAAAAAGTTAACTAAATATTTTTATAAATTCACTATCAACAGGTAACTCATATTACAAATTGTCGCCCAACGGACAAATTATATTACAAATTGACGCTTAACGTAATCATTTGATTACAAGGTTTCTGCCGAAACATATGGCGATGAATGTCGCTATGTACCATGCGCCAGGAATGGGGTTCTCACCTACGAAATATACCTACTACCGTATTTTATTGAAAAGGGATGATGAAACGAACCAAGGAAAGATTGCATTGTAAACATAAAATAAAGCCAGAAAGGTCCAAAACCAAAATAAACATTTGATCAACTGAAAAAGATTCTAACTACGTAGAGTTAAAAACGCAAAAGAAGCCCTAAAATACGCAGCAGAAAGCAAGAAAACACTGTAGATAATCTCTTCAGTGATATCCCATTCCTATGTAGGTTTCTGCCGAAACATATGGCGATGAATGTCGCTATGTACCATGCGCCAGGAATGGGGTTCTCACCTACGAAATATACCTTCTACCGTGTTTTATTGAAAAAAGAATGATTAAACGAACCAAGAAAAGATTGCATTGTAAACTTAAAATAAAGCCAGAAAGGTCCAATACCAAAATAAACATTTGATCAACTGAAAAAGATTCTAACTACGTAAAGTTATAAACGCAAAAGAAGCCCTAAAATACGCAGCAGAGAGCAAGAAAACACTGTAGATAATCTCTTCAGTGATAGCTCATTCCTATGTAGGTTTCTGCCGAAACATATGGCGATGAATGTCGCTATGTACCATGCGCCAGGAATGGGGTTCTCACTTACGAAATATACCTACTACCGTATTTTATTGAAAAGGGATGATGAAACGAACCAAGGAAAGATTGCATTGTAAACATAAAATAAAGCCAGAAAGGTCCAAAACCAAAATAAACATTTGATCAACTGAAAAAGATTCTAACTACGTAGAGTTAAAAACGCAAAAGAAGCCCTAAAATACGCAGCAGAAAGCAAAAAAACACTGTAGATAATCTCTTCAGTGATATCCCATTCCTATGTAGGTTTCTGCCGAAACATATGGCGATGAATGTCGCTATGTACCATGCGCCAGGAATGGGGTTCTCACCTACGAAATATACCTTCTACCGTGTTTTATTGAAAAAAGAATGATTAAACGAACCAAGGAAAGATTGCATTGTAAACTTAAAATAAAGCCGGAAAGGTCCAATACCAAAATAAACATTTGATCAACTAAAAAAGATTCTAACTACGTAGAGTTAAAAACGCAAAAGAAGCCCTTTAATACGCAGCAGGGAGCAAAAAACACTGTTGATAATCTTTTCAGTGATAGCTCATTCCTATGTAGGTTTCTGCCGAAACATATGGCGATGAATGTCGCTATGTACCATGCTCGAGGAATGGGGTTCTCAATTACGAAATATACCTACTACCGTGTTTTATTGCAAAGGGAAGATGAAACCAAGGAAAGATTGCATTGTAAACTTAAAATAAAGCCAGAAAGGTCCAATACCAAAATAAACATTTAATCAACTGAAAAAGATTCTAACTACGTAGAGTTAAAAACGCAAAAGAAGCCCTTTAATACGCAGCAGGGAGCAAAAAAACACTGTAGATAATCTCTTCAGTGATAGCTCATTCCTATGTAGGTTTCTGCCGAAACATATGGCGATGAATGTCGCTATGTACCATGCTCGAGGAATGGGGTTCTCACTTACGAAATATACCTACTACCGTGTTTTATTGAAAAGGGATAATAAAACGAACCAAGAAAAGATTGCATTGTAAACCTAAAATAAAGCCAGAAAGGTCCAATACCAAAATAAACATTTGATCAACTGAAAAAGATTCTAACTACGTAGAGTTATAAACGCAAAAGAAGCCCTAAAATACGCAGCAGAGAGCAAGAAAACACTGTAGATAATCTCTTCAGTGATAGCCCATTCCTATGTAGGTTTCTGCCGAAACATATGGCGATGAATGTCGCTATGTACCATGCGCCAGGAATGGGGTTCTCATCTACGAAATATACCTACTACCGTGTTTTATTGAAAAGGGATAATAAAACGAATAAAGGAAAGATTGCATTGTAAACTTAAAATAAAGCCAGAAAGGTCCAATACCAAAATAAACATTTGATCAACTGAAAAAGATTCTAACTACGTAGAGTTATAAACGCAAAAGAAGCCCTAAAATACGCAGCAGAGAGCAAGAAAACACTGTAGATAATCTCTTTAGTGATAGCCCATTCCTATGTAGGTTTCTGCCGAAACATATGGCGATGAATGTCGCTATGTACCATGCGCCAGGAATGGGGTTCTCACCTACGAAATATACCTTCTACCGTGTTTTATTGAAAAGGAATGATTAAACGAACCAAGGAAAGATTGCATTGTAAACTTAAAATAAAGCCAAAAAGGTCCAATACCAAAATAAACATTTGATCAACCAAAAAAGATTCTAACTACGTAGAGTTAAAAACGCAAAAGAAGCCCTTTAATACGCAGCAGGGAGCAAAAAAACACTGTAGATAATCTCTTCAGTGATAGCTTATTCCTATGTAGGTTTCTGCCGAAACATATGGCGATGAATGTCGCTATGTACCATGCGCCAGGAATGGGGTTCTCACTTACGAAATATACCTACTACCGTATTTTATTGAAAAGGGATGATGAAACGAACCAAGGAAAGATTGCATTGTAAACATAAAATAAAGCCAGAAAGGTCCAAAACCAAAATAAACATTTGATCAACTGAAAAAGATTCTAACTACGTAGAGTTAAAAACGCAAAAGAAGCCCTAAAATACGCAGCAGAAAGCAAAAAAACACTGTAGATAATCTCTTCAGTGATATCCCATTCCTATGTAGGTTTCTGCCGAAACATATGGCGATGAATGTCGCTATGTACCATGCGCCAGGAATGGGGTTCTCACCTACGAAATATACCTTCTACCGTGTTTTATTGAAAAAAGAATGATTAAACGAACCAAGGAAAGATTGCATTGTAAACTTAAAATAAAGCCGGAAAGGTCCAATACCAAAATAAACATTTGATCAACTAAAAAAGATTCTAACTACGTAGAGTTAAAAACGCAAAAGAAGCCCTTTAATACGCAGCAGGGAGCAAAAAAACACTGTTGATAATCTTTTCAGTGATAGCTCATTCCTATGTAGGTTTCTGCCGAAACATATGGCGATGAATGTCGCTATGTACCATGCTCGAGGAATGGGGTTCTCAATTACGAAATATACCTACTACCGTGTTTTATTGCAAAGGGAAGATGAAACCAAGGAAAGATTGCATTGTAAACTTAAAATAAAGCCAGAAAGGTCCAATACCAAAATAAACATTTAATCAACTGAAAAAGATTCTAACTACGTAGAGTTAAAAACGCAAAAGAAGCCCTTTAATACGCAGCAGGGAGCAAAAAAACACTGTAGATAATCTCTTCAGTGATAGCTCATTCCTATGTAGGTTTCTGCCGAAACATATGGCGATGAATGTCGCTATGTACCATGCTCGAGGAATGGGGTTCTCACTTACGAAATATACCTACTACCGTGTTTTATTGAAAAGGGATAATAAAACGAACCAAGAAAAGATTGCATTGTAAACCTAAAATAAAGCCAGAAAGGTCCAATACCAAAATAAACATTTGATCAACTGAAAAAGATTCTAACTACGTAGAGTTATAAACGCAAAAGAAGCCCTAAAATACGCAGCAGAGAGCAAGAAAACAACGTAGATAATCTCTTCAGTGATAGCCCATTCCTATGTAGGTTTCTGCCGAAACATATGGCGATGAATGTCGCTATGTACCATGCGCCAGGAATGGGGTTCTCATCTACGAAATATACCTACTACCGTGTTTTATTGAAAAGGGATAATAAAACGAATAAAGGAAAGATTGCATTGTAAACTTAAAATAAAGCCAGAAAGGTCCAATACCAAAATAAACATTTGATCAACTGAAAAAGATTCTAACTACGTAGAGTTATAAACGCAAAAGAAGCCCTAAAATACGCAGCAGAGAGCAAGAAAACACTGTAGATAATCTCTTTAGTGATAGCCCATTCCTATGTAGGTTTCTGCCGAAACATATGGCGATGAATGTCGCTATGTACCATGCGCCAGGAATGGGGTTCTCACCTACGAAATATACCTTCTACCGTGTTTTATTGAAAAGGAATGATTAAACGAACCAAGGAAAGATTGCATTGTAAACTTAAAATAAAGCCAAAAAGGTCCAATACCAAAATAAACATTTGATCAACCAAAAAAGATTCTAACTACGTAGAGTTAAAAACGCAAAAGAAGCCCTTTAATACGCAGCAGGGAGCAAAAAAACACTGTAGATAATCTCTTCAGTGATAGCTTATTCCTATGTAGGTTTCTGCCGAAACATATGGCGATGAATGTCGCTATGTACCATGCTCGAGGAATGGGGTTCTCAATTACGAAATATACCTACTACCGTGTTTTATTGCAAAGGGAAGATAAAACCAAAAAAAGATTGCATTGTAAACTTAAAATAAAGCCAGAAAGGTCCAATATCAAAATAAACATTTAATCAACTGAAAAAGATTCTAACTACGTAGAGTTAAAAACGCAAAAGAAGCCCTAGAGTACACAGCAGGGAGCAAGAAAACACTGTAGATAATCTCTTCAGTGATAGCTCATTCCTATGTAGGTTTCTGCCAAAACATATGGCGATGAATGTCGCTATGTACCATGCGCCAGGAATAGGGTTCTCACCTACGAAATATACCTACTACCGTGTTTTATTGCAAAGGGAAGATGAAACTAAGAAAAGATTGCATTGTAAACTTAAAATAAAGCCAGAAAGGTCCAATACCAAAATAAACATTTGATTAACTGAAAAAGATTCTAACTACGTAGAGTTAAAAACGCAAAAGAAGCCCTACAATACGCAGCAGAAAGCAAGAAAACACTGTAGATAATCTCTTCAGTGATAGCCCATTCCTATGTAGGTTTCTGCCGAAACATATGGCGATGAATGTAGCTATGTACCACGCGCCAGGAATGGGGTTCTCACTTACGAAATATACCAACTACCGTGTTTTATTAAAAAGGGATGATGAAACGAACCAAGGAAAGATTGCATTGTAAACCTAAAATAAAGCCAGAAAGGTCCAATACCAAAATAAACATTTGATCAA
The DNA here is from genome assembly GCA_035357415.1 of Ophraella communa. Classification (NCBI taxonomy): domain Eukaryota; kingdom Metazoa; phylum Arthropoda; class Insecta; order Coleoptera; family Chrysomelidae; genus Ophraella; species Ophraella communa. The sequence goes on from CM068979.1 coordinate 55,427,182, forward strand.
CTGAAAAAGATTCTAACTACGTAGAGTTAAAAACGCAAAAGAAGCCCTAAAATACGCAGCAGACATCAAGAAAACACTGTAGATAATCTCTTCAGTGATAGCCCATTCCTATGTAGGTTTCTGCCGAAACATATAGCGATGAATGTCGCTATGTACCATGCGCCAGGAATGGGGTTCTAACCTACGAAATATACCTACTACCGTGTTTTATTGAAAAGGGATGATTAAACGAATAAAGGAAAGATTGCATTGTAAACTTAAAATAAAGCCAGAAAGGTCCAATACCAAAATAAACATTTAATCAACTGAAAAAGATTCTAACTACGTAGAGTTAAAAACGCAAAAGAAGCCCTAAAATACGCAGCAGAAATCAAGAAAACACTGTAGATAATCTCTTCAGTGATAGCCCATTCCTATGTAGGTTTCTGCCGAAACATATAGCGATGAATGTCGCTATGTACCATGCGCCAGGAATGGGGTTCTAACCTACGAAATATACCTACTACCGTGATTTATTGAAAAGGGATGATTAAACGAATAAAGGAAAGATTGCATTGTAAACTTAAAATAAAGCCAGAAAGGTCCAATATCAAAATAAACATTTGATCAACTGAAAAAGATTCTAACTACGTAGAGTTAAAAACGCAAAAGAAGCCCTAAAATACGTAGCAGGAAGCAAGAAAGCACTATGGATAATCTCTTTAGTTATAGCCCATTCCTATGTAGGTTTCTGCCGAAACATATGGCGATGAATGTCGCTATGTACCATGCCCCAGGAATGGGGTTCTCACCTACGAAATATACCTACTACCGTGTTTTATTGAAAAGGGATAATAAAACGAATGAAGGAAAGATTGCATTGTAAACTTAAAATAAAGCCAGAAAGGTCCAATACCAAAATAAACATTTGATCAACTGAAAAAGATTCTAACTACGTAAAGTTATAAACGCAAAAGAAGCCCTAAAATACGCAGCAGAGAGCAAGAAAACACTGTAGATAATCTCTTCAGTGATAGCTCATTCCTATGTTGGTTTCTGCCGAAACATATGGCGATGAATGTCGCTATGTACCATGCGCCAGGAATGGGGTTCTCACTTACGAAATATACCTACTACCGTATTTTATTGAAAAGGGATGATGAAACGAACCAAGGAAAGATTGCATTGTAAACCTAAAATAAAGCCAGAAAGGTCCAAAACCAAAATAAACATTTGATCAACTGAAAAAGATTCTAACTACGTAGAGTTAAAAACGCAAAAGAAGCCCTAAAATACGCAGCAGAAAGCAAGAAAACACTGTAGATAATCTCTTCAGTGATAGCCCATTCCTATGTAGGTTTCTGCCGAAACATATGGCGATGAATTTCGCTATGTACCATGCGCAAGGAATGGGGTTCTCACTTACGAAATATACCTTCTACCGTGTTTTCTTGAAAAGGGATGATAAAACGAACCAAGGAAAGATTGCATTGTAAACCTAAAATAAAGCCAGAAAGGTCCAATACCAAAATAAACATTTGATCAACTGAAAAAGATTCTAACTACGTAGAGTTAAAAACGAAAAAGAAGCCCTAAAATACGCAGCAGAGAGCAAGAAAACACTGTAGATAATCTCTTCAGTGATAGCCCATTCCTATGTAGGTTTCTGCCGAAACATATGGCGATGAATGTCGCTATGTACCATGCGCCAGGAATGGGGTTCTCACCTACGAAATATACCTACTACCGTGTTTTATTGCAAAGGGAAGATGAAACCAAGAAAAGATTGCATTGTAAACTTAAAATAAAGCCAGAAAGGTCCAATATCAAAATAAACATTTAATCAACTGAAAAAGATTCTAACTACGTACAGTTAAAAACGGAAAAGAAGCCCTAAAATACGTAGCAGGAAGCAAGAAAGCACTATGGATAATCTCTTTAGTTATAGCCCATTCCTATGTAGGTTTCTGCCGAAACATATGGCGATGAATGTCGCTATGTACCATGCTCGAGGAATGGGGTTCTCACTTACGAAATATACCTACTACCGTGTTTTATTGCAAAGGGAAGATGAAACCAAGGAAAGATTGCATTGTAAACTTAAAATAAAGCCAGAAAGGTCCAATACCAAAATAAACATTTGATCAACTGAAAAAGATTCTAACTACGTAAAGTTATAAACGCAAAAGAAGCCCTAAAATACGCAGCAGAGAGCAAGAAAACACTGTAGATAATCTCTTCAGTGATAGCTCATTCCTATGTAGGTTTCTGCCGAAACATATGGCGATGAATGTCGCTATGTACCATGCTCCAGGAATGGGGTTCTCACTTACGAAATATACCTACTACCGTATTTTATTGAAAAGGGATGATGAAACGAACCAAGGAAAGATTGCATTGTAAACATAAAATAAAGCCAGAAAGGTCCAAAACCAAAATAAACATTTGATCAACTGAAAAAGATTCTAACTACGTAGAGTTAAAAACGCAAAAGAAGCCCTAAAATACGCAGCAGAAAGCAAGAAAACACTGTAGATAATCTCTTCAGTGATATCCCATTCCTATGTAGGTTTCTGCCGAAACATATCGCTACCTTGGAGTTATATGGTTGTATGTTACGCCCGAGTAATTTTGAGAAAAAGCGAGTTGAAATTTGGGCTATCTAGAAATGCAATCCAGACGTATATAATTTACGTATAGTAATAGTGTATCGATTCTAACGCTTTGTTTGGATAGAAAATCAAGTACAAGTTATTAAAAAGTAACACGCTTTAAAAAAAAAAATTTTTGGAAAAAATACATGGGACTTTGTTTTATCATAACTTTATTAGTGAGTAAAAAAGTGTAACATAGAACTTGTTTAGACAATAAACTTAACATTGAAATTCTATAAATTTAAATGAAATGGAAACTAATACAACATAAAATCAGGAACATATTTTCTACTATTACTGGCGTTACCAGTATCACTATGTTTTTTTCTTGGTTTTTTCCAGTAGGTTTGGAATTGTTGCTTTATAATAATCTTGATCCTGCTTTGGCATGAAGGGCAACATTGTTCTAATTGCTTCCTTTTTATTTTGTGGAAACTGGTCCTTTTTGATAATGCTAATTTTAGGTTGTGGAAACACTGCGTGATTTGCTTCTTGCGCTTTTCTAGTGGTTCTTTTAATGTCAATCACTTGATAATCTTCATCGTCGTGTGATGTTTTCATATTTACACTTAAGACTCCTTTTTTAAATTGCAGAACAGAAGCTTTTGTAAAAGGCACTTTGGAATAGTCGTAAACTGTAGTGGCTAAACTTTGGTAATCGAAAAAATCGGAATGTTTCATCTGAATGACTTTATAGGGCTTGCGCCTGTTTACATTGAGTAAAAGTCTAAGTAGAGAAACGGGAGAATAGTATTCTACCTTACTTAATACTCTTTCTATTGCACTATGGGCTGAATCAATTTCTTGGACACAAGAGTGCCCAGGGGCTGAATATTTTATGGTTATCTGTTCAAGTTGTGGATGTGTGATCATGAGGTGGCCAAGTGCGTACGACATTACAGAATTCTTGTTCTGTGGAACGCAGCTGTCACTCCATAAGGTCAGCTCTTTTATTGTAGGATGTTCTACTAAAATCCGTTGCAAAACCTTGGAGACCGCACTTGCAATGTCATTCCCCTTACGACCCATCAAGATTTCTGACCAGACGACACAGTATATTTGGTTGGTAAGGGATAAATGTGCAGTCAAATTATATACAGACAACTTACTTTTGTAGTAAAATGATGATATTTCAGCCCTAGGGCAGGAAAGAACGTTTTCTAGGTCAAAAGCCACGACTACTTTATTTTTATCTGCCCGGTCCTTTTGTCTAGCTTCACGTGCTGCCTGCTTCTGCAACTTGTGACTAATATACTTTTGTTCATCACAACCCTCTTCTCCTTCAGCAGTTTGGAGACTGTATAATTCGCAAATGTCGCACCTATCACTTTTTGGTTTGTGAAAGAAAATATTAAAGTCATTACAAAAAATATTTCGGTATTGTGACAGTTTTACTATGTCAGCATTGTCTTCATCTTTCATTTTATTAACGTACAATTCGTACATCTTTGTAATATTCAATCCGCTTTCTAAATATTCTCTTTGGGTTCTAGCGCGACAATAATGCGATTCTACCCTCCCAAAAGAATTGATGTGATCTTTAACTGCTTGTTTTGCTTTTTCAGATATTTTATACTTTGTGTGCTTCCCTTGAGTGCTTCGAACAGGCGTATTTGTAATTGAATTTCTTTTTTTTAATGCATTGTAAATTGTTTTTTGACTTACATCTAAAGTGCCTAAGAAGTACTTTTTACACACCTGAACTTTCCTGTCTTTCACTGTGAAGGAATATTTTATTGTATTGCTTTTCTTTGAATTATCTGCAGTTTTTCCTTTTCGTCTTCTTTCAGGTACACACATAGTGCAGTTTGTGACAATAAACATTTTCTTTGCCAGGTTATCCAAGCGATAATATTCCTTAAAAATTTCATTTCTTTCTTCTTTGGTTATGACGGCATCACATTTAAAAATGCAATTCTTGCAATCTTTTAAAGTTTTTACACACTTAGGTGGAACTACCTTATTCCTTGCGGATACATATTCTTCTCCTCGTGATCTCTTTTCCTTCCTTACGATGGATTTCCACTTGCTCGGACACCTTTGTTTCTTCCGAGTAAGTTTCTTTTGTCTTTCTTCGTTGATGTTTTCTCTTCTGACAATACTTTCCTTGTTGAGCTGTAGAGTTTGAGGTAAACTGTTGCAGCCCCCAGTTTCTCCAGAATCATTTACATTACCTATAAAACAAATTAACAGTAAATAGTGTGGAGCGCTAGTTAATATAAAAAAGTTACTTGTTTGAAGCATCATTAGCATCATGCATGACAAAGTGTGCAGTCAATATAAAAATAAAATATTTCTTTTTTAACCATGATTAACAACGCGCGTGATAAAAAATTAGGTGAAGTATCTATTCACATCAAAAATAAAGCTTAATCAAAGTTGGTAAATTAAAATAAAACGTACCCTCAAATTCTACTTCTTGTATTTCCAAGCTATTATCATCAGTCTCGCTAAAATTTTAAAAAACAACATTAAAACTGTATCAGCATAACCTTACATTTATTTTACATACCTCAAATCGTTTTTATCGGGTAAATATTCCCGATCTTTATCAGAATCATATCCATATTGACAATATACATCTTCATCAATATCATTGTCTTCCATTTTAGCTTAGAATTATCTCACAATACAGGTAAATGCTACTAATTACTAAGACAACGGAACTACCTACTTAGAAATGGTAAAGTATGTATGTAACACTATGAGAAGATACTGAAAACATTAGCAACAACAAGGTTGCATGTGCTGACCGTGACTAACATGAAACTTTGTGTTCATTGTTTTATTCACAAACAAAGTCCTATGTACGACATAAACCCTTGTAACTTACTAAACAATATTTTAAGACATAGAACTTTGTAAATCATAACATAAAACCTTTGAATTCGCGCTGAGACTGGTGTGGTGTTGCAGTAGGTTCTACGTAGATACATAGAACCTCGTGGCGTCAATAACTCAAATAGCGTCAAAATTGTAACATAGAACCTTATAATTCTAAGGTAGCGATATGGCGATGAATGTCGCTATGTACCATGCGCCAGGAATGGGGTTCTCACCTACGAAATATACCTTCTACCGTGTTTTATTGAAAAGGAATGATTAAACGAACCAAGGAAAGATTGCATTGTAAACTTAAAATAAAGCCGGAAAGGTCCCTTACCAAAATAAACATTTGATCAACTAAAAAAGATTCTAACTACATAGAGTTAAAAACGCAAAAGAAGCCCTTTAATACGCAGCAGGGAGCAAAAAAACACTGTAGATAATCTCTTCAGTGATAGCTCATTCCTATGTAGGTTTCTGCCGAAACATATGGCGATGAATGTCGCTATGTACCATGCTCGAGGAATGGGGTTCTCAATTACGAAATATACCTACTACCGTGTTTTATTGCAAAGGGAAGATGAAACCAAGGAAAGATTGCATTGTAAACTTAAAATAAAGCCAGAAAGGTCCAATACCAAAATAAACATTTAATCAACTGAAAAAGATTCTAACTACGTAGAGTTAAAAACGCAAAAGAAGCCCTTTAATACGCAGCAGGGAGCAAAACAACACTGTAGATAATCTCTTCAGTGATAGCTCATTCCTATGTAGGTTTCTGCCGAAACATATGGCGATGAATGTCGCTATGTACCATGCTCGAGGAATGGGGTTCTCACTTACGAAATATACCTACTACCGTGTTTTATTGAAAAGGGATGATAAAACGAACCAAGAAAAGATTGCATTGTAAACCTAAAATAAAGCCAGAAAGGTCCAATACCAAAATAAACATTTGATCAACTGAAAAAGATTCTAACTACGTAGAGTTATAAACGCAAAAGAAGCCCTAAAATACGCAGCAGAGAGCAAGAAAACACTGTAGATAATCTCTTCAGTGATAGCCCATTCCTATGTAGGTTTCTGCCGAAACATATGGCGATGAATGTCGCTATGTACCATGCGCCAGGAATGGGGTTCTCATCTACGAAATATACCTACTACCGTGTTTTATTGAAAAGGGATAATAAAACGAATAAAGGAAAGATTGCATTGTAAACTTAAAATAAAGCCAGAAAGGTCCAATACCAAAATAAACATTTGATCAACTGAAAAAGATTCTAACTACGTAGAGTTATAAACGCAAAAGAAGCCCTAAAATACGCAGCAGAGAGCAAGAAAACACTGTAGATAATCTCTTCAGTGATAGCCCATTCCTATGTAGGTTTCTGCCGAAACATATGGCGATGAATGTCGCTATGTACCATGCGCCAGGAATGGGGTTCTCATCTACGAAATATACCTACTACCGTGTTTTATTGAAAAGGGATAATAAAACGAATAAAGGAAAGATTGCATTGTAAACTTAAAATAAAGCCAGAAAGGTCCAATACCAAAATAAACATTTGATCAACTAAAAAAATTCTAACTACGTAGAGTTATAAACGCAAAAGAAGCCCTAAAATACGCAGCAGAGAGCAAGAAAACACTGTAGATAATCTCTTCAGTGATAGCCCATTCCTATGTAGGTTTCTGCCGAAACATATGGCGATGAATGTCGCTATGTACCATGCGCCAGGAATGGGGTTCTCATCTACGAAATATACCTACTACCGTGTTTTATTGAAAAGGGATAATAAAACGAATAAAGGAAAGATTGCATTGTAAACATAAAATAAAGCCAGAAAGGTCCAATACCAAAATAAACATTTGATCAACTGAAAAAGATTCTAACTACGTAGAGTTATAAACGCAAAAGAAGCCCTAAAATACGCAGCAGAGAGCAAGAAAACACTGTAGATAATCTCTTCAGTGATAGCCCATTCCTATGTAGGTTTCTGCCGAAACATATGGCGATGAATGTCGCTATGTACCATGCGCCAGGAATGGGGTTCTCACCTACGAAATATACCTTCTACCGTGTTTTATTGAAAAGGTGTGATAAACTTGTTTGGTACAAGTTTATATATATATTTAAAAGAATAAATGGAAACGACTTATTGCTTTCAGTTCAGTTTATTGACTACTCGTTATAATTATAAAGTTCAATATTACTAAAAATGATGATACTACAATATGTACATATACTTAGACTCAGCCAGGAAGTGTAATGAACTCTTATTACCACATTTGTAACTATCGGTCAATAGCTTTAATTAATTAAGTTAAACAATAAATTATTTTATATTTTATTTATTTATCCACTACACCTCCCTTGCTGGCGAAAGAAAAAAAAAATTTGAAACAGTTAATTTTTTTTTTTTCATATAATATACCTTCTTACAATATTTTATCTATCGCAACATACATTTTCAACATAATATACGCATACATCTTTTTTTTTAACAATGAAATAGTGACTCAGCTTTATAACTTAGTCAAATTTATAAATATTTAGTTTCATAAAATTTTTCTGCTTACATTTTAATTTTTACAATTTATAGACATTTTATTTAATAACACAGTAGATTTTAGATATGAATTTGATACTTTTTTTCAATTTAATATAAAATAAGACATTGTACATGAATAATGGAAATATAACAATTAACTCTACGGATTATATAACTTCACTCTGTTTTTGTGGATTTCCACAGGTTTATTTCCTATTTTTACAACTACATTACTATTTTTATTTTCCATGACTTCATATGGTCCTTTGAATAGAGGATCATATTTTGTAGAATTACCCATACTTTTAATTAAAACCTTATCTCCTACCCTAACATTAACAACATTTAATTTTTTATCCCATTTTTCCTTACGATCTAACTTTGATGCCAACAAATTATTTCTCGCGTCATTCCAAGCGACTTGCAATCAATACTTTAATTCAATTGGATAATCGTCAAAGTTATATATCGGATCTATTTGGTTTGATAAGTTTGATGGCAATTTGCTAGATTTTCCGAAAACTAACTCGTATGGCGTGTAGCGTGTTTCAGAGTGCACCGTATTATTGTATGCAAAACACCAGAAAGAAATCCAGGAACTCCAATTACTAATATGATTTGACGCATATATGCGTAAATACGCACCTAGATTTTTATGTGAGTTTTCTAGAGCTCCTAGTGTTTCGTGATGGTACGCGGTAAAGTTTAGTTTCTCAATTTTTAACAATTTACAAGCTTCCTTGAAAGTGGAAGACATGAATTCAGCGCCCTGATCAGTCAAAATTTGTTCTGGAATTCCAAACCTAAGAATAAAATTTTCGACTAACGCTTTAGCAACTGTCACAGTTTCTTTATTTTGTATAGGGTATGCTTCAACAAATTTAGTCAAATCACATTGCAATGTCAAAATGTATCGGTTATTATCATTGTCTTGATCTAGGGGGCCCACCAAGTCAAGGCAAATTTTCTGAAACGCTGACGAGGCAGTACTTGTAATTTCTAAAGGTTGTTTGATGTTTTTAGAATACTTATGTCTCTGGCAAGCATCACAACGCTTTACAAAGTCTTCAATGTCTTTTCGGAGACCTGGCCAAAAATACATTTTTTTTATATTATTGTACGTACGATTAATATCAGCGTGACCTCCTGTTGGAAGTAAATGATAATCGTTAATAATTAACTGCTGTGTTTCTTTATTATCAATTTTCTGAGTGCTTTTTATTACATTTATTTTTATACCTGCATTTCTTATACCATTAGGAACTTTTAAAAATTCTTTAATTATTGATGCGCATTTCTCATTTTTTATAATGACTAATTCCGGAATTTTTTCATTCTCACAAATTTTCTTCAGGGCTCTCAAAGATGTACCTAAGTCAGTCTTTGATCGAGTTACCTGATTTATGTAAATAATTTTTGATTTTCGATCAAATATGGTATTTACGTTTTTACAATCATTATATTTTATATAAGTTCCCTTTTTAAGTTTTTCATTAAAATCGTTATTACTAATAAATCTTATTTCGACACATTCTGTTGGCGATTTCAATAATTCCACAACTCCAGGGTGATCAAGCCTTTCATTTGATGAAACATTGAAATCTTCTACAGAACTATCGTTTTCTTCACTTTTCTTTTTTCGAGCTCTCGTTATTACGTTCACGGTTTCGGTACTGGTTAAGGATAGCATCTTTAAATCATCCGAACTAATTGATACCCGCGATAATGCGTCAGCTACTACGTTTTCACGACCTTTTACATATTCTATAGTAAAATCGTACTCTTCTAATGTTAGTCTAAATTTAGTAAGTCTACTGGACGGATTTGTCATCCCAAAAAGGTACACTAAAGGTCTATGATCAGTTTGTATCAAAAAAGTTCTGGCAAAAAGGTAGGGTCTGAATTTTTTAACTGCCCAACAAATAGCTAACAACTCTTTTTCTATTGTACAGTAGTTCTTTTCGGCTTTATTTAATTGTCTACTAGCGAAAGCTATAGGTTTATCGTTGTCATTAGATAGAACTGCTCCTATCGCCGAGTTTGAAGCGTCTGTTTTTAAAATAAATTTATTTTTATTAGAAAAATTGGGGTATGCTAAAATAGGAGGGTTAATCAAAGCCTGTTTTAAAGTTTGAAATGCTGATTCGCAATCTGCAGTCCATTTAAACACTACTCCCTTTTTACTTAACCGATTTAGTGGTGCTGCAATTTCTGCGAAGTTTTTAATGAATTTCCTATAATAGTTAGCGAATGCTACGAACCGTTTAGTTTCAATTGCATCCTTTGGTACAGGATATAACTGCATTACATTAATTTTTTGTGGGTCGGGCGATATTCCCTCAGAGGAAATTACGTGTCCTAAGTATAAAATTTCTTTTCTAAGAAATTCGCACTTCCTAGGATTTAATTTTAAGTTGACTTTTCGTAACCTTTGTAAGACTTTATTATGTTTTGATTATGAATATGTAAGTTGTTTCCAAAAACGACAAGATCATCTAAGTAGACAAAACATTTTTCATAATTTAAACCCGCCATTGCTATAGTCATTGCTCTTGAAAAAGCACTAGGGCTGATTTTTAACCCCATGGGCAACCTAGTCATCTGGAATTGTCCTCTATCTGTAGTAAAAGCTGTGCAAGGTCGCGAAGCTTGCTCCAACTCTACTTGGTAATAACCCTGAGACAAGTCCAAATGAGAAAAGTAAACTGCGCCTGATAAAGAGTCTAAAATCTCATCCACGCATGGCAGAGGAAATTTTTCATCTATAATTTGTTTATTTACCTGTCTGTAATCAATAACAACCCTATAACGTTTTTGGCCATTAATCGCTCGTTTTTCTACTAACAGCAAAGGGCTAGAAAATGGTGATTTAGCCGGTTCGATTATACCATCGTCTAATAATTTATTTATTTGTTTATGAATTTCTGTTTTTTGGGCATGCGGTAATCTATATGGTTTAACATAAACCGGATTCGCATCATTTTTCAGGCATATTGTTTGCTTATAAATATTAGTAACTGTAAACGGATCATTTTTCTAAATAAAAAACATCTGAATATTTTGCACATATTTTTTGAATAGACACTTTTTCTTCTTCATTTAACCCTTTAACATTTACTAACTGTAATAACTCATCAACACGATCAACGGAAAAAGGAACGTTTTCGAATTCGTGAATATTAAAATTTGAAATGTTTTCTAATTTGGGTTTAAAATTTTTTAATTTAATTTCTCTGTCATTGATATTTAAAATTTTAACTGGTATTCTGTTATTGATTGGTCTTGTAATAATTCCTGCTACAAAAACGCCTTGAGAAATTTCTTCCGGAAATACTAAACAATCATCTTGATATTTAAGTTCAAAATACTTAATAATTTCACAACGAGGTGGAATTAATGTATAGTTACTTTGTTTTGATTCTAGCGGAATGGATAACTTCTTATCATTAACATAAAAATAGAACATAAAATTTTCGTAATCTAAAACTGCAAAATGTTTAACAAAGAAATCTGATCCAATTACACCGTTTATATTATTCTCAAAGTCATTTACTACTTGGAAACTATGACCTACCTTAATGTTATCATATTCTAGTAAAATATTCGCTGACCCTTTCGTAATTGTTGACCCAGATATGCCTTTTATTTTTATTCTATTTGTAGTATCAACAAACTGATTTTTTGTAATACTAGATAAAAAAATAACACTTACAGAAGCGCCGCTGTCTAATAAAAAAACTAAATCTCTAGTTCCGTTTTTCATTCGTATATAATTTAACCCGTTTATATTAAATGTTACATAGTTATTATCCCCATTACTATTAGGAACGAAAAAAAACATTTTCACTGTTATTATTACTACTATTTTGGTTATTGTCGTTATTTATGAAAAAATTACGTGGAGCTTGACCTACCTTAGCATTTCTTCCGTAATTATTATTACCACGAGCTCTTATACCACGGTTGTATCCCCGATTAAGATATCTGGAAGAATTTTGATACCTGGACGAATTTTGGAACCTAGACGAACTTGGATTTGTAGAAAATTGGTTTCTGTTTTGAGAGTAACTATGAACTCCCCTATGAAATACTCTATTGCCATTATTAAAAAAACTAGACCTGGATTTACCGCGTATACTAAAAATTTGAGGATTTGAATTTGAGGTAGTTTCTTAATCTTTCGCTCCTCTTATCGCCTCGTTTAATGATTGATAATTCCGTGACCTTACTACCGTTTTTAAGTCATGATTCCGTAACCCGTTAGCAAAAGCATTAATTGCCAATTTTTCGTTAGTTAATTTTAAAATTTGTTCCGCGCCGTCGTCGCCATCCGCTTGCGCTATTGTTAAATTGACCAACAACTCTTCGATCGATTTCCCAAAGGCATCGATTGATTTGTCTTTCTGTTTTATTGTATGCAACTTTAGTGATAAAGAAGCTGCAGATTGTTTTGTTAACAGGTGTTTTTTAATGTCTTTAACTAAGTCTGCACTAGAATTGTAAGTTGAAAGTAATTTTAGTTTAGCACTTTGTGTCAATCTAGTTTTTAATACATATGTAACTAAGAACTTTTTTCCCGTCTCATCTAGAATGCTGTCGTATAATTCTATGGCATCAATTAACCGTTTTACCGAATCCTCAGTCTGATCAATTATGGGAATTAACCCAGAAGCCGTTTTTAAATCGAATTTCTCTCCCATATTGCCCCCAGCGTCTTTGCTACTAACTAAATTCGGAATAGTTACTAACCTATCTTCTAATGTTTTGCTTATTTCAAAAATAGTTTTCTCTATTAATTCTACAATTAGTTTAGCTTCGTTAATAGATTCTAAGCTATGAGATGATGAATTGTATAATTTTCTATAATTTTTTAATTTATTTTCCAGTCTGTTTAGTTCAGACTTTTGTTGTTTATTAACATCTAAACTATAACGCCTTTGTTGATTATCTTTTCTTTTATTTAATTTAAAAGTTTTAACCTCGTCATATAAATTATTAAATATCTCTATATTACTCATTTGTGACTATACAGTACATAAAAAAAATTAAAACTACAAATACCTTGGTTCATTTTGGTTTTTTGCACTTTCACTAACCACTGTAATCCTTTCAAATAACTATTGTAACTCCTGACTCATCCTAATTTCTCGTCTTATCTTCTTTTCCAAATGTCTCTTGCATCGTTTCACCAAAAAGTAGATGATGATCACCAGCAAACCAATAAATGCAACCAGTCCAAGAATCTCTGCTGAAGAAAAAAAACCTCCCTTCTTTAACTTAGGAGTATTTGTGAGACCGCCACTGTTACCTGCTTGGGCTATGACAATTTCTTCTTTAGATTGTGTCTGTCCCATTTTTACAGTTCTTTTTTTTTTCTTTTATAGTTTAACAGATTACATTTCCCAGTTAAATTTCCCAATTTTTTTTTTTAGGACTGGCAGGATCGCCATGTGATAAACTTGTTTGGTACAAGTTTATACTCGTATATATATTTAAAAGAATAAATGGAAACGACTTATTGCTTTCAGTTCAGTTTATTGACTACTCGTTATAATTATAAAGTTCAATATTACTAAAAATGATGATACTACAATATGTACTGTGAAGGTATGTTTCAGGGTGAAATCAAAATTTATTTTAGTTTAATTATTATTTTCGGAAATATGTCAAAATTTGAAGTTTATGTCAAATTTAAATTATTAGGTAAAATAAATTTCTGTAATGTAAACAAATATTGTATAAATTTTAAGTATTGTTAGAAATAACTAAGGATTACCTTTTTGCAAATGGATTTACTAAGAAAAACCAATATCCTTTTAAAATATACCTTTTTACTTTTAAATATTTGACATTGACAATTCTCTTTTTTACATTGACAACAACATAATTATATATTATAAACAAACAAAAATAATAGTAATCATTGATCACAAGGCGAAATGATTCCTAACATACTCCCACCTTGTGTCATTTTTGCTTCCAAAAAAAAAATGACACAATTAACTGCCATATCTATCAGGGGTTTTAACTGTTCTTCCATATCTGGTTTTAATCACAGATTCTTTCCTATTTTGACCCTTCAATGTATCTTTATTTAATCTTTTGGATATTGCGGCGTTCGGTAAATTTTCTGAATGTTCCATCTCCAACATACAAATTCGTTGCACTGGTCTTATTAATTCGCCTGTAGCAGTCTTTAATCGCACTAGTCTGATTTTTCCATCGCGTCCGGGAATTGTTTCAATTATGCGTCCCATTGGCCACTCCAGTTTTCTTTTACAAGAATCCGCAATCAACACAACATCTCCAACTTTTACTTTTTCTACTATAGATTTCTTAGAAAACAGTGCCAATTGACCCAAATACTCTAATTTAAACCGTTTGTTTAAATCTTCTTTTAACCTTAGACGATATCTATATTTTCTGGTTAAGTCTTTAGCTTCAACTGCATCAATATCGACTGTACCAATTTCTTTAATGTCTTGTAAAAACATTGACGGAGTGAGTACAATACAGTCGTCAGGGTCTTCAGACATATAGGTAAGGGGTCGTGCATTCAGTATAGCCTCACAGTCGCAAAGTGTGGTATTCAATTCTTCAAAATTGAGACATGATGTTCCAAGTATTTTCCGTAAGATATCCTTCATAATTCTAACAAGACGCTCCCACCAACCTCCCCACCATGGTGCTGCTGGAGGATTCAACCGCCAAGTTATTGGTTGTATTGTCGAACAAATCTTGGCTACTTCTGTCCAATCTAATTCATGAAACGCCTTTTCTGATCCAGTAAAATTCTTTCCACAATCTGTATAAATTATTGAAGGTCTTCCCCGACGAGCAATAAATCTCCTGAGTGTCTGTAAAAATGCATTACTTGACAAGGATGATGCCAGTTCTAGGTGTACTGCTCGATAAACTGCACATGTGTATAGAACAATCCACACCTTTTCTTTAGTCTTAAGGTATAACGGTCCTGCTAGATCTATACCTACAACTTCGAATATTGCTGCATCACGTACTCTGGCTTCTGGTAAACATATAGCTGGTGCTTCAAGAGCTTTCCCTTTAAATCTCTTACAGGTAGTGCAATTACTAATTACGGATCTAACAGTTCGTCGACATCTGAGTATCCAATAATTTTCTCGTAGAGTTCTCATTAAGAACTGGACACCTACGTGGCCCTGTTTAACATGTTCTTCAAAAATCAATCGTCTAACAACTTCATGTCTCGAGGGTAAAACATACGGTAAGCAAAATTCTTCGCTATCTTTCCTATCAGAAATTTTGGTGCGAATTCTAATAAGTCCTTCGTCATCAATAAAATAACACAACGAAACAAGTTTTAAATCTTTATCCTGATTAAAGCATTCTTGTTGAATTAGAAGAATAACTGTTTTTCTTGCGGCCTCTAATTCTTTAGTGGTCAAAATTATTTCCTGTACTTTAACTCGTTTCACAACAATATTAATGAAACGTTTTATCCAGCCTATTAACTTAACAATTTTACTAAACTTGAAAAAATACTTGTAATACCATGATGCTTCTTTGTCTACAGATACAGACGAGACAACGGTTTTCCGCTTTTCATGGTTTATTTCATCTTCTTTGCATTGAAAATTTTGAGATGGCCATTTAGAAATCGAATTATATAACCAACAAGGACCCTCCCACCATCTCCCATTAGATAGTTGTTTAGCGAAACAACCTCTCGATGGGAGATCTGCTGGATTTAGTTCACCCGGTACAAAATACCAATCTTGAGGTTTTGAGATACGCCTAATTTCATCAACTCTATTCCAAATGAATGGTTTCCAGTTATCTTCTCGTTTAATCCACGAAAGAACAGTAGACGAATCTGACCAGTAATATACCTGGATATTACTTTCAAAATTGAGTTTAAAATTTTGAAACATTCTTACACCAATAGTGGCAGCTAAAAGTTCCAGGCGTGGTATCGTCAATTTTTTCACAGGTGCTACTCTAGATTTAGCTTCGACTAATCTCAACTCAACGTTGTCACTGGTTTCTGTTCTAAGGAAAATACAAGCTCCATATGCATTTGCACTGGCATCGCAGAAAATATGTACCGAATGAGTTACGGGTAACTTAGAATCCAAAAATATCCAACGAGGAATTTTAACAGTAGCAAGAAAGGGTAGTTCTTCTAACCATTTTAAAAAATTATCTCGAATTTTTCCTTCAATCTCTGTATCCCAATTCAAATTCATTGACCAAATCTGTTGAAGTAGCAATTTTGGAATTAATGAAACGGGACACGTGAAACCAATCATATCAAAAAGTTTATGTGCAGCAGACAAAATTGTTCTCTTGGTTACTCTTGTGGTGTCCATCTTATCAAACCATTCTAAAGATATCTCCAAAGTATCTAATCGACGATTCCAAATCAATCCCAAAACATTACTTTTATCATCATCTTCTGTACTTTCTGGTAAAGAATACTCCCACCCTCTGAGATCCATCTTTCCTTCAGCTAATATTTCGGTTGACTGTTCTATAAACTGGTAAAGAGCTTCTTCATCTTGGACACTCGTTACGATATTGTCGACATAAAAAGCTTGAATTAACTTTGAAATAACTTCAACAGAATACTGTTTCTCTTTACAAATTGACTTTTGGAGTACATTTCTTAAGTGGTATTCTATAACAGCTCCCAATAAGAATGGACTGCACGTGACACCAAATACTACACGTGCATGTCGAAAAATTCTTAAATTTCCTTCTTTGTCGTACCAAAGAAACTTCAAAAAATTTTTATCACTGTCGTTCAACCCAATTTGAAGAAATGCCTTTCGTATGTCGGCTATAACTCCTATCTTTCCTGACCGAAATCGTAGTAGTACTGCCGGAATTCGTTCAATTAAATTTACTCCTTTCTCTAAACACTGGTTTAAAGAAGGTTGATTTTTCTCTCTAGAGGACGCGTCAAAAACTGGCCGTACAGGAGTGGTGTTACTATTTGGTTTATACACAGGATGGTGAGGTAAAAAATGACCACTTCTTGAATTTACTTCAAATGATTTATCATCACTGGATAAGCACTCTATAATACCTTCATTTAACCAATTATCAAAAACTTTATCATAGACTTCATAAAAATTGTCTTTCTTAAGTTTTTTGGTGATAGTACAAAGTCTTCTATAGGATAAATCAAAATTTAGTGGTAAAGGACGGTGACCATCAATCCAGGGCATGCTTACTACGTATCGATTATCATCTCTTCTTTTTACAGAATTTAAAAAGTGTTCCATAACATCTCTTTCATGTTCTTGAGAGGTTTTAATTTTATTAGGATCTTCAATACCAAGAACATCTAAGTTCCACAGATTAGCTATGGAAACATCCTTTGAAAATAATGAAGTAATAAGCATTGATGATGTTTGATAATCACAAGCTTTTAATTTACCCATAACAGTCCAGCCTAATAATGTATGAACTGCTACCAATCCACAGTCTAGATTATGTTTATTTCCGGAAAATAGCTTGCCAGCTACATCAGCTCCTACCAAGACATCTATTGGACCATCTGTCATATCAGTTAATTGTATGCCCTTTTCTTTTAATTCATTCAACCAGGGTCCCTTCTTTACAGAACTAACATTTTGGCAAATCAGTGGTTGGTCAAGAACTTCAAAATTACAACAATAATTTTCAGTTAAGCTATAAAGACGAATTTTATAACAAGTATGTACAACTGTTTCTGTCTGTGTGCCTCCGAAAAGCGAATGTATTAATTCTTCTTTTCGAATTGGTGTATAACCCAGTTCCTCTGCAATACTTTTCGATACATAAGACTTGTGGGAACCAGTATCAATAAGAACTCGTACTCTTCGTGATTGATTATCTCCTTTCAATTCTACAACCATGGTTTGTAAAAACTTCAGTGTAAGTGTGGTTACTCAGATTCTGTTCACTACTTATATTGCAAACGTCTTTGGTAGTATCTTCAGTTATGTTAAAGGTTTTCTGTTTTGGACACATTATTGAACAATGATTTCCCTGGCAATCAGAACACTTTCGTTTCAATCGACATCTTCGAGCAACATGTCCAAACTTGGTACACAAATAACAACAAGCAGACTCTGACAACTTCTGTTTTCTCTCTTCAAAACTTAACTTTATAGCTTGTTTACATTGATCTGATAAATGTGAGCCTTTACAAAAGACACATTTATAGAGTCCCTTGTTGAAGAGTTCAGCAGCAGTGTGCACGGTTTTAGCAATTTTGGTTGTAGTTTTCTCTTCAAATTTTGATTTATCTTTAAAACTACTTACAGCTAGTGAAATTCTATCTTCGTTCATTACTTCTTGTCTAAGGAAATTCATCAAAGTATCAAGACGTTTCTTTAAACTAGATTCGGCGGAATAAGACTGACTTCGATGCCAAGCACGTATTAACTCTTCTCCTAAACAAGACTCGACTAAAGGATACAACATAGCTGCACAGGCATCAGACGTTACGCCTAAGCTTTCTAAGGCTCTTAACTGAGATTCTATAGTATCGAAGAAAGTGGATAATTTATTCTTCGCATTCAGATTTGTTAGAACTAATTTTAGCAGTTCGCGTACGTAGACTTCTATAAGCAAATCTTCTCTGCCAAACCTTTCCTTTAAACTATTAATCGCTTTCTTATAGTTACCTTTTGTGGCAGGGTAACTCTCTACTATATTTCTTGCCCGAGAACCTGGCGTAGTGGACTGGATGAGGTACTGTAGTTTATCCTCTTCTTCTATGTCAGAATCTTCGTCTATTCTACCAAATTGATTCCAAAAGCTAAGCCATTCCTTTAAATCACCTCCGTATTGTCTTAACTGCAATTTAGGTATTTTCAGCTTATTTTTGAATTCCGATTTCTTAGAACCATCTGATGATACTAAATTATCAAATTTACACTTTATTTGATAATACTGCGAAACTAAATTATCCATAATTTCTAATTCAGTTTGCATTTCGGCTTCAGGACTATCTGCATCCAACATTAAATCTAACAATACTTGATTCAACTCAGTAATCTGCGGCATTTTATCCTCCAATACTTTAATACTGCTTTGAATTTCTATTAGATCTTTATTATCTGCGAAAAGATCTTTTAATGTTTTATCACATATCTTCATAAAGGTACTTCGTTGTAGTCCAATTGCTTTCTTAGTTTTGTCCATACTTGCAAATGAAAAGGGTCCTGTCACGGTCGCCAAATGTTAGAAATAACTAAGGATTACCTTTTTGCAAATGGATTTACTAAGAAAAACCAATATCCTTTTAAAATATACCTTTTTACTTTTAAATATTTGACATTGACAATTCTCTTTTTTACATTGACAACAACATAATTATATATTATAAACAAACAAAAATAATAGTAATCATTGATCACAAGGCGAAATGATTCCTAACAAGTATAGATAAGAAGTGTAAGTGATAGTGATGAAGTTTGGTTGCTAGGAGAGAAAGAAAAGTTTGACAGTTAGTAGAAGAGAATTGAAAAAGTCAAGAGAGCAGAAATTAACATTTTTAAAAGAAGTGATATAGAATAAAAAAGGTATAATTTAAAAGAAAGTTAATGTCAAAAGGAAAAAGTTTATATTAATGGTAAAGAAAATAAGCAGTTATAAAAAGTTATTAAAATAGAAAAGCAGTGACAGTTGGTAATTGATTTAAAGTCAGAGAGAATTAAAGAAGAATTTTTATTTGAATATTATAAAAGGCGACAAGAAAAAATTGTATATTTTTTGGTAATGTAGAAGAAATTATTTAAAGATATAAAAAAAAAATAAATAACATAAAAGAAGAATTACAATCAGTAAATCTTAGTAATTATCCGAGTGGAGTGCAGTGAGGAGAAAGAAGCTAAAATTAATAGATAAAAACAACTAGAGGTCAAGTGATTGGGAGGTACAAGGAAATTTGGCATAAAAGGTGTTAGGAAGAATAGAAGAGAAAAAGGCACTGCGATAGTTAAGGTTAGTTTAGGTAGTTAAGATAAGATAGATAAGTTAGATAGGCAAATAGATAGGTTAGATAGGAATTAGTTAGGCAGAAGTTTAGATATAATAAATTTTATTTGGCTGTTTTTTAAAAATTAATATTTATTAAAAAAAAATTAGTTAAAAATAAATTTTGATAGAACCCTACCTTAATTTGAACAAGTTTAAAATAAAAAGTTAATTTATAAATTAAATTAAGTTGGTGAATATAATCATCACAGTACATATACTTAGACTCAGCCAGGAAGTGTAATGAACTCTTATTACCACATTTGTAACTATCGGTCAATAGCTTTAATTAATTAAGTTAAACAATAAATTATTTTATATTTTATTTATTTATCCACTACAAAGGAATGATTAAACGAACCAAGGAAAGATTGCATTGTAAACTTAAAATAAAGCCAGAAAGGTCCAATACCAAAATAAACATTTGATCAACTAAAAAAGATTCTAACTACGTAGAGTTAAAAACGCAAAAGAAGCCCTTTAATACGCAGCAGGGAGCAAAAAAACACTGTAGATAATCTCTTCAGTGATAGCTCATTCCTATGTAGGTTTCTGCCGAAACATATGGCGATGAATGTCGCTATGTACCATGCTCGAGGAATGGGGTTCTCAATTACGAAATATACCTACTACCGTGTTTTATTGCAAAGGAAAGATAAAACCAAGGAAAGATTGCATTGTAAACTTAAAATAAAGCCAGAAAGGTCCAATATCAAAATAAACATTTGATCAACTGAAAAAGATTCTAACTACGTAGAGTTAAAAATGCAAAAGAAGCCCTAAAATACGCAGCAGAGAGCAAGAAAACACTGTAGATAATCTCTTCAGTGATAGCCCATTCCTATGTAGGTTTCTGCCGAAACATATGGCGATGAATTTCGCTATGTACAATGCGCCAGAAATGGGGTTCTCACCTACGAAATATACCTACTACCGTGTTTTATTGAAAAGGGATAATAAAACGAATGAAGGAAAGATTGCATTGTAAACTTAAAATAAAGCCAGAAAGGTCCAATACCAAAATAAACATTTGATCAACTGAAAAAGATTCTAACTACGTAGAGTTAAAAACGCAAAAGAAGCCCTAAAATACGCAGCAGAAAGCAAGAAAACACTGTAGATAATCTCTTCAGTGATAGCCCATTCCTATGTAGGTTTATGCCGAAACATATGGCGATGAATGTCGCTATGTACCATGCGCCAGGAATGGGGTTCTCACCTACAAAATATACCTACTACCGTGTTTTATTGCAAAGGGAAGATGAAACCAAGAAAAGATTGCATTGTAAACTTAAAATAAAGCCAGAAAGGTCCAATATCAAAATAAACATTTAATCAACTGAAAAAGATTCTAACTACGTAGAGTTAAAAACGCAAAAGAAGCCCTAGAGTACGCAGCAGGGAGCAAGAAAACACTGTAGATAATCTCTTCAGTGATAGCTCATTCCTATGTAGGTTTCTGCCGAAACATATGGCGATGAATGTCGCTATGTACCATGCGCCAGGAATAGGGTTCTCACCTACGAAATATACCTACTAACGTGTTTTATTGCAAAGGGAAGATGAAACTAAGAAAAGATTGCATTGTAAACTTAAAATAAAGCCAGAAAGGTCCAATACCAAAATAAACATTTGATCAACTGAAAAAGATTCTAACTACGTAGATATAAAAACGCAAAAGAAGCCCTAAAATACGCAGCAGAAAGCAAGAAAACACTGTAGATAATCTCTTCAGTGATAGCCCATTCCTATGTAGGTTTCTGCCGAAACATATGGCGATGAATGTAGCTATGTACCACGCGCCAGGAATGGGGTTCTCACTTACGAAATATACCTACTACCGTGTTTTATTAAAAAGGGATGATGAAACGAACCAAGGAAAGATTGCATTGTAAACCTAAAATAAAGCCGTAAAGGTCCAATACCAAAATAAACATTTAATCAGCTGAAAAAGATTCTAACTACGTAGAGTTAAAAACGCAAAAGAAGCCCTAAAATACGCAGCAGAAATCAAGAAAACACTGTAGATAATCTCTTCAGTGATAGCCCATTCCTATGTAGGTTTCTGCCGAAACATATAGCGATGAATGTCGCTATGTACCATGCGCCAGGAATGGGGTTCTAACCTACGAAAAATACCTACTACCGTGTTTTATTGAAAAGGGATGATTAAACGAATAAAGGAAAGATTGCATTGTAAACTTAAAATTAAACCAGAAAGGTCCAATACCAAAATAAACATTTAATCAACTGAAAAAGATTCTAACTACGTAGAGTTAAAAACGCAAAAGAAGCCCTAAAATACGCAGCAGAAATCAAGAAAACACTGTAGATAATCTCTTCAGTGATAGCCCATTCCTATGTAGGTTTCTGCCGAAACATATAGCGATGAATGTCGCTATGTACCATGCGCCAGGAATGGGGTTCTAACCTACGAAATATACCTACTACCGTGTTTTATTGAAAAGGGATGATTAAACGAATAAAGGAAAGATTGCATTGTAAACTTAAAATAAAGCCAGAAAGGTTCAATATCAAAATAAACATTTGATCAACTGAAAAAGATTCTAACTACGTAGAGTTAAAAACGCAAAAGAAGCCCTAAAATACGTAGCAGGAAGCAAGAAAGCACTATGGATAATCTCTTTAGTTATAGCCCATTCCTATGTAGGTTTCTGCCGAAACATATGGCGATGAGTGTCGCTATGTACCATGCTCGAGGAATGGGGTTCTTAATTACAAAATATACCTACTACCGTGTTTTATTGCAAAGGGAAGATGAAACCAAGGAAAGATTGCATTGTAAACTTAAAATAAAGCCAGAAAGGTCCAATATCAAAATAAACATTTGATCAACTGAAAAAGATTCTAACTACGTAGAGTTAAAAACGTAAAAAAAGCCCTAAAATACGTAGCAGGAAGCAAGAAAGCACTATGGATAATCTCTTTAGTTATAGCCCATTCCTATGTAGGTTTCTGCCGAAACATATGGCGATGAATGTCGCTATGTACCATGCGCCAGGAATGGGGTTCTCACCTACGAAATATACCTACTACCGTGTTTTATTGAAAAGGGATAATAAAACGAATGAAGGAAAGATTGCATTGTAAACTTAAAATAAAGCCAGAAAGGTCCAATACCAAAATAAACATTTGATCAACTGAAAAAGATTCTAACTACGTAAAGTTATAAACGCAAAAGAAGCCCTAAAATACGCAGCAGAGAGCAAGAAAACACTGTAGATAATCTCTTCAGTGATAGCTCATTCCTATGTTGGTTTCTGCCGAAACATATGGCGATGAATGTCGCTATGTACCATGCGCCAGGAATGGGGTTCTCACTTACGAAATATACCTACTACCGTATTTTATTGAAAAGGGATGATGAAACGAACCAAGGAAAGATTGCATTGTAAACCTAAAATAAAGCCAGAAAGGTCCAAAACCAAAATAAACATTTGATCAACTGAAAAAGATCCTAACTACGTAGAGTTAAAAACGCAAAAGAAGCCCTAAAATACGCAGCAGAAAGCAAGAAAACACTGTAGATAATCTCTTCAGTGATAGCCCATTCCTATGTAGGTTTCTGCCGAAACATATGGCGATGAATGTCGCTATGTACCACGCGCCAGGAATGGGGTTCGCACTTACGAAATATACCTACTACCGTGTTTTATTAAAAAGGGATGATGAAACGAACCAAGGAAAGATTGCATTGTAAACCTAAAATAAAGCCAGAAAGGTCCAATACCAAAATAAACATTTGATCAACTGAAAAAGATTCTAACTACGTAGAGTTAAAAACGCAAAAGAAGCCCTAAAATACGCAGCAGAAAGCAAGAAAACACTGTAGATAATCTCTTTAGTGCTAGCCCATTTCTATGTAGGTTTCTGCCGAAACATATGGCGATGAATGTCGCTATGTACCATGCGCCAGAAATGGGGTTCTCACCTACGAAATATACCTACTACCGTGTTTTATTGCAAAGGGAAGATGAAACCAAGAAAAGATTGCATTGTAAACTTAAAATAAAGCCAGAAAAGTCCAATATCAAAATAAACATTTGATCAACTGAAAAAGATTCTAACTACGTAGAGTTAAAAACGCAAAAGAAGCCCTAAAATACGTAGCAGGAAGCAAGAAAGCACTATGGATAATCTCTTTAGTTATAGCCCATTCCTATGTAGGTTTCTGCCGAAACATATGGCGATGAATGTCGCTATGTACCATGCTTGAGGAATGGGGTTCTCACTTACGAAATATACCTACTACCGTGTTTTATTGCAAAGGGAAGATGAAACCAACGAAAGATTGCATTGTAAACTTAAAATAAAGCCAGAAAGGTCCAATACCAAAATAAACATTTGATCAACTGAAAAAGATTCTAACTACGTAAAGTTATAAACGCAAAAGAAGCCCTAAAATACGCAGCAGAGAGCAAGAAAACACTGTAGATAATCTCTTCAGTGATAGCTCATTCCTATGTAGGTTTCTGCCGAAACATATGGCGATGAATGTCGCTATGTACCATGCGCCAGGAATGGGGTTCTCACTTACGAAATATACCTACTACCGTATTTTATTGAAAAGGGATGATGAAACGAACCAAGGAAAGATTGCATTGTAAACATAAAATAAAGCCAGAAAGGTCCAAAACCAAAATAAACATTTGATCAACTGAAAAAGATTCTAACTACGTAGAGTTTAAAACGCAAAAGAAGCCCTAAAATACGCAGCAGAAAGCAAGAAAACACTGTAGATAATCTCTTCAGTGATATCCCATTCCTATGTAGGTTTCTGCCGAAACATATGGCGATGAATGTCGCTATGTACCATGCGCCAGGAATGGGGTTCTCACTTACAAAATATACCTACTACCGTGTTTTATTGTAAAGGGATGATAAAACGAACCAAGGAAAGATTGCATTGTAAACCTAAAATAAAGCCAGAAAGGTCCAATACCAAAATAAACATTTGATCAACTGAAAAAGATTCTAACTACGTAGAGTTAAAAACGCAAAAGAAGCCCTAAAATACGCAGCAGAGAGCAAGAAAACACTGTAGATAATCTCTTCAGTGATAGCTCATTCCTATGTAGGTTTCTGCCGAAACATATGGCGATGAATGTCGCTATGTACCATGCGCCAGGAATGGGGTTCTCACTTACGAAATATACCTACTACCGTATTTTATTGAAAAGGGATGATGAAACGAACCAAGGAAAGATTGCATTGTAAACATAAAATAAAGCCAGAAAGGTCCAAAACCAAAATAAACATTTGATCAACTGAAAAAGATTCTAACTACGTAGAGTTAAAAACGCAAAAGAAGCCCTAAAATACGCAGCAGAAAGCAAGAAAACACTGTAGATAATCTCTTCAGTGATATCCCATTCCTATGTAGGTTTCTGCCGAAACATATGGCGATGAATGTCGCTATGTACCATGCGCCAGGAATGGGGTTCTCACCTACGAAATATACCTACTACCGTGTTTTATTGAAAAGGGATAATAAAACGAATAAAGGAAAGATTGCATTGTAAACTTAAAATAAAGCCAGAAAGGTCCAATATCAAAATAAACATTTGATCAACTGAAAAAGATTCTAACTACGTAGAGTTAAAAACGCAAAAGAAGCCCTAAAATACGTAGCAGGAAGCAAGAAAGCACTATGGATAATCTCTTTAGTTATAGCCCATTCCTATGTAGGTTTCTGCCGAAACATATGGCGATGAATGTCGCTATGTACCATGCTCGAGGAATGGGGTTCTCAATTACGAAATATACCTACTACCGTGTTTTATTGCAAAGGGAAGATGAAACCAAGGAAAGATTGCATTGTAAACTTAAAATAAAGCCAGAAAGGTCCAATACCAAAATAAACATTTGATCAACTGAAAAAGATTCTAACTACGTAGAGTTAAAAACGCAAAAGAAGCCCTAAAATACGCAGCAGAAAGCAAGAAAACACTGTAGATAATCTCTTCAGTGATAGCCCATTCCTATGTAGGTTTCTGCCGAAACATATGGCGATGAATGTCGCTATGTACCATGCGCCAGGAATGGGGTTCTCACCTACGAAATATACCTACTACCGTGTTTTATTGCAAAGGGAAGATGAAACCAAGAAAAGATTGCATTGTAAACTTAAAATAAAGCCAGAAAGGTCCAATATAAAAATAAACATTTGATCAACTGAAAAAGATTCTAACTACGTAGAGTTAAAAACGCAAAAGAAGCCCTAAAATACGCAGCAGAAAGCAAGAAAACACTGTAGATAATCTCTTCAGTGATAGCCCATTCCTATGTAGGTTTCTGCCGAAACATATAGCGATGAATGTCGCTATGTACCATGCGCCAGGAATGAGGTTCTCACTTACGAAATATACCTACTACCGTATTTTATTGAAAAGGGATGAAACGAACCAAGGAAAGATTGCATTGTAAACCCAAAATAAAGCCAGAAAGGTCCAAAACCAAAATAAACATTTGATCAACTGAAAAAGATTCTTACTACGTAGAGTTAAAAACGCAAAAGAAGCCCTAAAATACGCAGCAGAAAGCAAGAAAACACTGTAGATAATCTCTTCAGTGATAGCCCATTCCTATGTAGGTTTCTGCCGAAACAAATGGCGATGAATGTCGCTATGTACCATGCTCGAGGAATGGGGTTCTCAATTACGAAATATACCTACTACCGTGTTTTATTGAAAAGGGATAATAAAACGAATAAAGGAAAGATTGCATTGTAAACTTAAAATAAAGCCAGAAAGGTCCAATATCAAAATAAACATTTGATCAACTGAAAAAGATTCTAACTACGTAGAGTTAAAAACGCAAAAGAAGCCCTAAAATACGTAGCAGGAAGCAAGAAAGCACTATGGATAATCTCTTTAGTTATAGCCCATTCCTATGTAGGTTTCTGCCGAAACATATGGCGATGAATGTCGCTATGTACCATGCTCGAGGAATGGGGTTCTTAATTACGAAATATACCTACTACCGTATTTTATTGCAAAGGGAAGATGAAACCAAGGAAAGATTGCATTGTAAACTTAAAATAAAGCCAGAAAGGTCCAATACCAAAATAAACATTTGATCAACTGAAAAAGATTCTAACTACGTAGAGTTAAAAACGCAAAAGAAGCCCTAAAATACGCAGCAGAAAGCAAGAAAACACTGTAGATAATCTCTTAAGTGATATCCCATTCCTATGTAGGTTTCTGCCGAAACATATGGCGATGAATGTCGCTATGTACCATGCGCCAGGAATGGGGTTCTCACTTACGAAATATACCTACTACCGTATTTTATTGAAAAGGGATGATGAAACGAACCAAGAAAAGATTGCATTGTAAACATAAAATAAAGCCAGAAAGGTCCAAAACCAAAATAAACATTTGATCAACTGAAAAAGATTCTAACTACGTAGAGTTAAAAACGCAAAAGAAGCCCTAAAATACGCAGCAGAAAGCAAGAAAACACTGTAGATAATCTCTTCAGTGATATCCCATTCCTATGTAGGTTTCTGCCAAAACATATGGCGATGAATGTCGCTATGTACCATGCGCCAGGAATGGGGTTCTCACTTACGAAATATACCTACTACCGTATTTTATTGAAAAGGGATGAAACGAACCAAGAAAAGATTGCATTGTAAACCCAAAATAAAGCCAGAAAGGTCCAAAACCAAAAAAAACATTTGATCAACTGAAAAAGAATCTTACTACGTAGAGTTAAAAACGCAAAAGAAGCCCTAAAATACGCAGCAGAAAGCAAGAAAACACTGTAGATAATCTCTTTAGTGATAGCCCATTCCTATGTAGGTTTCTGCCGAAACATATGGCGATGAATGTCGCTATGTACCATGCGCCAAGAATGGGGTTCTCACCTACGAAATATACCTACTACCGTGTTTTATTGAAAAGGGATGATGAAACGAATAAAGGAAAGATTGCATTGTAAACTTAAAATAAAGCCAGAAAGGTCCAATATCAAAATAAACATTTAATCAACTGAAAAAGATTCTAACTACGTAGAGTTAAAAACGCAAAAGAAGCCCTAAAATACGTAGCA
Organism: Ophraella communa; assembly: GCA_035357415.1. Classification (NCBI taxonomy): domain Eukaryota; kingdom Metazoa; phylum Arthropoda; class Insecta; order Coleoptera; family Chrysomelidae; genus Ophraella; species Ophraella communa. The sequence goes on from CM068979.1 coordinate 55,455,281, forward strand.
GGAAGCAAGAAAGCACTATGGATAATCTCTTTAGTTATAGCCCATTCCTATGTAGGTTTCTGCCGAAACATATGGCGATGAATGTCGCTATGTACCATGCTCGAGGTATGGGGTTCTTAATTACGAAATATACTTACTACCGTGTTTTATTGCAAAGGGAAGATGAAACCAAGGAAAGATTGCATTGTAAACTTAAAATAAAGCCAGAAAGGTCCAATACCAAAATAAACATTTGATCAACTGAAAAAGATTCTAACTACGTAGAGTTAAAAACGCAAAAGAAGCCCTAAAATACGCAGCAGAAAGCAAGAAAACACTGTAGATAATCTCTTCAGTGATAGCCCATTCCTATGTAGGTTTCTGCCGAAACATATGGCGATAAATGTCGCTATGTACCATGCGCCAGGAATGGGGTTCTCACCTACGAAATATACCTACTACCGTGTTTTATTGCAAAGGGAAATGAAACCAAGAAAAGATTGCATTGTAAACTTAAAATAAAGCCAGAAAGGTCCAAAACCAAAATAAACATTTGATCAACTGAAAAAGAATCTTACTACGTAGAGTTAAAAACGCAAAAGAAGCCCTAAAATACGCAGCAGAAAGCAAGAAAACACTGTAGATAATCTCTTCAGTGATAGCCCATTCCTATGTAGGTTTCTGCCGAAACATATGGCGATGAATGTCGCTATGTACCATGCGCCAAGAATGGGGTTCTCACCTACGAAATATACCTACTACCGTGTTTTATTGAAAAGGGATAATAAAACGAATAAAGGAAAGATTGCATTGTAAACTTAAAATAAAGCCAGAAAGGTCCAATATCAAAATAAACATTTGATCAACTGAAAAAGATTCTAACTACGTAGAGTTAAAAACGCAAAAGAAGCCCTAAAATACGTAGCAGAAAGCAAGAAAGCACTATGGATAATCTCTTTAGTTATAGCCCATTCCTATGTAGGTTTCTGCCGAAACATATGGCGATGAATGTCGCTATGTACCATGCTCGAGGAATGGGGTTCTTAATTACGAAATATACCTACTACCGTGTTTTATTGCAAAGGGAAGATGAAACCAAGGAAAGATTGCATTGTAAACTTAAAATAAAGCCAGAAAGGTCCAATACCAAAATAAACATTTGATCAACTGAAAAAGATTCTAACTACGTAGAGTTAAAAACGCAAAAGAAGCCCTAAAATACGCAGCAGAAAGCAAGAAAACACTGTAGATAATCTCTTCAGTGATAGCCCATTCCTATGTAGGTTTCTGCCGAAACATATGGCGATGAATGTCGCTATGTACCATGCGCCAGGAATGGGGTTCTCACCTACGAAATATACCTACTACCGTGTTTTATTGCAAAGGGAAGATGAAACCAAGAAAAGATTGCATTGTAAACTTAAATTAAAGCCAGAAAGGTCCAATATCAAAATAAACATTTGATCAACTGAAAAAGATTCTAACTACGTAGAGTTAAAAACGCAAAAGAAGCCCTAAAATACGTAGAAGGAAGCAAGAAAGCACTATGGATAATCTCTTTAGTTATAGCTCATTCCTATGTAGGTTTCTGCCGAAACATATGGCGATGAATGTCGCTATGTACCATGCTCGAGGAATGGGGTTCTTACTTACGAAATATACCTACTACCGTGTTTTATTGCAAAGGGAAGATGAAACCAAGGAAAGATTGCATTGTAAACTTAAAATAAAGCCAGAAAGGTCCAATACCAAAATAAACATTTGATCAACTGAAAAAGATTCTAACTACGTAGAGTTAAAAACGCAAAAGAAGCCTTAAAATACGTAGCAGGAAGCAAGAAAGCACTATGGATAATCTCTTTAGTTATAGCCCGTTCCTATGTAGGTTTCTGCCGAAACATATGGCGATGAATGTCGCTATGTACCATGCGTCAGGAATGGGGTTCTTACCTACGAAATATACCTACCACTGTGTTTTATTGCAAAGGGAAAATGAAACCAAGGAAAGATTGCATTGTAAACTTAAAATAATGCCAGAAAAGTCCAATACCAAAATAACCATTTGATCAACTGAAAAAGATTCTAACTACGTAGAGTTAAAAACGCAAAAGAAGCCCTAAAATACGCAGCAGAAAGCAAGAAAACACTGTAGATAATCTCTTCAGTGATAGCCCATTCCTATGTAGGTTTCTGCCGAAACATATGGCGATGAATGTCGCTATGTACCATGCGCCAGGAATGGGGTTCTCACCTACGAAATATACCTACTACCGTGTTTTATTGCAAAGGGAAGATGAAACCAAGAAAAGATTGCATTGTAAACTTAAAATAAAGCCAGAAAGGTCCAATATCAAAATAAACATTTGATCAACTGAAAAAGATTCTAACTACGTAGAGTTAAAAACGCAAAAAAAAGCCCTAAAATACGCAGCAGAAAGCAAGAAAACACTGTAGATAATCTCTTCAGTGATAGCCCATTCCTATGTAGGTTTCTGCCGAAACATATGGCGATGAATGTCGCTATGTACCATGCGCCAGGAATGGGGTTCTCACCTACTAAATATACCTACTACCGTGTTTTATTGCAAAGGGAAGATGAAACCAAGAAAAGATTGCATTGTAAACTTAAAATAAAGCCAGAAAGGTCCAATATCAAAATAAACATTTGATCAACTGAAAAAGATTCTAACTACGTAGAGTTAAAAACGCAAAAGAAGCCCTAAAATACGTAGCAGGAAGCAAGAAAGCACTATGGATAATCTCTTTAGTTATAGCCCATTCCTATGTAGGTTTCTGCCGAAACATATGGCGATGAATGTCGCTATGTACCATGCTCGAGGAATGGGGTTCTCACTTACGAAATATACCTACTACCGTGTTTTATTGCAAAGGGAAGATGAAACCAAGGAAAGATTGCATTGTAAACTTAAAATAAAGCCAGAAAGGTCCAATACCAAAATAAACATTTGATCAACTGAAAAAGATTCTAACTACGTAGAGTTAAAAACGCAAAAGAAGCCCTAAAATACGCAGCAGAGAGCAAGAAAACACTGTAGATAATCTCTTCAGTGATAGCCCATTCCTATGTAGGTTTCTGCCGAAACATATGGCGATGAATTTTGCTATGTACCATGCGCCAGGAATGGGGTTTCCCCTTACGAAATAAACCTACTATAGTGTTTTATTGAAAAGGAATGATGAAACGAACCAAGGAAAGATTGCATTGTAAACCTAAAATAAAGCCAGAAAGGTCCAAAACCAAAATAAACATTTGATCAACTGAAAAAGAATCTAACTACGTAGGGTTAAAAACGCAAAAGAAGCCCTAAAATTTGCAGCAGAAAGCAAGAAAACACTGTAGATAATCTCTTCAGTAATAGCTCATTCCTATGTAGGTTTCTGCCGAAACATATGGCGATGAATGTCGCTATGTACCATGCTCGAGGAATGGGGTTCTCAATTACGAAATATACCTACTACCGTGTTTTATTGAAAAGGGATGATTAAACGAACCAAGGAAAGATTGCATTGTAAACTTAAAATAAGACCAGAAAGGTCCAATACCAAAATAAACATTTGATCAACTAAAAAATATTCTAACTACGTAGAGTTAAAAATGCAAAAGAAGCCCTAAAATACGCAGCAGAGAGCAAGAAAACACTGTAGATAATCTCTTCAGTGATAGCCTATTCCTATGTGGGTTTCTGCCGAAACATATGGCGATGAATTTCGCTATGTACCATGCGCCAGGAATGGGGTTCTCACCTACGGAATATACCTACTACCGTGTTTTATTGAAAAGGGATAATAAAACGAATGAAGGAAAGATTGCATTGTAAACTTAAAATAAAGCCAGAAAGGTCCAATACCAAAATAAACATTTGATCAACTGAAAAAGATTCTAACTACGTAGAGTTATAAACGCAAAAGAAGCCCTAAAATACGCAGCAGAGAGCAAGAAAACACTGTAGATAATCTCTTTAGTGATAGCCCATTCCTATGTAAGTTTCTGCCGAAACATATGGCGATGAATGTCGCTATGTATCATGCGCCAGGAATGGGGTTCTCACCTTCGAAATATACCTACTACCGTGTTTTATTGCAAAGGGGAGATGAAACCAAGAAAAGATTGCATTGTAAACTTAAAATAAAGCCAGAAAGGTCCAATATCAAAATAAACATTTAATCAACTGAAAAAGATTCTAACTACGTAGAGTTATAAACGCAAAAGAAGCCCTAAAATACGCAGCAGAGAGCAAGAAAACACTATGGATAATTTCTTTAGTTATAGCCCATTCCTATGTAGGTTTCTGCCGAAACATATGGCGATAAATGTCGCTATGTACCATGCTCGAAGAATGGGGTTCTCACCTACGAAATATACCTACTACCGTGTTTTATTGAAAAGGGATAATAAAACGAAAGAAGGAAAGATTGCATTGTAAACTTAAAATAAAGCCAGAAGGGTCCAATACCAAAATAAACATTTGATCAACTGAAAAAGATTCTAACTACGTTGAGTTATAAACGCAAAAGAAGCCCTAAAATACGCAGCAGGTTGCAAAAATGCACTGTAGATAATCTCTTCAGTGATAGCCCATTCCTATGTAGGTTTCTGCCGAAACATATGGCGATGAATGTCGCTATGTACCATGCTCGAGGAATGGGGTTCTCACTTACGAAATATACCTACTACCGTGTTTTATTGCAAAGGGAAGATGAAACCAAGGAAAGATTGCATTGTAAACTTAAAATAAAGCCAGAAAGGTCCAATACCAAAATAAACATTTGATCAACTGAAAAAGATTCTAACTACGTAGAGTTAAAAACGCAAAAGAAGCCCTAAAATACGCAGCAGAGAGCAAGAAAACACTGTAGATAATCTCTTCAGTGATAGCTCATTCCTATGTAGGTTTCTGCCGAAACATATGGCGATGAATGTCGCTATGTACCATGCTCGAGGAATGGGGTTCTCAATTACGAAATATACCTACTACCGTGTTTTATTGAAAAGGGATGATTAAACGAACCAAGGAAAGATTGCATTGTAAACTTAAAATAAAGCCAGAAAGGTCCAATACCAAAATAAACATTTGATCAACTGAAAAAGATTCTAACTACGTAGAGTTAAAAACGCAAAAGAAGCCCTAAAATACGCAGCAGAAAGCAAGAAAACACTGTAGATAATCTCTTCAGTGATAGCCCATTCCTATGTAGGTTTCTGCCGAAACATATGGCGATGAATGTCGCTATGTACCATGCGCCAGGAATGGGGTTCTCACCTACGAAATATACCTACTACCGTGTTTTATTGCAAAGGGAAGATGAAACAAAGGAAAGATTGCATTGAAAACTTAAAATAAAACCAGAAAGGTCCAATACCAAAATAAACATTTGATCAACTGAAAAAGATTCTAACAACGTAGAGTTATAAACGCAAAAGAAGCCCTAAAATACGCAGCAGAGAGCAAGAAAACACTGTAGATAATCTCTTCAGTGATAGCTCATTCCTATGTAGGTTTCTGCCGAAACATATGGCGATGAATGTCGCTATGTACCATGCGCCAGGAATGGGGTTCTCACCTACGAAATATACCTACTACCGTGTTTTATTGCAAAGGGAAAATGAAACCAAGAAAAGATTGCATTGTAAACTTAAAATAAAGCCAGAAAGGTCCAAAACCAAAATAAACATTTGATCAACTGAAAAAGATTCTAACTACGTAGAGTTATAAACGCAGAAGAAGCCCTTAAATACGCAGCAGAGAGCAAGAAAACACTATGGATAATCTCTTTAGTTATAGCCCATTCCTATGTAGGTTTCTGCCGAAACATATGGCGATGAATGTCGCTATGTACCATGCTCGAGGAATGGGGTTCTCACCTACGAAATATACCTACTACCGTGTTTTATTGAAAAGGGATAATAAAACGAATGAAGGAAAGATTGCATTGTAAACTTAAAATAAAGCCAGAAAGGTCCAATACCAAAATAAACATTTGATCAACTGAAAAAGATTCTAACTACGTAGAGTTATAAACGCAAAAGAAGCCCTAAAATACGCAGCAGGTTGCAAGAATGCACTGTAGATAATCTCTTCAGTGATAGCCCATTCCTATGTAGGTTTCTGCCGAAACATATGGCGATGAATGTCGCTATGTACCATGCGCCAGGAATGGGGTTCTCACTTACGAAATATACCTACTACCGTATTTTATTGCAAAGGGAAGATGAAACCAAGGAAAGATTGCATTGTAAACTTAAAATAAAGCCAGAAAGGTCCAATATCAAAATAAACATTTAATCAACTGAAAAAGATTCTAACTACGTAGAGTTAAAAACGCAAAAGAAGCCCTAAAATACGCAGCAGAAAGCAAGAAAACACTGTAGATAATCTCTTCAGTGATAGCCCATTCCTATGTAGGTTTCTGCCGAAACATATGGCGATGAATGTCGCTATGTACCATGCGCCAGGAATGGGGTTCTCACCTACGAAATATACCTACTACCGTGTTTTATTGCAAAGGGAAGATGAAACGAACCAAGGAAAGATTGCATTGTAAACCTAAAATAAAGCCAGAAAGGTCCAATACCAAAATAAACATTTGATCAACTGAAAAAGATTCTAACTACGTAGAGTTAAAAACGCAAAAGAAGCCCTAAAATACGCAGCAGAAAGCAAGAAAACACTGTAGATAATCTCTTCAGTGATAGCCCATTCCTATGTAGGTTTCTGCCGAAACATATGGCGATGAATGTCGCTATGTACCATGCGCCAGGAATGGGGTTCTCACCTACGAAATATACCTACTACCGTGTTTTATTGCAAAGGGAAGATGAAACCAAGAAAAGATTGCATTGTAAACTTAAAATAAAGCCAGAAAGGTCCAATATCAAAATAAACATTTGATCAACTGAAAAAGATTCTAACTACGTAGAGTTAAAAACGCAAAAGAAGCCCTAAAATACGTAGCAGGAAGCAAGAAAGCACTATGGATAATCTCTTTAGTTATAGCCCATTCCTATGTAGGTTTCTGCCGAAACATATGGCGATGAATGTCGCTATGTACCATGCTCGAGGAATGGGGTTCTCAATTACGAAATATACCTACTACCGTGTTTTATTGCAAAGGGAAGATGAAACCAAGGAAAGATTGCATTGTAAACTTAAAATAAAGCCAGAAAGGTCCAAAACCAAAATAAACATTTGATCAACTGAAAAAGATTCTAACTACGTAGAGTTAAAAACGCAAAAGAAGCCCTAAAATACGCAGCAGAAAGCAAGAAAACACTGTAGATAATCTCTTCAGTGATAGCCCATTCCTATGTAGGTTTCTGCCGAAACATATGGCGATGAATGTCGCTATGTACCATGCGCCAGGAATGGGGTTCTCACCTACGAAATATACCTACTACCGTGTTTTATTGCAAAGGGAAGATGAAACCAAGGAAAGATTGCATTGTAAACTTAAAATAAAGCCAGAAAGGTCCAATACCAAAATAAACATTTGATCAACTGAAAAAGATTCTAACTACGTAGAGTTAAAAACGCAAAAGAAGCCCTAAAGTACGCAGCGGGAAGCAAGAAAACACTGTAGATAATCTCTTCAGTGAAAGCCCATTCCTATGTAGGTTTCTGCCGAAACATATGGCGATGAATGTCGCTATGTACCATGCGCCAGTAATGGGGTTCTCAATTACGAAATATACCTACTACCGTGTTTTATTGAAAAGGGATAATAAAACGAATGAAGGAAAGATTGCATTGTAAACTTAAAATAAAGCCAGAAAGGTCCAAAACCAAAATAAACATTTGATCAACTGAAAAAGATTCTAACTACGTAGAGTTAAAAACGCAAAAGAAGCCCTAAAATACGCAGCAGAAAGCAAGAAAACACTGTAGATAATCTCTTCAGTGATAGCCCATTCCTATGTAGGTTTCTGCCGAAACATATGGCGATGAATGTCGCTATGTACCATGCGCCAGGAATGGGGTTCTCACCTACGAAATATACCTACTACCGTGTTTTATTGAAAAGGGATAATAAAACGAATGAAGGAAAGATTGCATTGTAAACTTAAAATAAAGCCAGAAAGGTCCAATACCAAAATAAACATTTGATCAACTGAAAAAGATTCTAACTACGTAGAGTTATAAACGCAAAAGAAGCCCTAAAATACGTAGCAGGAAGCAAGAAAGCACTATGGATAATCTCTTTAGTTATAGCCCATTCCTATGTAGGTTTCTGCCGAAACATATGGCGATGAATGTCGCTATGTACCATGCTCGAGGAATGGGGTTCTCACTTACGAAATATACCTACTACCGTGTTTTATTGCAAAGGGAAGATGAAACCAAGGAAAGATTGCATTGTAAACTTAAAATAAAGCCAGAAAGGTCCAATATCAAAATAAACATTTGATCAACTGAAAAAGATTCTAACTACGTAGAGTTAAAAACGCAAAAGAAGCCCTAAAATACGTAGCAGGAAGCAAGAAAGCACTGTAGATAATCTCTTCAGTGATAGCCCATTCCTATGTAGGTTTCTGCCGAAACATATGGCGATGAATGTCGCTATGTACCATGCGCCAGGAATGGGGTTCTCACTTACGAAATATACCTACTACCGTGTTTTATTGCAAAGGGAAGATGAAACCAAGAAAAGATTGCATTGTAAACTTAAAATAAAGCCAGAAAGGTCCAATACCAAAATAAACATTTGATCAACTGAAAAAGATTCTAACTACGTAGAGTTAAAAACGCAAAAGAAGCCCTAAAATACGCAGCAGAGAGCAAGAAAACACTGTAGATAATCTCTTCAGTGATAGCCCATTCCTATGTAGGTTTCTGCCGAAACATATGGCGATGAATGTCGCTATGTACCATGCGCCAGGAATGGGGTTCTCACCTACGAAATATACCTACTACCGTGTTTTATTGAAAAGGGAAGATAAAACCAATGAAGGAAAGATTGCATTGTAAACTTAAAATAAAGCCAGAAAGGTCCAATACCAAAATAAACATTTGATCAACTGAAAAAGATTCTAACTACGTAGAGTTAAAAACGCAAAAGAAGCCCTAAAATACGCAGCAGAGAGCAAGAAAACACTGTAGATAATCTCTTCAGTGATAGCCCATTCCTATGTAGGTTTCTGCCGAAACATATGGCGATGAATGTCGCTATGTACCATGCGCCAGGAATGGGGTTCTCACCTACGAAATATACCTACTACCGTGTTTTATTGAAAAGGGATAATAAAACGAATGAAGGAAAGATTGCATTGTAAACTTAAAATAAAGCCAGAAAGGTCCAATACCAAAATAAACATTTGATCAACTGAAAAAGATTCTAACTACGTAGAGTTATAAACGCAAAAGAAGCCCTAAAATACGCAGCAGAGAGCAAGAAAACACTATGGATAATCTCTTTAGTTATAGCCCATTCCTATGTAGGTTTCTGCCGAAACATATGGCGATGAATGTCGCTATGTACCATGCTCGAGGAATGGGGTTCTCACCTACGAAATATACCTACTACCGTGTTTTATTGAAAAGGGATAATAAAACGAAAGAAGGAAAGATTGCATTGTAAACTTAAAATAAAGCCAGAAAGGTCCAATACCAAAATAAACATTTGATCAACTGAAAAAGATTCTAACTACGTTGAGTTATAAACGCAAAAGAAGCCCTAAAATACGCAGCAGGTTGCAAAAATGCACTGTAGATAATCTCTTCAGTGATAGCCCATTCCTATGTAGGTTTCTGCCGAAACATATGGCGATGAATGTCGCTATGTACCACACGCCAGGAATGGGGTTCTCACTTACGAAATATACCTACTACCGTATTTTATTGCAAAGGGAAGATGAAACCAAGGAAAGATTGCATTGTAAACTTAAAATAAAGCCAGAAAGGTCCAATATCAAAATAAACATTTGATCAACTGAAAAAGATTCTAACTACGTAGAGTTAAAAACGCAAAAGAAGCCCTAAAATACGCAGCAGAAAGCAAGAAAACACTGTAGATAATCTCTTTAGTGATAGCCCATTTCTATGTAGGTTTCTGCCGAAACATATGGCGATGAATGTCGCTATGTACCATGCTCGAGGAATGGGGTTCTCAATTACGAAATATACCTACTACCGTGTTTTATTGCAAAGGGAAGATGAAACCAAGGAAAGATTGCATTGTAAACTTAAAATAAAGCCAGAAAGGTCCAATACCAAAATAAACATTTGATCAACTGAAAAAGATTCTAACTACGTAGAGTTAAAAACGCAAAAGAAGCCCTAAAGTACGCAGCGGGAAGCAAGAAAACACTGTAGATAATCTCTTCAGTGATAGCCCATTCCTATGTAGGTTTCTGCCGAAACATATGGCGATGAATGTCGCTATGTACCATGCGCCAGGAATGGGGTTCTCACCTACGAAATATACCTTCTACCGTGTTTTATTGAAAAGGGATGATTAAACGAACCAAGGAAAGATTGCATTGTAAACTTAAAATAAAGCCAGAAAGGTCCAATACCAAAATAAACATTTGATCAACTGAAAAAGATTCTAACTACGTAGAGTTAAAAACGCAAAAGAAGCCCTAAAATACGCAGCAGAAAGCAAAAAAACACTGTAGATAATCTCTTCAGTGATAGCCCATTCCTATGTAGGTTTCTGCCGAAACATATGGCGATGAATGTCGCTATGTACCATGCGCCAGGAATGGGGTTCTCACCTACGAAATATACCTACTACCGTGTTTTATTGAAAAGGGATGATAAAACGAACCAAGGAAAGATTGCATTGTAAACTTAAAATAAAGCCAGAAAGGTCCAATACCAAAATAAACATTTGATCAACTGAAAAAGATTCTAACTACGTAGAGTTAAAAACGCAAAAGAAGCCCTAAAATACGCAGCAGAAAGCAAGAAAACACTGTAGATAATCTCTTTAGTGATAGCCCATTCCTATGTAGGTTTCTGCCGAAACATATGGCGATGAATGTCGCTATGTACCATGCGCCAGGAATGGGGTTCTCACCTACGAAATATACCTACTACCGTGTTTTATTGAAAAGGGATAATAAAACGAATGAAGGAAAGATTGCATTGTAAACTTAAAATAAAGCCAGAAAGGTCCAAAACCAAAATAAACATTTGATCAACTGAAAAAGATTCTAACTACGTAGAGTTAAAAACGCAAAAGAAGCCCTAAAATACGCAGCAGAAAGCAAGAAAACACTGTAGATAATCTCTTCAGTGATAGCCCATTCCTATGTAGGTTTCTGCCGAAACATATGGCGATGAATGTCGCTATGTACCATGCTCGAGGAATGGGGTTCTCAATTACGAAATATACCTACTACCGTGTTTTATTGCAAAGGGAAGATGAAACCAAGGAAAGATTGCATTGTAAACTTAAAATAAAGCCAGAAAGGTCCAATATCAAAATAAACATTTGATCAACTGAAAAAGATTCTAACTACGTAGAGTTAAAAACGCAAAAGAAGCCCTAAAATACGCAGCAGAAAGCAAGAAAACACTGTAGATAATCTCTTCAGTGATAGCCCATTCCTATGTAGGTTTCTGCCGAAACATATGGCGATGAATGTCGCTATGTACCATGCGCCAGAAATGGGGTTCTCACCTACGAAATATACCTACTACCGTGTTTTATTGCAAAGGGAAGATGAAACCAAGAAAAGATTGCATTGTAAACTTAAAATAAAGCCAGAAAGGTCCAATATCAAAATAAACATTTGATCAACTGAAAAAGATTCTAACTACGTAGAGTTAAAAACGCAAAAGAAGCCCTAAAATACGTAGCAGGAAGCAAGAAAGCACTATGGATAATCTCTTTAGTTATAGCCCATTCCTATGTAGGTTTCTGCCGAAACATATGGCGATGAATGTCGCTATGTACCATGCTCGAGGAATGGGGTTCTCACCTACGAAATATACCTACTACCGTGTTTTATTGCAAAGGGAAGATGAAACCAAGAAAAGATTGCATTGTAAACTTAAAATAAAGCCAGAAAGGTCCAATATCAAAATAAACATTTGATCAACTGAAAAAGATTCTAACTACGTAGAGTTAAAAACGCAAAAGAAGCCCTAAAATACGTAGCAGGAAGCAAGAAAGCACTATGGATAATCTCTTTAGTTATAGCCCATTCCTATGTAGGTTTCTGCCGAAACATATGGCGATGAATGTCGCTATGTACCATGCTCGAGGAATGGGGTTCTCAATTACGAAATATACCTACTACCGTGTTTTATTGAAAAGGGATGATTAAACGAACCAAGGAAAGATTGCATTGTAAACTTAAAATAAGACCAGAAAGGTCCAATACCAAAATAAACATTTGATCAACTAAAAAAGATTCTAACTACGTAGAGTTAAAAATGCAAAAAAAGCCCTAAAATACGCAGCAGAGAGCAAGAAAACACTGTAGATAATCTCTTCAGTGATAGCCCATTCCTATGTAGGTTTCTGCCGAAACATATGGCGATGAATTTCGCTATGTACCATGCGCCAGGAATGGGGTTCTCACCTACGAAATATACCTACTACCGTGTTTTATTGAAAAGGGATAATAAAACGAATGAAGGAAAGATTGCATTGTAAACTTAAAATAAAGCCAGAAAGGTCCAATACCAAAATAAACATTTGATCAACTGAAAAAGATTCTAACTACGTAGAGTTATAAACGCAAAAGAAGCCCTAAAATACGCAGCAGAGAGCAAGAAAACACTGTAGATAATCTCTTTAGTGATAGCCCATTCCTATGTAAGTTTCTGCCGAAACATATGGCGATGAATGTCGCTATGTACCATGCGCCAGGAATGGGGTTCTCACCTACGAAATATACCTACTACCGTGTTTTATTGAAAAGGGATAATAAAACGAAAGAAGGAAAGATTGCATTGTAAACTTAAAATAAAGCCAGAAAGGTCCAATACCAAAATAAACATTTGATCAACTGAAAAAGATTCTAACTACGTTGAGTTATAAACGCAAAAGAAGCCCTAAAATACGCAGCAGGTTGCAAAAATGCACTGTAGATAATCTCTTCAGTGATAGCCCATTCCTATGTAGGTTTCTGCCGAAACATATGGCGATGAATGTCGCTATGTACCACACGCCAGGAATGGGGTTCTCACTTACGAAATATACCTACTACCGTATTTTATTGCAAAAGGAAGATGAAACCAAGGAAAGATTGCATTGTAAACTTAAAATAAAGCCAGAAAGGTCCAATATCAAAATAAACATTTGATCAACTGAAAAAGATTCTAACAACGTAGAGTTAAAAACGCAAAAGAAGCCCTAAAATACGCAGCAGAAAGCAAGAAAACATTGTAGATAATCTCTTTAGTGATAGCCCATTTCTATGTAGGTTTCTGCCGAAACATATGGCGATGAATGTCGCTATGTACCATGCGCCAGGAATGGGGTTCTCACCTACGAAATATACCTACTACCGTGTTTTATTGCAAAGGGAAGATGAAACCAAGGTAAGATTGCATTGTAAACTTAAAATAAAGCCAGAAAGGTCCAATATCAAAATAAACATTTGATCAACTGAAAAAGATTCTAACTACGTAGAGTTAAAAACGCAAAAGAAGCCCTAAAATACGTAGCAGGAAGCAAGAAAGCACTATGGATAATCTCTTTAGTTATAGCCCATTCCTATGTAGGTTTCTGCCGAAACAAATGGCGATAAATGTCGCTATGTACCATGCTCGAGGAATGGGGTTCTCAATTACGAAATATACCTACTACCGTGTTTTATTGAAAAGGGATGATTAAACGAACCAAGGAAAGATTGCATTGTAAACTTAAAATAAGACCAGAAAGGTCCAATACCAAAATAAAAATTTGATCAACTAAAAAAGATTCTAACTACGTAGAGTTAAAAATGCAAAAGAAGCCCTAAAATACGCAGCAGAGAGCAAGAAAACACTGTAGATAATCTCTTCAGTGATAGCCCATTCCTATGTGGGTTTCTGCCGAAACATATGGCGATGAATTTCGCTATGTACCATGCGCCAGGAATGGGGTTCTCACCTACGAAATATACCTACTACCCTGTTTTATTGAAAAGGGATAATAAAACGAATGAAGGAAAGATTGCATTGTAAACTTAAAATAAAGCCAGAAAGGTCCAATACCAAAATAAACATTTGATCAACTGAAAAAGATTCTAACTACGTAGAGTTATAAACGCAAAAGAAGCCCTAAAATACGCAGCAGAGAGCAAGAAAATACTGTAGATAATCTCTTTAGTGATAGCCCATTCCTATGTAAGTTTCTGCCGAAACATATGGCGATGAATGTCGCTATGTACCATGCGCCAGGAATGGGGTTCTCACCTACGAAATATACCTACTACCGTGTTTTATTGAAAAGGGATAATAAAACGAATGAAGGAAAGATTGCATTGTAAACTTAAAATAAAGCCAGAAAGGTCCAATACCAAAATAAACATTTGATCAACTGAAAAAGATTCTAACTACGTAGAGTTATAAACGCAAAAGAAGCCCTAAAATACGCAGCAGGTTGCAAGAATGCACTGTAGATAATCTCTTCAGTGATAGCCCATTCCTATGTAGGTTTCTGCCGAAACATATGGCGATGAATGTCGCTATGTACCACGCGCCAGGAATGGGGTTCTCACTTACGAAATATACCTACTACCGTGTTTTATTAAAAAGGGATGATGAAACGAACCAAGGAAAGATTGCATTGTAAACCTAAAATAAAGCCAGAAAGGTCCAATACCAAAATAAACATTTGATCAACTGAAAAAGATTCTAACTACGTAGAGTTAAAAACGCAAAAGAAGCCCTAAAATACGCAGCAGAAAGCAAGAAAACACTGTAGATAATCTCTTCAGTGATAGCCCATTCCTATGTAGGTTTCTGCCGAAACATATGGCGATGAATGTCGCTATGTACCATGCGCCAGGAATGGGGTTCTCACCTACAAAATATACCTACTACCGTGTTTTATTGCAAAGGGAAGATGAAACCAAGAAAAGATTGCATTGTAAACTTAAAATAAAGCCAGAAAGGTCCAATATCAAAATAAACATTTGATCAACTGAAAAAGATTCTAACTACGTAGAGTTAAAAACGCAAAAGAAGCCCTAAAATACGTAGCAGGAAGCAAGAAAGCACTATGGATAATCTCTTTAGTTATAGCCCATTCCTATGTAGGTTTCTGCCGAAACATATGGCGATGAATGTCGCTATGTACCATGCTCGAGGAATGGGGTTCTCACCTACGAAATATACCTACTACCGTGTTTTATTGAAAAGGCATAATAAAACGAATGAAGGAATGATTGCATTGTAAACTTAAAATAAAGCCAGAAAGGTCCAATACCAAAATAAACATTTGATAAACTGAAAAAGATTCTAACTACGTAGAGTTATAAACGCAAAAGAAGCCCTAAAATACGCAGCAGGTTGCAAGAAAGCACTGTAGATAATCTCTTTAGTGATAGCCCATTCCTATGTAGGTTTCTGCCGAAACATATGGCGATGAATGTCGCTATGTACCACGCGCCAGAAATGGGGTTCTCACTTACGAAATATACCTACTACCGTGTTTTATTGAAAAGGGATAATAAAACGAATGAAGGAAAGATTGCATTGTAAACTTAAAATAAAGCCAGAAAGGTCCAATACCAAAATAAACATTTGATCAACTGAAAAAGATTCTAACTACGTAGAGTTAAAAACGCAAAAGAAGCCCTAAAATACGCAGCAGAAAGCAAGAAAACACTGTAGATAATCTCTTCAGTGATAGCCCATTCCTATGTAGGTTTCTGCCGAAACATATGGCGATGAATGTCGCTATGTACCATGCGCCAGGAATGGGGTTCTCACCTACGAAATATACCTACTACCGTGTTTTATTGCAAAGGGAAGATGAAACGAACCAAGGAAAGATTGCATTGTAAACTTAAAATAAAGCCAGAAAGGTCCAATATCAAAATAAACATTTGATCAACTGAAAAAGATTCTAACTACGTAGAGTTAAAAACGCAAAAGAAGCCCTAAAATACGTAGCAGGAAGCAAGAAAGCACTATGGATAATCTCTTTAGTTATAGCCCATTCCTATGTAGGTTTCTGCCGAAACATATGGCGATGAATGTCGCTATGTACCATGCTCGAGGAATGGGGTTCTCACTTACGAAATATACCTACTACCGTGTTTTATTGCAAAGGGAAGATGAAACGAATGAAGAAAAGATTGCATTGTAAACTTAAAATAAAGCCAGAAAGGTCCAATACAAAAATAAACATTTGATAAACTGAAAATGATTCTAACTACGTAGAGTTATAAACGCAAAAGAAGCCCTAAAATACGCAGCAGGTTGCAAGAAAGCACTGTAGATAATCTCTTTAGTGATAGCCCATTCCTATGTAGGTTTCTGCCGAAACATATGGCGATGAATGTCGCTATGTACCACGCGCCAGGAATGGGGTTCTCACTTACGAAATATACCTACTACCGTGTTTTATTGAAAAGGGATAATAAAACGAATGAAGGAAAGATTGCATTGTAAACCTAAAATAAAGCCAGAAAGGTTCAATACCAAAATAAACATTTGATCAACTGAAAAGGATTCTAACTACGTAGAGTTAAAAACGCAAAAGAAGCCCTAAAATACGCAGCAGAAAGCAAGAAAACACTGTAGATAATCTCTTCAGTGATAGCCCATTCCTATGTAGGTTTCTGCCGAAACATATGGCGATGAATGTCGCTATGTACCACGCGCCAGGAATGGGGTTCTCACTTACGAAATATACCTACTACCGTGTTTTATTGAAAAGGGATAATAAAACGAATGAAGGAAAGATTGCATTGTAAACCTAAAATAAAGCCAGAAAGGTCCAATACCAAAATAAACATTTGATCAACTGAAAAGGATTCTAACTACGTAGAGTTAAAAACGCAAAAGAAGCCCTAAAATACGCAGCAGAAAGCAAGAAAACACTGTAGATAATCTCTTCAGTGATAGCCCATTCCTATGTAGGTTTCTGCCGAAACATATGGCGATGAATGTCGCTATGTACCATGCGCCAGGAATGGGGTTCTCACCTACGAAATATACCTACTACCGTGTTTTATTGCAAAGGGAAGATGAAACCAAGAAAAGATTGCATTGTAAACTTAAAATAAAGCCAGAAAGGTCCAATATCAAAATAAACATTTGATCAACTGAAAAAGATTCTAACTACGTAGAGTTAAAAACGCAAAAGAAGCCCTAAAATACGTAGCAGGAAGCAAGAAAGCACTATGAATAATCTCTTTAGTTATAGCCCATTCCTATGTAGGTTTCTGCCGAAACATATGGCGATGAATGTCGCTATGTACCATGCTCGAGGAATGGGGTTCTCACTTACGAAATATACCTACTACCGTGTTTTATTGAAAAGGGATGATTAAACGAACCAAGGAAAGATTGCATTGTAAACTTAAAATAAAGCCAGAAAGGTCCAATACCAAAATAAACATTTGATCAACTAAAAAAGATTCTAACTACGTAGAGTTAAAAATGCAAAAGAAGCCCTAAAATACGCAGCAGAGAGCAAGAAAACACTGTAGATAATCTCTTCAGTGATAGCCCATTCCTATGTAGGTTTCTGCCGAAACATATGGCGATGAATTTCGCTATGTACCATGCGCCAGGAATGGGGTTCTCACTTACGAAATATACCTACTACCGTATTTTATTGAAAAGGGATGATGAAACGAACCAAGGAAAGATTGCATTGTAAACCTAAAATAAAGCCAGAAAGGTCCAAAACCAAAATAAACATTTGATCAACTGAAAAAGATTCTAACTACGTAGAGTTAAAAACGCAAAAGAAGCCCTAAAATACGCAGCAGAAAGCAAGAAAACACTGTAGATAATCTCTTCAGTGATAGCCCATTCCTATGTAGGTTTCTGCCGAAACATATGGCGATGAATGTCGCTATGTACCATGCTCGAGGAATGGGGTTCTCACTTACGAAATATACCTACTACCGTGTTTTATTAAAAAGGGATGATAAAACGAACCAAGGAAAGATTGCATTGTAAACCTAAAATAAAGCCAGAAAGGTCCAATACCAAAATAAACATTTGATCAACTGAAAAAGATTCTAACTACGTAGAGTTAAAAACGCAAAAGATGCCCTAAAATACGCAGCAGAAAGCAAGAAAACACTGTAGATAATCTCTTCAGTGATAGCATATTCCTATGTAGGTTTCTGCCGAAACATATGGCGATGAATGTCGCTATGTACCATGCGCCAGGAATGGGGTTCTCACTTACGAAATATACCTACTACCGTGTTTTATTGAAAAGGGATAATAAAACGAATGAAGGAAAGATTGCATTGTAAACCTAAAATAAAGCCAGAAAGGTCCAATACCAAAATAAACATTTGATCAACTGAAAAAGATTCTAACTACGTAGAGTTAAAAACGCAAAAGAAGCCCTAAAATACGCAGCAGAAAGCAAGAAAACACTGTAGATAATCTCTTCAGTGATAGCCCATTCCTATGTAGGTTTCTGCCGAAACATATGGCGATGAATGTCGCTATGTACCACGCGCCAGGAATGGGGTTCTCACTTACGAAATATACCTACTACCGTGTTTTATTGAAAAGGGATAATAAAACGAATGAAGGAAAGATTGCATTGTAAACCTAAAATAAAGCCAGAAAGGTCCAATACCAAAATAAACATTTGATCAACTGAAAAAGATTCTAACTACGTAGAGTTAAAAACGCAAAAGAAGCCCTAAAATACGCAGCAGAAAGCAAGAAAACACTGTAGATAATCTCTTCAGTGATAGCCCATTCCTATGTAGGTTTCTGCCGAAACATATGGCGATGAATGTCGCTATGTACCATGCGCCAGGAATGGGGTTCTCACCTACGAAATATACCTACTACCGTGTTTTATTAAAAAGGGATGATAAAACGAACCAAGGAAAGATTGCATTGTAAACCTAAAATAAAGCCAGAAAGGTCCAATACCAAAATAAACATTTGATCAACTGAAAAAGATTCTAACTACGTAGAGTTAAAAACGCAAAAGAAGCCCTAAAATACGCAGCAGAAAGCAAGAAAACACTGTAGATAATCTCTTCAGTGATAGCATATTCCTATGTAGGTTTCTGCCGAAACATATGGCGATGAATGTCGCTATGTACCATGCGCCAGGAATGGGGTTCTCACCTACGAAATATACCTACTACCGTGTTTTATTGCAAAGGGAAGATGAAACCAAGGAAAGATTGCATTGTAAACTTAAAATAAAGCCAGAAAGGTCCAATACCAAAATAAACATTTGATCAACTAAAAAAGATTCTAACTACGTAGAGTTAAAAATGCAAAAGAAGCCCTAAAATACGCAGCAGAGAGCAAGAAAACACTGTAGATAATCTCTTCAGTGATAGCCCATTCCTATGTAGGTTTCTGCCGAAACATATGGCGATGAATTTCGCTATGTACCATGCGCCAGGAATGGGGTTCTCACTTACGAAATATACCTACTACCGTATTTTATTGAAAAGGGATGATGAAACGAACCAAGGAAAGATTGCATTGTAAACCTAAAATAAAGCTAGAAAGGTCCAAAACCAAAATAATCATTTGATCAACTGGAAAAGATTCTAACTACGTAGAGTTAAAAACGCAAAAGAAGCCCTAAAATAC